>JARQOC010000001.1:310713601-310855419 GCA_033576535.1 Allobates femoralis
GGGAGCGGGGGTCTGTATATACATCGGGGGGGGGGAGAGCAGGGGCCTGTATAAACCACTAGGGAGGCTGCTGTATACTACCACAGGGGGAGGCTGCTGTATACTACCACAGGGGGAGGCTGCTGTATACTACCACAGGGGGAGGCTGCTGTATACTACCACAGGGGGAGGCTGCTGTATACTACCACAGGGGGAGGCTGCTGTATACTACCACAGCGGGAGGCTGCTGTATACTACCACAGGGGGAGGCTGCTGTATACTACCACAGGGGGAGGCTGCTGTATACTACCACAGGGGAAGGCTGCTGTATACTACCACAGGGGGAGACTGCTGTATACTACCACAGGGGGAGGCTGCTGTATACTACCACAGGGGGAGGCTGCTGTATACTACCACAGGGGGAGACTGCTGTATACTACCACAGGGGGAGACTGCTGTATACTACCACAGGGGGAGACTGCTGTATACTACCACAGGGGGAGACTGCTGTATACTACCACTGGGGAGGCTGCTGTATACTACACTGCTGGGGGCTGTATACCTGTGCTGGGGTCCACCCTCGGCTTATACACGAGTCAATAGGTTTTCCCAGGTTTTGGGGGCAAAAGTAGGGGGGTCGGCTTATACACGGGTCGGCTTATACACGAGTATATACGGTAATTAAATTTAAAAAAAATATATATATATAATATTTTTGTGTTTTTTTTTGGGGTTTTTTTAGGTTATAAGACTTAAGAAAGCAGCTCGGTCAATGAAGAAACTCTCTTCCAACGCAAGACGAGCTGTTGCAGGAGAGGCTTGCAAGGCAGATGTACCAGCTACCCCAAGAGGAAAAGAAATTCCAGATAATCCAAGAAAAAAGGAAGAAACTCTGTCTAGAAGCACTCCAACCCACAGCTGTAAGGCCTCCCTCCAACTGCTGAAAAATGTGCAAAAGATTCAAATGACGCTAAAGAAAGACGACATTATGTGGGAGATATAACTTCTATGTGTTTACCGCTTTCTATTTATGTGTGAGTGTGTGTTTATATAAGGATTCTTAGCTCTATTTATTCCTAGTGATTTTTGATGTCTATGTAATTTTAATATTTTAAATAAAGATTTGTAATTTTGTGGTAAACCATTGTCCATGACCATGTATAGCCCACAACACATTCACATATATATATATACATTTTATTTTTTCTACAAAAATATTGCTTTAGCCCCAAATTTTGCATTTTCAGAAAGGTGACAGGAGAAGATGGACCATACCATTTGTTGTGCAAATTCTCCCTAGTATACTGATGCCTCATATGTGGTGGAAAACTACTGTTTAGATGCATGGCAGGACTCAAAAGGGAAAGAGCACCTTTCGACTTAAGGAGGCCAAAATTGGCTGGAATAGATAGTGAACCTCATGTTGTGTTTTCAGACATCCTTATGTGCCTAAACAGTGTAAACTACCCCCCTCACAGAATTTATTTAGAGGTGTAGTGAGCACTTCGAATCCATTGGTGCTTCACAGAATTTTATAACGTTTAGCCATGAAAACAAGAAATCACATGTTTCCCCACACTTGTTACTTTTTTTTTCCCCAACTTTTTCATTTTCACAAAGGTAACAGGAAAAAATGGGAAGTAAAATAACACTGGGGAACACAATTTTTTAGGAGTTAGGTCAGACAACTGTTCTTAATTAATTTTTGGATGCTGAATCCAGAAATGATCTCAGTTTTTCTCTATCACGTCAAGTTTTTGAACAATAGGATTTTTGTCTTCTCAAAAATATGTAAACTACTGTACCTAAAAAGTGTTTTGTTTTTTTTTAAATAGTACAAATATGAACAAAAAATGAAATATATAAGAAATAGGCATGACAAATATGTTTTTTAACACTACAAGTTGCCACGTAGCTCTATATGAGTCGAATTGTAATCAGATAACAAGTCTTATTACAGATATCAGTGCAATTGTGCTTCTCTGGCAGGTAAGTTGTGGAGGAAAAACTTGACGTGCTAGAAAAAAACTGACTACATTTTTGGAATCGGCATGCCAATTTTAGTGTAAATCAGCTCAAAAACCTAACTCAACAGAAAGTTTTTTTCAAATTGTTCCCCAGTGTAATTGTGCAAGTTCTCCTGAGTACTCCATATGTGGTTGAAAACTACTTGCAAGGCACAGTGCAATGCTAGGAAGGAAACGCGTGCAATATTGGAGTGCAGATTTGCTGGAATGATTTTCAGAGCCCTTAAGGTGCCAAGTTTTTGTGGAACATGGCAACATCCCTTATGTGGCTGTACCGTATTGCTTAACCACACTGCACAACTCAAGAGGGAAGGAACACTTTCTCCAGGCCCCTTCCACGACAGCATAGGAGGTTGCCTCTCCACGCCCTATTAGGGACAGGAAGCACAAGAGAGGTTAAAAGGACCCTCCCACCTCCCCTTAGCCAGTGTCTTTCCTGTCCCCATGGGGCATGGAGAGGTTTGTCCTAGGCTGTAGGGGGCCGGCAACCTACAGCTTACCTTGGAGCTGCCGGACAGCTTTGGTCGGGCCTCGGTTCCTCCTCTGCTGGTCCCATGGCTGGAGCTGTGGGCCCGCCGCCTGGCCCTCCGGATCCCGGTGGGGTGATGCGGGCCATGGCGTTCCCCCGCTGGCGGCCTCACTCTGTGCAGCCCGCCGGCTGCTTCCCGCGCACTGCGCGCTGCCCCGTGACCGGAAGTGACGCGTTGAGGGCGGAACTTCCGGTCGGGTGCGCGCGCTCCCCGCTGGGAGCGCGTCTCTTCCGGATTCCGGCGGGGAATCCTGGGGACAGCGTGCGGGCACGTCTCCTATGGTGGCCTGCCCGGGACCGAGCGCGGGAGGCTGGGGGCACATTTCCGCTGGGTGGGGCACCCTTTCTTGCTTAAAGGCTGCCCTGAAGTCTACTACTGGTAAGGTATTGTGTGCCATATTACCATGTCTTCTCCCGCATCTGCGGAGCCCAGTGGTCCCCTGCCCCAGTAAGTGTGGTGTACAGGGGGGGGTCCTTTTACTACATAGGGGGCTTTGTGGCTGATGGTCCTGGTCCTGTGTTTGTGTTTTCCAGGACAAGCCAGCCCCTAAGAAGTCTCTTAAATGCCCTGTCTGCATTAAGAAGCTCCCTGCTGGATGGGATAAGAGGCTGTGCCAGGCCTGCACGGATAAAGTGATTAGGGCTGAGCACCCTAGCCTGGTGGATGACTTGAGGGCCATGGTCAAGCAGGAGATCCAAGCTTCCCTGGCCTCTCTTTCACCTGTGTCTTCAGTGGCTGGACCTCCCTCCCCTAAAAGAAGGAAGCTTCAGGCTACCCCGATAGACTTGGAGGACCCGACCCCTAACCCTGACTCCGACTCTGAGGACCCCGAGGACTCCGCTGCGGCTCCTCCGGCGGATCTCCGTAGATTCCTGTTCCCCTCTGATGACCTAGGGGATCTTATTGGGGCGGTCCGGAATACTATGGGGTTAGAGGAAGTGCTTACACCCTCGTCAGTACAAGATGACATGTTTGCGGGCCTCCGCTCAGCTAAGCAGACGGGGTTTCCGGTACATTCTACTCTCCTGGACCTCATCTCCCAGGAGTGGGAATTCCCTGAGAGAAGAGTCAAAAGTGATCTCTCTCGCCGGTTTCCCTTGGAACCTTGTGAGATCAATTGGGATGTGCCGAAAGTGGACGTGCAGGTTGCCAAAGTGGCCAAAAAGACTGCACTTCCCTTTGAAGACACATCCCAGCTCAAGGATCAGCTTGACCGGAAGATTGAGGGCTTTATGAGGCGCTCCTGGGAGTCTTCCTCAGCCTCTATGCAGGCGAATATTGCCTCCACATGTGTGTCCAGGTCACTTCTTAAGTGGATGGACCAGCTGGAGGCTCATATTTCTCCGGGTACCCGTAGGGAGGATCTCCTGGAGTCTCTTCCGTTGCTCCGGAAAGCGGCTTGTTTCCTCGCAGATGCTTCTGCGGATTCGGTCCGTTTAGCTGCCAGGACATCGGTCCTCTCTAACTCGGCTAGACGGGCCTTGTGGTTAAGGTTGTGGAGTGGGGATTCCACTTCAAAACTGAAGTTATGCTCCCTCCCGTTTAAAGGGGGGATGGTGTTTGGTCCTGCCTTGGAGGAGATCCTGGAAAAGGCGACCGACCGTAAAGCCCTCCCTGAGCAAAAGCCCGTTCGCCAACGGCCTTTTCGTTCCTCGGTGCCTCAGGCCTCCCAGCCCAAAGGCAAGGGCAAGACGGGTCGCTGGAGTTACCAGAAGGGGAGAGGGAAGAATATTCTTGTCCCCTCCCATAGGTCTCAGCCCTCCGATAGACAATGACTCGATCCCGGTGGGGGGTCGCCTGGCGGCCTTCCTCCCTCAGTGGAGAGAGGTCACCACTTCCCAATGGGTGTTGAACATCATCTCCAGGGGTCTCCTCATCGAGTTCGTGTCAGAACCCCCCTCGGGTCTTCAGGTCACTGCACTGACTTCCGGGGCGGCGCAGGATGTCCTGTACTCCAAGGTACAGGCCATGCTGCTTGCCAAAGTGGTCTCTCCCGTTCCGGAGTCGGACACAGGATTGGGTCATTACTCCCGCCTCTTCCTAGTAAAAAAACCATCGGGCGATGTTCGGGTAATAATCAACCTGAAACGCCTAAATCGACATGTCCGTTACCGGCGGTTCAAAATGGAGTCGGTCAGGTCAGCGATTCCTTTAGTCGGCCATCATCATCAAATGGCCACCATCGATCTGCGAGATGCTTATTTCCATGTTCCTATCCATCCTCGCCACCGCCGGTTCCTCAGGTTTGCGATTGTGCGCAACGGGGAGATTCTCCATTTCCAATTCAATGTACTCCCCTTCGGCATCTCCTCGGCTCCCAGGGTCTTCTCGAAGATAATGGCGGAGGTAGTGGCCTTCCTGAGGGGTCGGGGCGTTTGTCTGGTACCCTATCTGGACGACTTTCTTCTTGTCGCTCCGTCGGTGTTGGCCCTCCAGGAGAGTGTGGCAGAGACCCTCGGGGTACTGCAGTCCTTGGGCTGGATCCCCAATCTTCTGAAGTCCCAGCTCCAGGCGTCGACCAAACGGAGATTTCTCGGGGTCCTGTTGGACTCCGACGCCCAGGCTTCCTTTCTCCCGGAAGACCACCGGTTGATGCTGCAGACCAAGGTTTCCGCTCTGTGTCGGATGTCCGCTCCCACACTGCGGACGACGATGTCGGTACTGGGGTCTATGACCTCTTGCATCCCTCGGTCATGTGGGCTCAGGCTCACTCCCGCTCACTTCAAGCCCATGTCCTTTCCCGCTGGGACGGTCTGCCATCGTCCCTCAACAGGAGGGTTCGTCTGTCGGGTCTGGCCGCCTCGTCCCTTCCCTGGTGGCTGGATTGCCGCAACTTGCGGAAAGGGGTGTCCTGGGATCACTTCCCGGTTGTCACCCTCACTACGGACGCCAGCCAGAGGGGGTGGGGGGCTGTAGTTGCCCGCACCCCGTTTCAGGGGCTGTGGCCTCAGTTGATCAGGGCTCGCTCATCCAATTACAGGGAGTTGCGGGCTGTGGAGGAAGCCCTCCGGGCCGCTGCCGATCTGCTGCAGGGTTCCCACGTTATGGTATATTCGGACAACGTCTCCACGGTGGCTCACCTTCGTCATCAAGGAGGGACTCGATCCAGGGCTCTGGGGTCGGTGTCCTCTCGAATATTTTCCTGGGCGGAACGGTACCTCCTGTCTCTTTCCGCGGTCCACCTGAAGGGGTCTTTGAACATTCAGGCGGACTTCCTCAGCCGCACCGACCTTCATCCGGGCGAATGGAGTCTGGATCAGGCTGTGTTTTGCTCCCTGGTGGCCCGTTGGGGTGTTCCGGATGTCGACCTCTTTGCCTCCAGCACCAATCGCAAGGTCGCAGCATACTTCTCCCTGGATCCTCGGGACGACGCTGTGGGGGTGGACGCCTTCTCTCAGCCTTGGGACTTCCGTCTGGCGTATGCCTTCCCTCCGATTCCCCTCCTGGCCAAGGCTTTACGGAAGGTCAGAACGGACGGGGTGCCGACGATCCTGGTTGCTCCATTATGGCCACGACGGAGCTGGTACAATTTGATTCTGTCTCTTCGGGTCGACGGTCCGGTGGTTCTGGGTGCAGATCCCAGTCTGCTGTCGCAGGGTCCACTGTTTCATCCGGATCCCCGGAAGCTCAGCTTAGCTGCTTGGCTTCTGAGGCCCGTGTGTTGAAGTCTCAGGGCTTGTCTGCCCAGGTGGTGGCGACCTTGCAACAGAATCGTAAACCAGTCACCAATGCTATCTACAATAAGATCTGGAAGAGATTCTCCTCCTGGTGTGGTTCTCACCCTCCTGATCCCCTCCGTCCTAATGTGTCCCGGATTTTGGATTTCCTCCAGGCGGGGTTGGACCTTGGACTTCGGCCTAGCACGTTGAAGGTCCAGGTTTCCGCTCTGAGCTCGGTTTTTGATGCGGATTTGGCCGCACATCGCTGGATTCGCAGGTTCATGGTGTCCGCCTCAAGGATTCGTCCACGGATTAAGGTTCTTACTCCCGCCTGGGATCTCAATGTGGTCTTGACTGGGTTGTCCCGTCCTCCATACGAGCCTTTGTTGTCCTGTGATCTTCGGCTACTGTCTCATAAGGCGGCCTTTCTGGTGGCTATTACGACTGCCCGCCGGGTGGGAGAACTCCAGGCTCTGTCCATTCGGGAGCCTTATTTGACGGTCCGTGACGACTGCATCGTCCTTCAGCTGGATCCTTCTTTTCTCCCTAAGGTGGTCTCGGATTTTCACCGCTCCCAGTCCATTGTCCTGCCCTCTTTTTGTCAGTCTCCTCGTTCTCCGAGGGAGGAGGAGTTCCACTCGTTGGATGTTCGCAGGATCGTGCTTCGCTACTTGGATGTTACGGCGCCCTGGCGGGTCGATCACAACCTTTTTGTCCAGCCCTTTGGTCCCCACAAGGGCAGGAAGGTGGCGAAGTGCACCATTGCAGGCTGGATAAAGCGGGCCATTGCCGCGTCCTACCTGTCTCAACATCTGCCGGTTCCTTCTGGATTTACGGCCCACTCCACCAGGGCTACCTCGGTCTCCTGGGCTGAAAAGGCGGGGGCTTCTCCGGAGCAGATCTGTACTGCTGCTACATGGTCCTCCCTGCATACGTTTACTAAGCATTATCGGTTGGACCTGGGTTCTACCAGGGATTTGGCCTTTGGCAGGAAAGTCCTGCAGGCTGTGGTCCCGCCCTAGGTTTGTATTCGTTGGTATTCCTCCTATGCTGTCGTGGAAGGGGCCTGGAGAAAATAGAATTATTCTTACCGTTAATTCGGTTTCTAGGGCCCTTCCACGACAGCACCTAATTCCCTCCCTTTGTTTCCTTGATTTTCATGGAATGCTATGTCTTGCTTTGGTCATGCTATGGTTCTTGGTAAGACACTGGCTAAGGGGAGGTGGGAGGGTCCTTTTAACCTCTCTTGTGCTTCCTGTCCCTAATAGGGCGTGGAGAGGCAACCTCCTATGCTGTCGTGGAAGGGCCCTAGAAACCGAATTAACGGTAAGAATAATTCTATTATTTGACTCTTGGAGCACATACTTTTCTAGACTAATTTTCAGTGTTGTAAAAAAGTGTTTGCCCCTCTCCTGATTTCTTATTCTTTGGTATGTTTGTTACACTTAAATGTTTCAAATCACCACACAAATTTAAATATTAGACAAGGATGACACAAACGCAAAATGCAATTTATAATTAAAGGTTTTTATTCTTAAGAAATCCAAACCTACAGGGTCCTATGTGAAATAGTGATTGCCTCAAATCTAATATTGTTCGGGCCACCCTTCGCAGTCAGCAATCGTGTCTTTGCGATAACTAGCAGATTCTTTTTACTCTGGAGGAATTTTGGCCCACTCATCTTTGCAGAACTGTTGTAATTCAGCCACATTGGAGGGTTTCTGAGCATGAACCGCCTTTTAAATTCATGCCATAGCATCTCAATCGGATTAAGGTCAGTACTTTGGCTCGGTCACTCAAGTCTTAATTTTATTTTCCTTAAGCCATTCAGAGGTGGACTTGTTGATGTGTTTTTGATAATTGTCCTGCTGCATAACCCAAGTGAGCTTCAAACTGTGGTCACGTACAGATGGTCGGACATTCTCCTACAGGATTTTTCAGTAGACAGCAAAATTCATGGTTCCATTTACCACATCGTCTTCCAAGTCCTGAAGCAACAAAACAGCCCCAGACCATGACACTACAACCACCAAATTTATTGTTGGTGTGATTGTTCCTTTTTTGAAATGCTGTTACTCCTACACTAGATTTAATGGGATATACACCTTCCAAAAAGTTCAACTTTTGTCTTATCAGTATTCGTATTCTCCTAAAAGTCTTCAGGATCATCAAGATGTTTTCTGGCAAAACCAAGAGGAGTCTTTTATGTTTTATTTGCTTAGCAGTGGTTTTCGTCTTGGAAATCTGCCATGCAGGCCATTTTTGCCCAGTCTCTTTCTTATGGTGGAGTCATGAACACTGACCTTAACTAAGGCAAGTGAGGCCTGCAGATCTTTTGGATGTTGTGTGGTCTTTTGTGACCTCTTGGATGATTTGTCAATGCGCTCAAGGTTATTTTAATCGGCCGGCCACTCCTGGAAGTTTACTACTGTTCCATGTTTTTGCCATTTGTGGTTAATGGCTCTCACAATGGTTTTCTGGAGTCCCAAAGCTTTAGTATTGTAAAAATACAAAAAGGGGGGAGACAAGAGGCGCAATAGTGCCCTATCGCTAGTGACACTGTCTGTGTGAGTTTATCTATAGGTGTGCACTCACCTGGTCCAATTGTGTGCCCCACAACTGGTTTATGAGCATTTTGGTTTTTTAGCTGCTGCAGGACCTTCACCAGCCACTCTCACGTGGAAAAACGTCCAGATCTTGGGAAGATGGTGTACCACGGTCCGCGCTTCTGCCTCAATGGAATCACAAGGAATGTAAGGTTCCAAGAAGTCACAAGGAATGCTAAGTTCCAAAGGTAACAATCTCCTTTGGAACCTTGCATTCCTTGTGACTTCTTGGAACCTTACATTCCTTGTGATTCCATTGAGGCAGCAGCGCGGACCGTGGTACACCATCTTCCCAAGATCTGAAAGCTTTAGTATTGACTTGATCACCTTTTTCCAGACTGAGAGATCTCGATTACTTTGTTTCTCATTTCTTCCTGAATTTCTTTTAAGGTACCGTTACACACAGAGATATCTGTGCAGACATTGCTTGCAAATCACTGGTTGCAGTGAAATCATGGACACATTGTTCCATTTTGTACACGGCAATGTGTCCATGATTTCACTGCAACCAGTGAGTTGCAAGCAATGTCTGCACAGATATCTCTGTGTGTAACGGTACCTTAAGGGTACCTTTACACACCACAACCAGAGGAAACATTTTTGGCGGCGATATTTCTCTCTGGAATGATTGCTGCCAAATTGCCTCCTTATTGCGGCGTGTAATTGGGGAATTTGGCGGCGATATGTCGCTTCGAGGCAAAGTTTCGCCGCCAAATTCCCCAAATACACGCCGCAATAAGGAGGCAATTTGGCAGCGATCATTCCAGAGAGAAATATCGCCCCAAAAAATGTCTCCTCTGGTTGTGGCGTGTAAAGGTACACTTAGATCACGTATTTCAGAAATTTATGCATAAATCCCGGTATAAGCGTTCAGTGTAGCGATACCAGATTTTTTTTTTTTTGTGTGTGTGACTATCGCACACTAAAAAAAATGCTTTTATTGCAAAGAAAAGTTTGAGCTGTAAGGCCCTATTCACACACTGCTTTTTTTGCTGCGTATTTTTAAGCACAAGCTCACCACAAACCAGGAGTGGGTGATTAAACATATAAGTGGAGCACTTGTTTCTATTAGACCAGGGGTCCCCAACTCCAGGCCTCGAGGGCCGCCAACAGTGCATGTTTTTAGGATCTCCTTAGTATTGCACAGGGGTTGGAATCATTACCTGTGCATTTGATCACATTAACACCTGTGCAATACAAGGAAATCCTGAAATCCTGCACTGTTGGCGGCCCTCAAGGCCTGGAGTTGGGGACCTCTGTATTAGACCTTTCCTCTGAGTGTGCTACTCCCGTTTTTGATTGTTCCACTCCTGGCCTTTTTTGAGCTTGTGCGTAAAAATATGCAGCAAAAAAAGCAGTGTGTGAATGGGGCCTCAAGGAGAGAGATGGCACAATATGGTTTTACCCTGATAAATATCAAAAATAATAAGGGTATATTCCCACCTTTAGAGCTGATATAGGCATGCCAGCTGCTGCAATGCTACAGACTGATAAAGCCAATGGATGTTGCGTAGGCATGAATGCACTGCTGACAATCACTCAGATAATGCAGTATTATTGATCGAAGGATGGTCTTTATTTGATCAACATGTGTGTCTGAAATTGTTAGCACCACAAAATAAACACCACATTCATTTCTACAAAGAAAAGTTTTCGCATCACCATATTTTGAGAGCTATCGCTTTCCTATACTGGTCATCCTAAGGCAGCAAACAATAGGTTAATCTTATTCCTAGCTGCAACACAAGTTGACGTTAATTAACAATCAGCAAAATCCTTAATTAGACACTCCCACATTCTCCACAATAAAGGGAGTAATGAGACCCCACAACATGTATTTGTTTCTTCTTGTAGGAGTAGTAGATTTACACTGGTGATCAAAATTACAGAACACACAATTTTCTTAATGTTAAGGTCATTTTGTTGTCCTGTGTGGAAATATCATAACATGAGTAAATTAGCAGTATTTTAAGCTTATTTCATAAATTGAGCATATTCTAAAGCACAGAATATAAATGTAAATGAGATGAATGAAAAAGAACACTGATCAAAATTAGAGAATACTTTCACATACCTGCAAGTTATTGGTGTTAATCTGGCACCTGGTGCTAATTTTCTTAATTATCTGGACAAACCTTATTTAACTGGCAGACTAAGGGCGGCTTCAGACTGCGGCAGCGTCCGGTCCGGGGCTGTCAGGAGTGACAGGCTGGAGCGGAGTTTTTCTGCATAGAATCCTGTCGGGCTGCACGGAGCTGGATCGCGGCGGGTGGTAATTAGCTGCTATCCGGCTGCCAGCTCGCCGGATGTATCCTGCAGAAGTGGGGATTGGTCTGCCGATTCCAAAACCGGTGCATGCAACGTTTTTGGAATCGGCAGACAAATCCCCACTTCTGCAGGATACATCCGGCGACACAGCAGCCGGATAGCAGCTAATTACCACCCGCCGCGATCCAGCTCCGTGCAGCCCGACAGGATTCTATGCAGAAAAACTCCGCTCCAGCCTGTCACTCCTGACAGCCCCGGACCGGACGCTGCCGCAGTCTGAAGCCGCCCTAAGGCTGGCTTCACACTGCGGTCAGGTCAGGTTTTGTGTTTCAAAACCAGGAGAGGAACTTGCAGACAAAAAGTATAATTGAAAGATTGACACCTGTTCTAGGTTTTGGAGTCACTCCTGGTTTTGGCACACAAAACCTGACCTGATCTGACCTGATCTGACCTGACCTGACCTGACCGCAGTGTGAAGCCAGCCTAACTTTCCAGTCTGCAAAAATGGTGTGCCATTCCAAAGTGACTGAAACCCTCCGGCAGCTTGTACAGATGAAAGCCATAGGGTGACCCCTATCAGCCATAGCAATAGAAGTTGGTTGTTCCAAGTCTGTAATCTGGTACATAATGGCAGATCCCAAACCATCCAAAAGAAATAAAATCATGCAGGGAGGGGTCAACGCATCATGTACCTGCTACCAGCCTGCACTCCCATGGGGACACGCTTCGCAACTCTGCCTAAATTGCGAACTCCAATGCCCCATGGAGCCTACCACTGATGCACACCCAGTATGTCTGACTCCCCTGCGTGGGCTCTGGCACTGACACAATCTGTAGACTCATTAGCCAGAATGATGCAGTCGTTCCCCATATGGCCAGTGCCACCAACCGGGAACACTCTCACTCCCGTCAGGCTCCTCACAAAGGGATCGATCAACATGCAGGGAACATCCCCACTCTAGGGTCCCACTGGCAACAAAGAGCCGAACCCATACAAGTCCATCCCAGGGACACTCTCCCACCACGTCACCTATAGGTCCCACATGACGCGCTCCGTCACCCGGAGAACAGTGTGAGCTACTCTCCAAAGGGGAACTCTCATAGTCAGAATCACTTGAGGACCTGGAGACAGCAGACACCCAGACAATGATTGACAACCTCATTGAGGCCGTTAACCAAACGCTAAAAGTCACCGATGACCATAGCACTGCCCCGGAGCACGCAGTGTCTTTTAAAAAAAGCAAAGCACACCTGTCGACTCTAATCATGCTGTATTCAGGGAAATAATCCAATGGCATAGGGAACATCCAGACAAGAGCTTCGCAGGTCATAAACCTATTGAAGCTAGATACTCCTTCGTTTCAGACCTACGTAAGGAATGAGCTGAATCACGACCCGTTGACCCCCCCCTTGTATCACGTCTAGCTAGCAGAACCCTCCTAATGCTTTCAGATGGCTCATCTATCAAAGACCCCAACAACCGCCAAATAGATAACCTAGCGCGCTCGATCTTTGAAGCTTCAGGCGCAGTTCTTTAGCAAAAGCCATGGTATCTTGACGTGTTATCTTACAAAACCTCAATCTCCCACAACAAGTAACGGACCTATTCGGCCACATTTCAGTGGCTAGGGAGTACCTCTTACTTGCGTCCTTAGACACGGCAAACTGCTCCACGTTGGGAGCATCAAATGCAATATCCATTTGACGAACACTGTGGCTCAGAGGATGGCACGTGGATTCCGCATCTAAAAGATCCCTTATAACCCTACCCTACCAAAGCGGTCGCCTATTCGGGGAAAAACTGGATCAACTTATCTCGGAAGCCACGGGGGAAAAAAAGCTAATTTCTCCCTCAGCAAAAGCCCTTTCGCCGCCTGCAGCAGCAATCATGATTTCGCTCCTCTCACGGGACAACCGGATGGCCCACCTCAACCGCCAACACAGGCGCAGGGTGGTCTCCCCGTGGGGACAGAAGTACCCAGTTTCCATTCAAAACCAATCCCACCCAGAAAAGCTGACCAAAACAATCCCACTCTAAAGGCACTAGACCCCAAAGATTTGCCGTATGACTACCCATTCGACAGTTCCACCACACATGGCTCACTGTCATCCACGACAATTGGGCAGGGACCTGGTGTCATCGGGATACAAGATAGAATTCTCATCCCGACCCGCAGCTCGTTTATTCCTGTCTTGTCCTCCCAATCCAAACGCCCGGCTGTTCTTCAAAGCCATCAATTCCCTACTCAAAATTGATGTCATACAGCCAGTACCAGAAACCAAAAGATACTACTCAAACCTGTTCGTCATTCTAAAAAAAGACGGAACAGTACACCCAATCCTAGATATCAAACTCCTCAACAAATTTGTAAAAGTCCGATAATTCCGAATGGAATTCCCACGCTCTGTCATCATATCAATGGAGAAAGGAGAGTTCATGGCAACCATCGACATCCAAGACGCATATCTCCACATCCCCATTTTTCCCCCACATCAAAAGTATCTACGGTTCGCCGTTCAAAAGCGTCACTTCCAATTCACTGCGCTGCCCTTCGGCCTGGTAACCTCACCCAGAGTCTTCACAAAAGTCATGGCAGCCGTCATGACTATCCTCCATGCACGGGGCATCGTTGTCCTGTCTTAGTTAGACGACCTGCTAATCAAGGGATCATCCTTCCGGACTGGCCACGACAGCATCCGGATAACATCGGACACGCTCTCTCGCCTAGGCTGGCTCATAAACATAGACAAATCATCCCCAATGGCGGCCCAAAAAATATCCTTTCTGGGGATGGTCTTCGACACTGCACGAGGGTTAGTTATACTCCCTCAAGACAAGGCCATAGCAATTTGCGAAGGCGTTCGCACTCTTTGCTCTCGATCACCTCAATCCATCTGTTTCGGCATGGGGGTCCTAGGCAAAATGGTAGTGGCAATGGAAGCAGTTCCCTTCGCCCAGCTACACTTCTGACCCTTACAGCTTGCTCTCCTTTCGGCTTGGGACAAAAATCCCCTCAGCCTTTATCACCTGTACCGCCTATCTACGAAAGTCAAAAAGGCTCACAACTGGTCGACATTATCCCTCACCCAGGGAAAATCCTTTTTCCCAGTCCAGTGGCTAGTTGTCACCACCGATGCCAGTCTTCTCGGCTAGCGACAACACATTGCCCAAGGCCGCTGGATGCCCCGGGAGTCACACCACCCAATCAACATTCTGGAGCTACAAGCAATTCTCCTAGCCCTCCAACATTTCCACCATCTTCTAGCCGGTTGCCCCATCCGCATACAATCAGACAACGCTACAGCAGTGGCGTACATCAATCACCAGGGTGGCGCACACAGAAAAGCTGCAATGTGCGAAGTGGAACACATCATCCACTGGGCCAAAACAACTCAGTCAGTCATATCCGCAGTCCATATCCCGGGAGTGGACAACTGGGCGGCAAACTTCCTAATCCACCAAAGACTGGTCTCAGGAGAATGATCCCTCCATCCAGAAGTCTTCCTACAAATCTGCCATCGCTGGGGAAGCCCCAATGTGGATCTAATGACATCAAGGCTAAGTACCAAAGTCCCTGCCTTCGTAGCCAGGTCCCGGGACCCTCTAGCACTAGGAGTAGACTCGTTGGTCCTCTCATGGCGCCAATTCCAACTACCATACGTCTTTCCTAGAGATGGGCGAGTCCGAAAAGACTCGGAATCGCAAGACCCCAACGAGTCCGAGTCAAGGACTCGGGACTCGTTGCGAGTCCAGCGAGTCCAATGTTAATGAATAGGGACCCGAGTAATAGCGAATAATGACATTTACAACTCGCTGATGTGTCTCTGAAAGTGTGCGAGTCCAAACTCGCTGGTTTTTCTCTTATTTTGAGGCTTGTAGCCGATGATGCGAGGGAAGGGATTCTCCAGCACACACCATGGTTTAAGGAAACAGGAAGCGAGTCGCGCTGACAGGCGCACACACAGAGCGATCCATTCATCAGTGCAATCATGGCAGCAGGACGTGGCATGGTGAACACGCTGCGTCTTATTGCACTTGTGGAGGCTCGTCCATTTCTATGGCTCCCTACAGATCCTGAGTATGAGGATACGACCCTAATTAATACAGCCTGGAGAGAGATCGCCCAAGAGATGTTCCCTGCGTTCCATCGGAGTGACCATGAGGAACAGAGCAATCTAAGTAAGTTAAATGAGTTCACACGTTATATATTGCATTTACTGTATATATACTCGTGTATAAGCCGACCCGTGTATAAGCCGACCCCCCTATTTTTGCCCCGAAAAACTATGAAAACATATTCACCGCCATCCTGGTATACAGCGGCTATCACTGGTAGACAGCCCCCCAGCAGAGTATACACCTCCCCCTGCAGAGTATACAGGCCCCCAGCTGGGTATACATGCCCCCATATTGTCGTATACAGGCAGGGGCGGACTGGCCCAGGTGCCACGGGTCATGCGGCTGCAGGAGCATGAATAATCCGCATGTCCCTGAAGCAGCAGGCGGAAACGGAAGCTCCTGGCCGCGCGATGACGTCATCAGCACGCGGCTGCGTCCGGGAGTGAGCGTCTGTGAGTGGCGTGCGGCTGCGACTGTTAGCGAGCGGCTGTGAGGAGCGCGAGGCTGCGGCTGGGAGCGAGCCATAGGATAATGCGGGAGCTGCGGTGACTGTGAGGCGGCCGCCAGTCATCACCCCCCCCACCCCCCGTCCTCACCTGTGTCGGGCCAGTGAGGGAGGGTTGCGACCCAAACTGTAGGGTGCCAGTCAGTCCCTGTATACAGGGCCCTCAGTGTGTGTACAGGCCCCCCCAGCAGTGGGTATACAGGGCCCCCAGCAGTGGGTAGACAGTGGCCCAGTGGGTTTACAGGGCCCCCAGCAGTGGGAATACAGGGCCCCCATAGCAGGGTATACAGGACCCTGAATGTGTTATCATGCTCCACCGCATAGTTGCCTATATTTGGATGGGCTCACAACAGTACAATGAGTTTAATGTCTGATCCTCCTGGCTCTTTCGGCCAAGGGGTTGGGTGTATATAAATACCACTAATGACCAGAGTCTGGTGCCCGCACTATTACATTCTCTATGCGTTGACATGTGTCCTGCCTCATTTGTGATTGTGGCCACGTGAGCTCAATGTCCGTAATGCTGTTGATGATGTTCCACACTGTCGTGTCACTGTGCCTTGTATACACATTACACACACAAAATGAATAAAATGTTATTGTTGATTTGTACACATACTTTTGTTGTTTCAAATATTACACATTTCTAAACCCGGTTTCAAATCATTTCACAGTTGACCATCTTAAAAAACGGTGGAGGAGCTGCCGGGACCAGCATAAGAAGCAGTACCGGCAGTACTCAGAGAGACAACCGGGAGCCGCTCCATTGCTCAACCACTACCACTTTTATGACCGGCTGTCCTTCCTTCACCCGGTGGCCCGTATGCCAAGGTATGTGTCTGCAGCACTGTTGTGTACATTTAGTATTATTTATAAATATATACATTAGTTTCCATTTTGGCTCTGTGGGTAGCAGAGTATACAGGCGGGTCTGAGGTAGCAGAGTATACAGGCGGGTCTGTGGGTAGCAGAGTATACAGGCGGGTCTGAGGTAGCAGAGTATAAAGACGGCTCTGTGGGTAGCAGAGTATACAGGCGGGTCTGTGGGTAGCAGAGTATACAGGCGGGTCTGAGGTAGCAGAGTATACAGGCAGGTCTGTGGGTAGCAGAGTATACAGGCGGGTCTGTGGGTAGCAGAGTATACAGGCGGGTCTGTGGGTAGCAGAGTATACAGGCGGGTCTGAGGTAGCAGAGTATACAGGCGGGTCTGAGGTAGCAGAGTATATAGGCGGGTCTGTGGGTAGCAGAGTATACAGGCGGGTCTGAGGTAGCAGAGTATACAGGCGGGTCTGAGGTAGCAGAGTATACAGGCGGGTCTGTGGGTAGCAGAGTATACAGGCGGGTCTGAGGTAGCAGAGTATACAGGCGGGTCTGAGGTAGCAGAGTATACAGGCGGGTCTGTGGGTAGCAGAGTATACAGGCGGGTCTGAGGTAGCAGAGTATACAGGCGGGTCTGTGGGTAGCAGAGTATACAGGCGGGTCTGTGGGTAGCAGAGTATACAGGCGGGTCTGAGGTAGCAGAGTATACAGGCGGGTCTGAGGTAGCAGAGTATACAGGCGGGTCTGTGGGTAGCAGAGTATACAGGCGGGTCTGAGGTAGCAGGGTATACAGGCGGGTCTGAGGTAGCAGAGTATAAAGACGGCTCTGTGGGTAGCAGAGTATACAGGCGGGTCTGTGGGTAGCAGAGTATACAGGCGGCTCAGTGGGTAGCAGAGTATATAGGTGATGAGAATAGGGTTAATAGATGGTGCTACAGTGTTGGGGCGTGCTAGAGGGAGCAGAGATCCGATTACTGCCATCATTTCTGACCTTATTAAAGATAGCGGCCGCAGCTAAATGACATCATGGCAAAGGTAAACATGGGGTGTGGTTAGCTGCAGGAGGTTAGTGAGAGGTGTGGGTTGTTTGGCAGAGGGCGTGGTGTGGGCGTGGTGAGCGCGGCTCCAGCGTCAGATACGCTGCGAGCGCGGAACCGCGGCACATCTCCAGGAGCAGAGGACGTGTCCGGTACGTCCGTAGCCCCCGGCCTCCCCGTTGTCCGCACACACAGCCCCGCTGTGACCTCTGCAGTGTCACAGGCCCCGGCGGGCGTCTGTCATCTCCTCCTGACACTGACCTCCTCCTGATTTGATTGTCTGTGTTGTCCCCCCCCGCTGTCAGCATCAGTGATCTGCTAAGACCTGTGGGTGCACAGACGGGGGAAGTACAAATGCCAGCATGCCGGGGCGGATTGGGCGCTGTGAGGGGCGCAGGTCTTGCTGTGAGCGGAGGGCGCGAGGCCGCTAGAGAAAACGCTATAGCGGCTGTGTGAGTTAAGCGTCTGCGGCTCGCGAAGGCGCATACGCGTCTCCGCTCGCAGTGACGCTAAGGAGTTTGGGATTAGGCTACAGTGCCGGAATTTCAAACTCCCGATTATATAAATAGATTATATATATATATATTGTATACCTTTCAACCCCTTCCCTGCTTTATATAGATGATATAAGCTAAAAGTTTTGTGAATTAAGTATGTCAAGTAAAAAGTGAAGTCAGGGGGACTTTTTTTTTTTCATGTGAACCATTGGTGTTATTGATCGTCTAGATTAGATGGGATGGGGGGGGGGGGGTGTTAATCAGGGGGTGAAAAATTATGTATTAGTATGGAATTAGCAAAGAAAGTCACGTATTCCTTTATGTTATGTACAGTTGGTTATTCTTTCATAATAATAACAAATATCTGATTAATAATACACAGATACACAGAGTCTAAAAAGCGTGCAACTTAATGTTTGACCTATGTTTTTGTTTCCAAATGCAATGCATTCACCAAATTTTTTTTTACTTTACCCACAGAGAAGCTTACTACAGAGGGCGGCGTGCTGTGAACCCTCCACCGCCAAACAGAAGGCGGCGTGGAGAAAACCCACCACCACCACCACGGCCGGCGCCACCACCACCGCCGCCGCCACCAGCACCAACACCACCACCACCGCCGCCACCAGCACCAGCACCACCACCACCGCCGCCACCAGCAGCAGCAACACCACCACCGCCGCCACCAGAACCAACACCACCACCGCCGCCACCAGCACCAACACCACCACCGCCGCCACCAGCACCAACCCCAGCTTTGGGGCATGTCCGGCCGCAAGAGGAGGAACCTGGATGCCCACCTCACACCAGCCATGGTCTGATCCCGGGGTCACCTAATAGACGGCGTGCACAAAGTAATGCTGACTTTGCCCACAGTCTGATACCATTCCTGGACGAAATTCCATTTCACAGGCTACTGCGGGCAAGGTCAGCATTACAGATTGTGCTTGACGCCAGTCGCCCACCAAACCACCCAGGTGAGGTTTTCAATTATTTGGAGGGGTGGCAACTCAGACACTACAACCTACAAGACAGGCCCACACCCCGGGACAGCCATGTGCCACCCCAGAGGCCTGTACCTACCTTTCCACAATGGCCACCTAACAGGGACCTACCATTTTTCCCCACACCGGCCCAGAGGATCCACCCTCAAGGGTTGCCGGAGGCCATTCATGGGGCCCTTGACCTCTTGCAGGACCAGGGTGACGGTGTCACTTTACTGGCAAGGCCGAAGGATGCGGCAACCTACCAGCAGCTGTAGACCCCTTTTTTTTTTTTTTTTTATTTTGTGTTCATGTGCATTCCACAATTTCTTTGTTATTATTTCTTATATTTTCCTGTTTACAAAGTTGTACCAAAAAAAAAAAAAAAATTCTGACATTTTTACCATTATGGCGGAATAATACCCAGTTTACAAAAACTGCTTTGTGTCTGTCTTTTTTCAGGGAAAGGATGTGTAGGTTGTTTTGTGGGTGGGCTTAAAGTCATCATCATTATAATTATTATTTATTTATATAGCACCGATAGGTTCCATGGCGCTTTACATGAGGATAAGGTACACAAGGAGAAGTACAATAAACATAGACAATAAGGTCATAGAGGTACAACAGGAGAGGACCCTGTACGCGTGGGCTCACATTCAACGAGGGGTGGGTGGGGATACAATAGGGTGGGGAAGGTGTCGGTCGTGGGGCGTGTAGCGGGGTGTCATGGCAGGTTGTAGGCCTGTCGGAAGAGGTGAGTCTTTAGGTGTTTCTTGAAGGTTCCCAGGGTAGGCGAGTGAGTGATGAGGTGGGGCAGCGAGTTACAGAGCATGGTTGATGCCCGGGAGAAATCCTGTATGCGGTTGTGGGAAGAGGAGATGAGGGGGGAGTGTCGGAGAAGTTCTTTGGATGAACGCAGGTAGCGTGAGGGATGGTATCGGGAGATCATGTCGGAGATGTATGGTGGGGATAGGTTGTGTAAGGCTTTGAATGTCATGATCAGTGTTTTAAAGTGAGCTCTCTGTGGGGCGGGGACCCAGTGAAGGGCTTGGCAGAGGGTGTAGACAGGTGAGTAGCGTGAGGACAGATGGATTAGTCGGGCAGCAGAGTTTAGTATAGATTGGAGAGGTGCAAGAGAGTTGGCAGGGAGGCCTGTGCGAAGGAGGTTCCAGTAGTCAAGGCGGGAGATGATGAGGGCATTAATGAGTGTTTTAGCTGTGTCAGGGTTGAGTAACGAGCAAATTCTTGAAATATTTTTGAGTTGGAGTGACAGGGACTTGGTTAGGAACTAGAGGTGGGGCTTGAAGGAGAGGGATGAGTCAAGGATTACCCCGAGACATTTGGCGTGGAGGACAGGGGAGAGAGAGCATCATTAGCAAGTACTTTACGGACCGCATGGAGCATGAAGTCACCTTGGTTACTAAGTGTAAAATCATGACTCCACAGACAAATGTTGCTGACAAATAAACAGTGCCTGTGTTTGGGGGGTTACTTAATGCCTCGCTATGGCAACAAGACTAGGAACACACATGTGAGAGGCTGGGACATCTACTTGCTACACATCGCGTCTACGCGTTTTCTACAGAGCGTACAGTGGGACCTTTCTCCAGGCTCCAGCAGGATGATAGTCCAAGCAATGCCCACGATGCAAGCATAGGCTTGTTGCCTAAAAAAATTAGCTGAAGGGGCTTCATATATATTTTTTTCAGAAAGCAGGGTGCTTGGCCCATACAATAGAATTGCTTGTACTAGGAGCATAGTACATGCAATGCCCACGATGGAGGCATAGGCTTGGTGCCTGGAAAAATTAGCCCAAGGGGCTGTTTTGCATTTTGGGTATAAATGCAGGCCTAAGGGCCATGTTCAGCTTGTTAGGCTGGGTGTTTCCAAAAATTAGCCCAAGGGGCTGTTTGGCATTTTTAGTGTAAATGCAGGCCTAAGGGCCATGATAAGCCTCTTAGGCTGGGTGTTTCCAAAAATTAGCCCAAGGGGCTGTTTTGCATTTTGGGTATAAATGCAGGCCTAAGGGCCATGTTCAGCTTGTTAGGCTGGGTGTTTCCAAAAATTAGCCCAAGGGGCTGTTTGCCATTTTTCGTGTAAATGCAGGCCTAAGGGCCATGATCAGCTTGTTAGGCTGGGTGTTTCCAAAAATTAGCCCAAGGGGCTGTTTTGCATTTTGGGTATAAATGCAGGCCTAAGGGCCATGTTCAGCTTGTTAGGCTGGGTGTTTCCAAAAATTAGCCCAAGGGGCTGTTTGGCATTTTTCGTGTAAATGCAGGCCTAAGGGCCATGATCAGCTTGTTAGGCTGGGTGTTTCCAAAAATTAGCCCAAGGGGCTGTTTTGGCATTTTTAGTGTAAATGCAGGCCTAAGGGCCATGATAAGCCTCTTAGGCTGGGTGTTTCCAAAAATTAGCCCAAGGGGCTGTTTTGCATTTTGGGTATAAATGCAGGCCTAAGGGCCATGATCAGCTTGTTAGGCTGGGTGTTTCCAAAAATTAGCCCAAGGTGTTGCTTTTTAGTAATGCAGGCCTAAGGCCATGTTAGCTTTAGCTGTGTGTTCATAAATTGCAGGGTGTTGCATTTGTAAATGAGGCCTAGGCCATGTTCAGCTTGTTAGGCTGGGTGTTTCCAAAAATTAGCCCAAGGGGCTGTTTGGCATTTTTAGTGTAAATGCAGGCCTAAGGGCCATGATAAGCTTCTTAGGCTGGGTGTTTCCAAAAATTAGCCCAAGGGGCTGTTTTGCATTTTGGTATTTAAATGCAGGCCTAAGGGCCATGATAAGCCTCTTAGGCTGGGTGTTTCCAAAAATTAGCCCAAGGGGCTGTTTTGCATTTTGGGTATAAATGCAGGCCTAAGGGCCATGTTCAGCTTGTTAGGCTGGGTGTTTCCAAAAATTAGCCCAAGGGGCTGTTTGGCATTTTTAGTGTAAATGCAGGCCTAAGGGCCATGATAAGCCTCTTAGGCTGGGTGTTTCCAAAAATTAGCCCAAGGGGCTGTTTTGCATTTTGGGTATAAATGCAGGCCTAAGGGCCATGTTCAGCTTGTTAGGCTGGGTGTTTCCAAAAATTAGCCCAAGGGGCTGTTTTGCATTTTGGGTATAAATGCAGGCCTAAGGGCCATGTTCAGCTTGTTAGGCTGGGTGTTTCCAAAAATTAGCCCAAGGGGCTGTTTGCCATTTTTCGTGTAAATGCAGGCCTAAGGGCCATAAAAAGCTTGTTAGCCAGGGTGTCTCCCAAAGCATGATAAGCTTGTTAGCCTGGGTGGCTCAAAAAATTAGCCCAAGGGGCTGTATCCCATTTTTGGTATAAATGTAGGCCTAAGGGCCATAAAAAGCTTGTTAGCCAGGGTGTCTCCCAAAGCATGATAAGCTTGTTAGCCTGGGTGGCTCCAAAAATTAGCCCAAAGGGCTTAATAAAGTCTATTTATAAATAAAGCAGGGCGCTTGGCCCATTGCATATTATTGCTTGGACTAGGAGCATAGAAGAAGCAAGGCCAACTATGCAGTCCTAGGCTTGGTGCCTCAAAAAATTAGCCCAAAGGGCTTAATAAAGTATTTTTTTACATAAAGCAGGGCGCTTTGCCCATAGCATATTATTGCTTGGACTGGGTGCCGAATCAAATCAACAGAGCTACGGGACTTGTCATTAATTCCTGTCAAAAATGGGCATATTGTTAACAGCGCAATATCCCAATCATATAAATTATGATTAGGTTAATCTAGGATTGTGTACTGTCGTCAGGAGGGCTTAGGAACTGTGATGATATCCAATCCTTGTTGAATTTAATTAGAGTGAGCCTGTCGGCATTTTCTGTGGTGAGGCGGGACCTTCTATCAGTGACTATACCCCCAGCGGCACTGAAAACACGCTCTGATGTCACACTAGCAGCTGGGCATGCCAGCACCTCCAAGGCATACAATGACAGCTCAGTCCAAGTGTGCAGCTTGGAAACCCAGTAATTAAAGGGTACAGAAGGGTCGGTTAGGAAGCTGGTACTGTCACTGAGATACTGCTGCACCATGTTGGACAATTGTTGTCTCCTACTCAAGGTCACCGTAGTCAAATTACGTTCTTGATTGGAAGGTCTGTTGAACATCGCCCAGTTGGCGGACATCTTACCCCCACCTCTTCTTGTCATTGATGGCGTTTGTGTCCCAACCAAAGGCTGCTGTTGGAAAGAGCTGGTTCTTCGATGTATAGCGGATTCAGACGGTGATATTGCCAGCAAAATATCAAGAAGAACCCTCTTTACATGATCCATCGTTAAGCCCCTGGATGAGTGCGACAGCAGCGACTGAAATTTGTCTTTGTACCGTGGGTCCAAAAACGTTGACAACCAGTAGAGGTCGCTGTCATAGATGTGTATGACGCGTGGATCTTTGGAGACACATTGACACATTACTTCAGCCATGTGTGCTAAGCTGCAAAGACTCATCTCCTCGGTTACAACAGAATGAAGATCACTACGCGTCGTGGCCTCTAAATCGGTGTCCGCCTCCTCCTCTTCAGCCCACCCATGCTGTACCGACATAAACGTAGGGTTGGGAGTCCCATCAGGGTTCACATCAGTACCAGAGAAAAATAAATCTTCTTCATCATCACCCTCATCAACATCTTCCTGAACCAATGTAGCCTGCTGATATTGGCTAGGGTGGCTAGGATCAGCGATGTTCAATTCTGGCTCCATAGCCATCCGCTGTGCTCTCAAAGCATCTGTTTTGAGATTCAATAGGGATTCTTGGAGCAGGCAGAGCATGGGGATGGTGAGACTTATAATCGACTGATCCCCACTGACGAGTTTGGTACAGTATTCGAAGTTATCCAGCAACTCGCAAAGGTCAGCGATCCAGACCCACTCGAAAGTACCGATGTGTGTGGTATGACTTCCAGGTTGACGGGCATGTTGCAGCTGAAATTCCGCTATTGCCTTCTGCTGCTCATTAAACCTTGCCAGCATATGGAAGGTGGAGTTCCATCGCGTAGGCATGTCGCAAATTAGCCTGTGTTTCGGCAAGTTAAATTGGATTTGAAGGGCAGAAAGACTTGCAGCTGCTGTGGACGAATGTCTAAAGTGGGCGCAAATTCGCCTCACCTTATCCAGTAGCTCAGATAACTCTGGGTATATTTTGAGGAATTTCTGAACTACCAGGTTCAGGACATGAGCCATGCAAGGCACATGTACAAGTTTACCGTGCTTTATTGCCGCCACAAGGTTTGCACCATTATCGCTCACAACTAGACCTGGTTGTAGTTCCAGTGGGGCCAGCCACTCATCGGTCTGTTGCTTGAGACCTTTCCACAACTCTGTTGCAGTGTGACGTGTGTCACCTAGGCAGATAAGCTTCAGAAGAGCCTGTTGTCGCCTTGCAGAAGCAGTACTGCAAAGCTCCCAACTCGGACGTGATGGTGCTTGAGGCTCAGCAGTGGACAAGGAAGTGGCAGAAGCAGATTGGGCACTGGACATATATGAGGAGGCAGACACCCGGAATGATGTTGGGCCCGCTATTCGTGGAGTTGGAAGTATGTCAGATGGTACAGTTTTAGAAGTTGGGACACTCTCCACCAGGTTGATCCAGTGAGCCGTTAGTGAAATGTATCTGCCATGTCCACAACTACTTGTCCACGTGTCCGTAGTTAGGTGGACTTTGGCGGTGACAGCATTTGTTAAAGCACGTTTTAAGTTGTTAACCACGTGCTGGTGTAAGGCGGGAACGGCACTACGTGAGAAAAAGTACCGGCTGGGTACAGAGTATCGTGGTGCTGCCTCAGCCATCAACTCCCGAAAAGACTCTGTACCCACAAGCCTAAACGGCAGCATTTCCACAGCTAACAACTTGGCTATTTTCGCTGTCACTTTTTGGGAATATGGGTGTGTCGGTTGGAACTTCCGCTGTCTTTCATACAGCTGTGGCACTGACAACTGCACGTTTGGACCAGACTGACAAGAGGATTGACTACTGTCATGTCTGTCTTGTAAAGCACCTTGGGAGGAGTACGCTTGAGCAGGAGCTGAAGCCTGAACACTTGCTGGTGAAGGATGTATCTGAGGTGGCCTGGAAGTGTTTGGATCAGAAGGCACTGATTTTGAACCCTGATAGGGTGCCCACTGAATTGGGTGCTTAAGAGACATATGCTTGCGCATACTGCTGGTGCTCTGGTTTCCTTTTACCGTGCCTCTGCTAAGCCTTGCCTGGCACATCTTACAGATAACCATATTTGGTAATGTTGGGCTATCCTTAAAAAATTTCCACACACTGGCTGTTCGTCCTTTATTTTTAATTGGAGGAAGAGGAGGATGACTCTGTTCAACACCAACTGTGGACACATTTTGGGCAACTGTGTTTGCAGTTTGTGCAACAGTTGGCACAGTTTGTGCCACAGTTGACGCTATTTGGGCAACTGTTCTCACAGTTTGTGTTCTGGAGACAGTACGCCTTTGTGATTTTGCCAGTGGTACATAGCCACTTTCGTCCTCCTGGCTGCTCTCTTGGCTATGCAATTCAGCAATCCAGGTAGGATCTGTGGTGTCATCATCCACCCCTTCCAGTTCAAAGGATTCTGGATAAACTGACTGAGCAGGCTGGCCAGATGAGATGTGTGTCTCATCATCCTCATCATCATCCACCTCCTGAGATACTGTTTGCATTTCGTGAAAGTGTCTTTCCTCAGGACGCGCTACTTCCAAACTTTGGCCATGAGTAGACATTTCGTCTACTTCAAGTATCTCGTCAGGCAGTGACAAAGAAACCCCTTGATAAGAACCGAATAAGTCATCCGAGTGACCAAGGTCCTTATTCAAATTTTCCTCTGGCTGCCGATGGGTTGAGGCAATATGACGACTTTGAGGATTGGATGGCGCTGCATTGTCTGTAGCGACACTAGAATGTCTTGCCACGGATGATTGCGTACTGCAAGAACCAGTGGTCGAGGGCGTCTGAGCCATCCAAGATGTTATCTTGTCATGCTCATCCGGCCTCAACACACGTTTTCTTTGAGTACTGGGATTTCTAGGTAGAAAAAAAAGGACGTTCTATCAATCCTAGGCTGTGTACTTGTACCAGTGCCTTCTTGGGCAAGACTGCTGCGGCCACGAGCTCGTCCCTGTCCCTTTGCAACATCCTTTTTGGTAATTGTTTTTTTTTGAGACATTGTAGATGAATGCACAGTCACCAAGTTGGAGTTAGGTGTTGCTGTATGCGTCACTTGCTGGCGGGGTAAGTGTGCGCGCGCACACTTGGCAGTGAAGCCGCACACTACACTCCCTAAAAAAATTAGTTTCAAGTGCGCACAGCCACCGAGATGTGGTTAGGTTAGCTGAATGCGTCACTTGCTGGCGGGGTAAGTGTGCGCTCTCACACTTGGCAGTGAAACCGCACACTACACTCCCTAAAAAAATTGTTAAGTGGCACAGCCACCGAGATGTGGTTGGTTAGCTGAATGCGTCACTTGCTGGGGTAGTGTCGCTTCAACTTGGCAGTGAAGCGCACACTACACTCCTAAAAATGTTTCAGTGCGCACAGCCACGAGATGTGGTTAGGTTAGCTGAATGCGTCACTTGCTGGCGGGGTAAGTGTGCGCTCTCACACTTGGCAGTGAAGCCGCACACTACACTCCCTAAAAAAATTAGTTTCAAGTGCGCACAGCCACCGAGATGTGGTTAGGTTAGCTGAATGCGTCACTTGCTGGCGGGGTAAGTGTGCGCTCTCACACTTGGCAGTGAAACCGCACACTACACTCCCTAAAAAAATTGTTTGAAGTGCGCACAGCCACCGAGATGTGGTTAGGTTAGCTGAATGCGTCACTTGCTGGCGGGGTAAGTGTGCGCTCTCACACTTGGCAGTGAAACCGCACACTACACTCCCTAAAAAAATTGGTTTGAAGTGCGCACAGCCACCGAGATGTGGTTAGGTTAGCTGAATGCGTCACTTGCTGGCGGGGTAAGTGTGCGCTCTCACACTTGGCAGTGAAACCGCACACTACACTCCCTAAAAAAATTGGTTTGAAGTGCGCACAGCCACCGAGATGTGGTTAGGTTAGCTGAATGCGTCACTTGCTGGCGGGGTAAGTGTGCGCTCTCACACTTGGCAGTGAAACCGCACACTACACTCCCTAAAAAAATTGGTTTGAAGTGCGCACAGCCACCGAGATGTGGTTAGGTTAGCTGAATGCGTCACTTGCTGGCGGGGTAAGTGTGCGCTCTCACACTTGGCAGTGAAGCCGCACACTACACTCCCTAAAAAAAATTAGTTTCAAGTGCGCACAGCCACCGAGATGTGGTTAGGTTAGCTGAATGCGTCACTTGCTGGCGGGGTAAGTGTGCGCTCTCACACTTGGCAGTGAAGCCGCACACTACACTCCCTAAAAAAATTAGTTTCAAGTGCGCACAGCCACCGAGATGTGGTTAGGTTAGCTGAATGCGTCACTTGCTGGCGGGGTAAGTGTGGCTCTCACACTTGGCAGTGAAGCGCACACTACACTCCCTAAAAAATTAGTTTCAAGTGCGCACAGCCACCGAGATGTGGTTAGGTTAGCTGAATGCGTCACTTGCTGGGGTAAGTGTGCGCTCACACTTGGCAGTGAAACCGCACACTACACTCCCTAAAAATTGGTTGAAGTGCGCACAGCACCGAGTGTGGTTAGGTTAGCTGAAATGCGTCCTTGCTGGCGGTAAGTGTGCGTCTAAACTTGGCAGTGAGCCGCACATACACCAAAAAAAATTAGTTTCAAGTGCGCACAGCCACGAGATGTGGCTTGAGGTTAGCTGATGCGTCACTTGCTGGGGGGTAAGTTGTGCGCCCCTCACACTTGGCAGTGAATGCCGCACACTACACTCCCTAAGGTGGAGTACGTGCTAGCAGCAACGCACTGGTCTGCCACAGAAAAAATAACGCTCTATGGCTTATTAGGAACAAAAATCGATCTGGTGCAAAAACAAAAATGAAACAGCACCTCAGCTAAGCCTCTGACTGCAGCTGTTAGCAAAGCTGAGTGAGTAAGCTAAGCTATGAGGTCCGTCCTGTGTGCACTCTAAGGCTTCTCCTTCCTTCCCTCCCTGCCTGCCTGCCTGCCTACACAGCACTACTCCGTCCTCCTCCTAGCTCTCAGAAGAGCTTTTTGGGTTAATAAAAGGAATCTTCCCTACACTGACAATCCCTGATCTGCTCCAGCATATATCTCTCTCTCCCTATACTAGGTCAGATCGTCTCAGGAATGTGCCCAAAATGGCGGGGACAAGCCTTATATACTGCCTTGCCTGTCATAGATGACATAGGCATGACGCTGGACAGCAGCCAATCATAGTCCTGACACAACCAACTTTGCTATGCCATTACTGACTATGATTGGCTATCTTCACAAGTTTTCTGACCTAACACGCACGCTGTGCTGACTCGGAACATAACAGATTCTGTATTCCACAGTCCGAATCCCGAATACAGTATACAGGACTCGGATTCGTAGACTCGTAGGACTCGGAATCGTAGACTCGCTCAGACTCGCTGCTGACAGCGGGTATCTGTGACGAGTCAAGCTTATTGCCATTGAATTCCATTGGACTCGTCACTGTGCGAGTCCAAGCTGGGAGATTCGCCGAGTAACGAGTCCTGCGAGTACCTTCAGAATCGCCGAGTCCCGAGTCCTAGCGAGTAGACTCGCCCATCCCTAGTCTTTCCCCCACTGCCGTTGATTCCGCAAGTAATCAGAAAATCAGAAAGATCAAAGCGGAAGGAGCCCCAGTAATAATTACCCCAGACTGGCCACAATGAGCGTGGGATGCAGAGCCCATGCAGCTCCTCATCAACGTACCCTGGAAACCCCCAAACTGACCGGACCTCTTATCTCAGGGCCCCATTTGCCACCAGAACTCAGGGTCCCTGTCTTTGATGACATAGCTGTTTGAATCCTGAGTCCTGACCCAGGCAGGTTTTTCACCAGAGGTCATAGCAACCATGGTTAATGCTCGAAAACCGTCATCCTCGCGCGTCTATCACCGTAACTGGAAGACCTTCTTCTAATGGTGCAATGACCTCAATCGTAACCCACTCCTTTTCTACATCCCCACAATCCTGGAGTTCCTACAAACCTGCCTTTTACTTGGGCCTAGCATTCATCTCCATCAAGGGTCAAATCTCCGCCCTGACCGTATTATTCCAACACAGGACTGCAACAAAACCACAGGTAAAAACATTCATCCAAGGGGTCTCGCACACGCGCCCCCCCTACAAGACACCCGTGACCGTTTGGGACCTAAACTTAGTTCTGGGCGCCTTACAAGGACCCCCATTCGAACCAGTACAAGATGTATCCCTAACCCACTTTTTGTGGAAAGTCGCCATCGCATCAGTCAGGCACGTATCAGAGCTAGCCGCACTATCCTGTCGTCCCCCGTGCTATCCTTCCACAAGCATAAGATAGTTCTCCATCCATCACCATCATTCTTGCCCAAGGTGGTTTCCCACTTTCACCTCAATGAGTACATCGTTCTACTCTCATTTTGCCCAGCACCAGTACACAGCTTTGAAAAAGAACTCCACACCTCTGGACCTAGTAAGGGCTCTCAGACGCTACACTCCCGAACAGCCCCCTAAACGTAAAACTGAAACGCTGCTTGTCATCCCCAAGCGACCTAGAAAAGGAATGGCAGCTTCAAAATCCACATTAGCAAGGTGGATCCACTCAGCAATCCAAGAGTCTTACCACATCAAAAACAAGCCAAATAAAGTCTCACTCAACTCGATCAGTGGGCACCTCATTTGCCATTCGACATCAGGCCTTGGCAGTGCAAGTTTGCAAAGCTGCATCTTGGTCCAGCCTGCACACCTTCATCAAGCACCACAACATCCACACCCAGGCCTCTGCAGACGCAAGCCTAGGGAGAAAAATTTTGCAAGCGTCAGTTGCACATCTGTAAGCGTCTGGCGCATGATGCACCACCACTACTCAACTAATTACCACCCATGGACTGCATTAGGATGTCCCATGGTACTGTGTCCCTCAATGATGCAAAGGAGAAACAGGGATTTTTGTGTACTCACCTTAAAATTATTTTGTCCGAGTTCATCATTGGGGGACACAGCACCCACCCTAGTGGCTTCCTTCGCCTACTGGTGGGTGTATACTGCACGGGCGAGGACTTCAATTTTATCTTTACTTAGTGTCACCTCCTAGTGGCAGGAAAGCATACACCCATGGTCCTCTGTCTCCCAATGATGAACTTGGAGAAAAAGATTTCACGGTGAGTACACAAAAATCCCTGTATTATCAGAAAGAATCAAAAAGCTAGACTATATTTGGTGAGGAGCATGGATGTGGACAGATAAGTGGTCCACAGTTTATTTTAGTGAAAGCAAGTTTAATTTATTTGGGTCTGATGGGGAAACATGTTCATCGACAAACTGGGAAAATACTGAAACCAAAGTGTGTAAAGAAGTCAGTGTAAGGTGGTGGAGGAGGTGTCATGGTCTGGGGAATATTTTCTGCTGCAGCGGTTGGACCACTCATACAGTAACATGGCAGAGTGAATGTAAATGTGTATCAGGACCTTCAACAACATGTGGTTCCTTACTTGTATTCAGCACTCAATCGCCCAGCAATTTTCATGCAGAACAATGCCCCCTCTCACAGCAAAATGGCTAAAGCAGTAGTTTGAAACAAAAATTTAAATAATGAAATGGCCAGCCTAGAGTCCTGAACTAAACCCAATAAAAAACCTCTGGAAAATTCTTGGTGACAAAGTTATCCCACAACAGTCACATAACTGTGAAAGAGACTGGAAGAAGAGTGGACCAAAATCACATCAGAGCAATGGGAGAGACTAATGATGTCCTGTGGCCGCAGATGTACTGACATTATTCAAAGCAAAGGCCTGCACAGTTCCACTGATAGGTGACTGTTGTAACCTTCACAAAATTTAGTTTTAATCTTTCTCTGTGCTACAGTCATTGCTGTTCTCTAATTATGATCATCACGTTTTGTGTAAAATAAAGGTTTTAAGTTGATAAAATTTGATAATTATGGAAAACACTGTTCTAGTGGCATGGTACACCTCTTACACAAAAATCTTGAGATAAACGTAGATTACATTCTGTCTAAAAAAAAAAAATCAAGTGATCATACATTGTTCTCTAATTATGATCACCAGTGTATATTCATTGCAATCTTATTAAATCATAGATTTGCAACAATATAAATTCAGATTTGGCATTAATCTATTATATAATCACGAATGGGATTTTTGCCCCTTTTGAGACCGCTCTCGCTGCGAGTCAGCGTGGTCATGTGGATACGAACGAAGCATTGGCCGCGCAGCGGCCATTGCGAGCAGCTCTAAGGCGACTCGCTATGCCCGCGCAGCGGGCATGGCGAGTCGCCTTAGCAGCGCGAAGCATTGGCCGCGAAGCGGCCATTGCGAGTCAGAGACTCGCTCTGCTAGAATCCCGATGCATTGTGCATCGGGCACCCATCTAGTCTATTATATAATCGCGAATCGGAAAAGCGCCCCTCCGCGCGCTTCTTCCGGCGTGGTCATGTGGATACGAATTTAACATTGGGCGCGAAGCGCCCAATGCTGCGCGAGCAATGGTCGCGAGGCCATTGCGAGCCGCTAGCTGAGTGCGAGCAATGGCCGCGAAGCGCTCCCCGCTACCCACAATTCGCCCCCCCATGTCCGCACAGCCCCCCCATGTCCACACAGCCATCCCCATGTCCGCACAGTCACCCCATGTCCGCACAGCCACCCACATGTCGTCCACACAGCCCCCCCATGTCCGCACAGCCACCCCATGTCCGCACAGCCCCCCCATGTCCGCACAGCCACCCCCATGTCCGCACAGCCCCCCCCATCTCCGCACAGCCACCCCCATGTCCACACAGCCACCCCCATGTCCGCACAGCCACCCCCATGTCCGCACAGCCACCCACATGTCGTCCACACAGCCCCCCCATGTCCGCACAGCCACCCCATGTCCGCACAGCCCCCCCATGTCCGCACAGCCACCCCATGTCCGCACAGCCCCCCCCATCTCCGCACAGCCACCCCCATGTCCACACAGCCACCCCCATGTCCGCACAGCCCCCCCATCTCCGCACAGCCACCCCCATGTCCACACAGCCACCCCCATGTCCGCACAGCCACCCACATGTCGTCCACACAGCCCCCCCATGTCCGCACAGCCACCCCATGTCCGCACATCCACCCCGCAATGTCCGCACAGCCACCCCGCACCTAAGCTCCTACCCCCTAACTCCGCCGCCCCTAAGTCCCTACCCTCTAAGCCCCGCCGCATCCTAAGCCCCGACCCGCCGCACCTAAGCCCCTACCCCCTAAGCACCGCCGCACCTAAGCCCCTACCCCCTAAGCCCCGCCGCACCTAAGCCCCTACCCCCTAAGCCACGCCGCACCTAAGCCCCTACCGTCCGCCGCCGCACCTAAGCCCCTACCCCCTAAGCCCCGCCGCCTCCTAAGCTCCCGCCGCTTTCCCCCGCCGCTTTCCCCCGCCGCTGTCGCTAACACCTAAAGCCCTACACCCGAAGCCCCCGCCGTCCCCTAACCTAACGTCCCCGTCGATTACTTACATGCCTTCTTAGTCATCTGATCGTCCGTCTGATCCACAAGTCCTCCGTCCGGCCAGGCGTCCTCTTCCTCCGGCCCCGGGGGTCTCTCTCTTCTTTCCGCCATCTCCGCCTCTTCGTCCGGCCCCGGGGATCTTCTGTCTTCTTTCCGCCAACTTCCAGCTCCGACGTACTCTTCACTTATCATTAAGATAGAATGGACGACAAATCCACCATTCTACCTCAATGAGATGTGAGGGGCTCTTCTGATTGGTCGCTGTGTACTGCCCTCAGCCAATCAGAAGAGCCCCTCATTTCCATTGACATACATTAGCGGTGTGTCGGCGATTTTATGGCCGCCCACCTGGTTCTATTTGTCGGCCCTAAAATCGCGGACACACCGCTAATGCATGTCTATGGGCAGTCAGCCAGAATTCGAGCTCACTGCCCATAGACATGCATTAGCGGTGTGTCCGCGATTTTAGGGCCGACAAATAGAACCAGGTGGGCGGCCATTAAATCGCCGACACACCGCTAATGTGTGTACAAATAAATTTAATAATAAAAAAAATAATTAAAAAATAATTAAAAAATAATAAAAAAATCAATAAAAAAATAATAAATAATTCAATAAAAATAATAATAAAAAAATTAAATATATGCTAATAATATCAGCCCTTTCAGCGGACCTGAAGGAGAACTGGGTCTCAGCCTCAGGCTCACTTTAAATAAATAATAAATTTAATAATAAAAAAAATAATTAAAAAATAATTAAAAAATAATAAAAAAATCAATAAAAAATAATAAATAATTCAATAAAATAATAATAAAAAAAATTAAATATATGCTAATAATATCAGCCCTTTCAGCGACTGAAGGAGAACTGGGTCTCAGCCTCAGGCTCACTTTAAATAAATAATAAATTTAATAATAAAAAAAATAATTAAAAAATAATTAAAAAATAATAAAAAAATAAATAAAAAATAATAAATAATTCAATAAAAATAATAATAAAAAAATTAAATATATGCTAATAATATCAGCCCTTTCAGCGGACCTGAAGGAGAACTGGGTCTCAGCCTCAGGCTCACTTTAAATAAATAATAAATTTAATAATAAAAAAAATAATTAAAAAAATAATTAAAAAATAAAAAAAAATAAATAAAAAATAATAATTCAATAAAATAAAAAAAATTAAATATATGCTAATAATATCAGCCCTTTCAGCGGACCTGAAGGAGAACTGGGTCTCAGCCTCAGGCTCACTTTAAATAAATAATAAATTTAATAATAAAAAAAATAATTAAAAAATAATAAAAAATAATAAAAAATAAATAAAAAATAATAATTCAATAAAAATAATAATAAAAAAATTAAATATATGCTAATAATATCAGCCCTTTCAGCGGACCTGAAGGAGAACTGGCTCTCAGCCTCAGGCTCACTTTAAATAAATAATAAATTATAATAATAAAAAAAATAATTAAAAAATAATAAAAAAATAAATAAAAAATAATAAATAATTCAATAAAAATAATAATAAAAAAATTAAATATATGCTAATAATATCAGCCCTTTCAGCGGACCTGAAGGAGAACTGGTCTCAGCCTCAGGCTCACTTTAAATAAATAATAAATTTAATAATAAAAAAAATAATTAAAAAATAATTAAAAAATAATTAAAAAATAAATAAAAAATAAACAAAAATAATAAAAAATAATAATAAAAAAATACAAATATGCTAATAATATGAGCCTTTGAGCGGACCTGAAGGAGAACTGTGTTTCAGCCTCAGGCTCACTTAAAATAACTAATTTCAATTTAATAATAAAAAAAATAATTAAAAAATAATTAAAAATAATAAAAAAATAAATAAAAAATTATACATAATAACATAAAAAATAAGAATAAAAAAAAAAAATACTAATAATAATATAATGATTACTGCTAATAATAATGCTATTAATGCTAATAATTATGCTATTAATGCTAATAATAATGCTATTAATGCTAATATTTATGCTATTAATGCTAATATTTATGTTATTAATGCTAATAATTATGGTATTAATGGTAATAATAATGCTATTAATGCAAATAATATTGCTATTAATTCTATTATTAATGCTATTAATGCTAATAATTATGCTATTAATGCTAATATTTATGCTATTAATGGTAATAATAATGCTATTAATGCAAATAATATTGATATTAATGCTAATAATTATGCTATTAATGCTAATATTTATGCTATTAATGCTAATAATTATGCTATTAATGCTAATATTTATGCTATTAATGCTAATAATTATGATATTAATGGTAATAACAATGCTATGAATGCAAATAATATTGCTATTAATGCTATTATTAATGCTATTAATGTTAATAATTATGCTATTAATGCTAATAATTATGCTATTAATGGTAATAATAATGCTATTAATGCAAATAATATTGCTATTAATTCTATTATTAATGCTAATAATGCTAATAATTATGCTATTAATGCTAATATTTATGCTATTAATGGTAATAATAATGCTATTAATGCAAATAATATTGATATTAATGCTAATAATATGCTATTAATGCTAATAATTAATGCTATTAATGCTAATAATAATGCTATTAACTTGCTAATAATTATGCTATTAATGCTAATAATTATGCTATTAATGGTAATAAGAATGCTATGAATGCAAATAATATTGCTATTAATGCTATTATTAATGCTATTAATGTTATAATTATGCTATTAATGCTATTAATAATGCTATTAATGCTATTAATGCTATAATGTTATTAATAATGCTATTAATGCTATTAATAATGCTATTAATGCTATTAATAATACTATTAATGCTATATAATGCTATTAATAATGCTATTAATGCTATTAATAATACTAATAATGCTTTTTAATTCTATTAATAATGCTATTAATGCTATTAATAATGCTATTAATGCTATTAATGCTATTAATAATGCTATTAATGCTATTAATGCTAATATTAATGCTATTGTATTATTAATGCTATTAATGCTATTAATAATGCTATTAAACTATTAATAATACTATTAATGCTAATATTAATGCTATTAATTGTATTATTAATGCTATTAATGCTATTAATAATGCTATTAATGCTAATAATAATGCTATTAATGCTAATAATTATGCTATTAATGGTAATTAAGAATGCTATGAATGCAAATAATATTGCTATTAATGCTATTATTAATGCTATTAATGTTAATAATTATGCTATTCATGCTATTAATAATGCTATTAATGTTATTAATAATGCTATTAATGCTATTAATAATGCTATTAATGCTATTAATAATACTATTAATGCTATTAATGCTATTAATAATGCTATTAATGCTATTACTTCTATTAATAATGCTATTAATGCTATTAATAATGCTATTAATGCTATTAATTGTATTATTAATGCTATTAATGCTATTAATAATGCTATTAATGCTATTAATAATACTATTAATGCTATTAATAATACTATTAATGCTATTAATTGTATTATTAATGCTATTAATGCTATTAATAATGCTATTAATGCTATTCATAATTCAATTAATGCTAATAATAATACTATTAATGCTATTAATGCTAATATTAATGCTATTAATTGTATTATTAATGCTATTAATGCTATTAATAATGCTATTAATGCTAATAATAATGCTATTACTGCTAATAATAATGCTATTAATGCTAATAATTATGCTATTAATGCTAATATTAATGCTAATAATGCTAATAATAATCATATTCACGCTATTAATAAAGCTATTAAGGCTAATAATCATGCTATTTATGCTATTCAAAATGCTATTAATGCTATTAATAATGCTTTTAATGCTATTAATAATGCTATTAATGCTAATAATAATGCTATTACTGCTAATAATAATGCTATTAATGCTAATAATTATGCTATTAATGCTAATATTAATGCTAATAATGCTAATAATAATCATATTAACGCTATTAATAAAGCTATTAAGGCTAATAATCATGCTATTTATGCTATTCAAAATGCTATTAATGCTAATAATATTGCTATCAATGCTATTAATAATGCTATTAATGCTATTAATAATGCTATTAATGCTATTAATGCTATTAATAATGCTATTAATGCTATTAATGCTATTAATAATGCTATTAATGCTATTAATGCTATTAATAATGCTATTAATGCTATTAATAATACTATTAATGCTATTAATGCTAATATTAATGCTATTAATTGTATTATTAATGCTATTAATGCTATTAATAATGCTATTAATGCTATTCATAATTCAATTAATGCTAATAATAATACTATTAATGCTATTAATGCTAATATTAATGCTATTAATTGTATTATTAATGCTATTAATGCTATTAATAATGCTATTAATGCTAATAATAATGCTATTACTGCTAATAATAATGCTATTAATGCTAATAATTATGCTATTAATGCTAATATTAATGCTAATAATGCTAATAATAATCATATTAACGCTATTAATAAAGCTATTAAGGCTAATAATCATGCTATTTATGCTATTCAAAATGCTATTAATGCTATTAATAATGCTTTTAATGCTATTAATAATGCTATTAATGCTAATAATAATGCTATTACTGCTAATAATTATGCTATTAATGCTAATATTAATGCTAATAATGCTAATAATAATCATATTAACGCTATTAATAAAGCTATTAAGGCTAATAATCATGCTATTTATGCTATTCAAAATGCTATTAATGCTAATAATATTGCTATCAATGCTATTAATAATGCTATTAATGCTATTAATAATGCTATTAATGCTATTAATGCTATTAATAATGCTATTAATGCTATTAATGCTATTAATAATGCTATTAATGCTATTAATGCTATTATAATGCTATTAATGCTATTAATAATACTATTAATGCTATTAATTCTATTAATAATGCTATTAATGCTATTAATAATGCTATTCATGCTATTAATTGTATTATTAATGCTATTAATAATGCTATTAATGCTATTAATAATACTATTAATGCTAATATTAATGCTATTAATTGTATTATTAATGCTATTAATGCTATTAATAATGCTATTAATGCTAATAATAATGCTATTACTGCTATTAATACTGCTATTAACTGCTAATAATAATGCTATTGCTAATATTATTGCTATTGATGATGCGATTATTATTTAAAATTTTAAAAATCTTTAAAAAATATATATATATATTCTAGACACCGATGCATTTGCATCGGGCTCACAGCTAGTTTTATATAAATTGGGGACTAGAAAAAGGAAGAGAGGAGTTGGAAAGGAGGGAAAGGTAAGATCAATTTTATTATAAATTATACTGAAATTAATTACACTGACTCACGGAAGATTAAGGGTATGTGCACATCTGACGATTCTGCATCTTTGCAGACCGACCGGGAACCGGTGGAGAATGGCAAATACTGAGTTTTCTGAACTCGGCAGTGTCCTTGGTTTTGTTAGCGTTTTGCTAACGATTTGCGATCGGGTTATTAGCATTTGGACAGCGTGTTCTTGGCGATTTCCCTGGCGTTTTTCTTAGCGAGTTCCAGACTGGTCTTTGGTGCACTTGTTCAGCTGGAACCGCTGGAAAAACGCTGAAAAGAAGTCACTTGCTCTATCTTTGAAAACCGGTGGAAAACCGGTGAATAAACTGAAAACGACCAGACAAAAACCGTTCTAATGTAGACAGCGTTTTCTAAACTCCATTGACTAGCATGTTAATCCAACCGGTGGCTAGGATTAACATAAATTAACATAAAACTCAGCGGAAACCGCCGACGGAAAACGCTAAAAAGCAGCCCACAAAACTACTGATGTGCACATACCCTTAAAGTAAGGAAAAGAAGGGGACATAGGAGATAAGTTTGGCTTTATTGTATTTATTTATCTAATAACAATTGACCATATATATTGATTAGCTTACTAAATATTCTAATTAAAAACACAGTATAAACACATATTTCAGGACTAAATTCACACAACATGAAGAGAAAGGGTGATACTTGGTATCCAAAATGTGAAACAAAAATTATTCTCCAGAAAAGAGCACATTTTACCAATCTGGAGCTTAATGACAACTATCAATACTCAGCTGTCATTAATCCCTGCTATTACCCTGATGCCAGCGCAACAAGGCAACAGGAAGAGCCGAGTAAAGCGCCAGGATTTGATGTGTCTAATGAATGTGCCAAATTTGGGGAGGCTACAGGCTATTCTTTACTCTAGGGAGGGAGGGAAAATAACTAGGTCCCCCCCAGGGTGAGAATATTACCCACCAGCTGCCTAGTTTTACCTTGGCTGACAATCAAAAATAGGACAGAGCACACATATTTTTTATTTAGCTAAATAAAAAAATGGGCTCCCATGTATTTGATTGCCGGCCAATGTAAAATCAGGCAGCTGGGGGTGGCAGCCTACAGCTGTCCACTTGATCAGCACTGAGAATCAAAAATATATCGCAGATCTTTAAAAAATGTATCATTTTTTTTCCCATTATTTATTTATTTTTACATACTTGACAGCAGGTTGGTTGCCATACACTAACGTATGTGGCAAGCAATCACAGACACTGATACAAATTGTGGGGGCACCGTCTGAATGCAGTCTGTGATTGGCTGTTATGGAATCAGTATACTGAATACTTATAAGGTTAATGAGTAGGACCAGAAGCAAGTGAGCGGCAACAATCAGAGGATATAAATATAATTCTCAATATTTTTAACACTTAAAATGTTTTTTTTTCCTTCAGTGACATGCATTTTTCTCGAGGATGTGTCACACAGATCACATCCATGTGTGGTCTCTGTTGCATCCGCGATATTGGAAAAACAGACATGTCTCTGTGTGCGAGCACACGGACACCACACAGACACACAGACGTTTGATGACTCCTATAGATTTTATTGTGCCTTCGTGTCTGCGGAACGTGTAAAAACAGATGCCACTTGTACCAGAAACACAGACGTGTGACACTGGCCTTAAGGTACCTTCACACACAGCAATATTGCTAGGCAATTTCACTGGTAATTTGCTGGTTGCAGTGAAATCATGGACACATTGATCCATTTGTACACAGCAACAAAATAGAACAATGTATCCATGATTTCACTGCAACCAGCAAATTGCCAGTGAAATTGCCTAGCAATATTGCTGTGTGTGAAGGTACCTTTATAGATACTGCAAGTTTTTAGTGATCGTTGAACTGGTGTACTGGCTGCAGGAATGTTCTACAGAGCTGTTTCGTATGAATTGAATGTTGATTTCTCTATCATAAGTTGTCCCCAAAGGTGTTTCAAAGAATTTTGCAGTACATCAGTCTAGCCTTCCTGCAACAGACCACATATAACCACATCAGCCCAGGACCTCCACATCCAGCATCTTCACCTCCAAGATTGTCTGAAACTAGCCACCCCGCTAGCTGCTGCAAAAATCAGTTGCATAACGAAACAATTTCTTCACTTAGGGCTCGGACACACTCATCCGAGTTTGATGGACGAGTCTCGGAAAGGGCTGGAGCAGTGACCCTGAACAGCTTCTCCCTCTCTGGACGGGGAGTCTGGAGCTGCACTAAAAAAACAAGCAGCCGACAGCCCCGTCCAGACAAGGAGAAGCCGTTTCAGGGTCACTGCTCCAGCCCCTTCTGAGACTCGTCCATCAAACTCGGATGTAACTAGGAGAGTGTGTCCGAGCCCAAACTCTCAGAAACTGATCCAGAGAAGCTCATTGGGGTCTCCACCTGACTGCAGTTCATTGTAATAACCGACTTGAGTGTGCAAATGCTCACATTCTGTAGTGTCTGGCACTTTGGCGAGGTGTTCTCTTCACAGATGAATCCCTGGTTTCACTGTACAATGCAGATGGCAGACTGCATGTATGATCTTGTGTGGGTGAGCAGTTTGCTGATGTCAATGTTGTGAATCAAGTGGCCCATAGTGGCAGTGAGGGTATGGTATAGGCAGGCATATGTTATGGACAACGAACAATGGCACATTTTATTGATTCATTTTGAATTCACATATATACAGTGACAAGTCCCTGAGGCTCATTGTTGGGTTTTTCATCCACGACCATCACCTCATGTTGCAGCATGATAATGCACTGCCCCATGTAAGTCAAATGGCGGTCACATCGTATACTGACTGAAGACATCGGTACAATATTTTTCACGTACGTTTTTTATACGCACGTGTGAATGGGGTCTAATGCATGAAACACAGCCTAGAAAAATGGAAAAGCTCCCACATTTCCCAACTAACAGAACAATTCTATATGAAAACAAGGTGTTTGTTTTTTTTATTACTATTTTACAGTTGGGGAGAACAATAGAGAGAAACAGCTTACTATTTAGCTGGGTCACACCTAAACTTGGCTACACTTCCATTCCACAGCCAAGCCTTTCTACCTGAGTTGTTCACATGTAGGACCAACCGTGCCCACCTACACGTACTTTCACTACTAGTAGATAGTTATATTTCATGACCTGCCACTCAAATATGGACCTGCCACACAATTCCTTAATGATGAGCCACTCTGAAGTTAATCCAGTGGTATGGTCACTGTGGCCCACAACCCATTGCCACTAAGTTGCAAATTTGCCTTATAGACCCAACAACGAGTTTAAATATAGGTGTAGGTAAAATCTCATTTTAGGAAAATGTACTTACACTACCCATCTTCTACACTTGCCCACTTGTCCTACACTAAATCCCTGGATTCCTTCCCAATCTTCTATTCAAGCCCTCATCAGACCTACAGGTGCCAATTTTCCAAACCTTCAACCTATGTACTATATCCTCCCTTAAGGTACCATTACACTCTTCAATGTTGTAACGATATCACCAGTGATCTCAGGGGAGGGCAGTCGTTAGGACATCTTTTTGACACTGTTGGTGAGATGTCACATGTCTAGATATCGTGGACGACGCACCAATGATGTAGCTAGCACCTATCGTTCTCACAACCCAGTAAAAATACTTGTTCACTGTGTGAATGGGCAAAGTCATTAACGACCTCGTTATCATGGTGTCACACACAATAATGCAGCAGGTTGGCTGATCGAAGATCGTTTGATTTGAGAACATCAAATCTACGATCCAACGATTTATTGTAGTTGTATCTCGGTTGTAACACGCAACGACGTCCTAACAATGTCGTTTGAACGACTCCAAGCCCGTGATGCTTGAGCGATATCGTTCATGATCTCGTACCGTGTAACTGGGCCTTTAGGGTACGCTCACATCTGCGTATCTTGCCTCACTGAGAGTGTCATGCGTTTTTTCATCTGTATAACGTATGTCATGCGTATGACATGCTAGTGTGCGTTATTTCTCTCACCTAGCATCTACATCTCATGCGTATGACATACTTTTTTAACATGGTCATTACCATGCTGTAAAAAGTTAGAATAGATTGATCAATTGATCTTACCAGTCTCTACTGCTTGCTTTTGGGGCCACTCACTAAGCTTTATGCTATTCACTGCACTGACTGCAAAGGTCAATCATAGACTCTCACTCTCCATGACAACATCTATGATTTGCTGTTGCAATCAGAACGTGCTCCCACAATCTGTACCGGTGTCTGTGCTTGGTTACCATATACATTAGCGCACTGCACATATAATCCGATGCATGTTGTCCTTTCTGACTTAGAAGTTGTATGGTCGCCCCAAGACAGCTAGTAAATATGACTGTTAAATTAATTTGTGCTGAATTGCCACTAAATAACTGTTGTTAACAATATATGTAAATTAATTGATCCACCTGATAATTGTACTGCATTGTACTTTTTAGCCCACTTTTGATATCTGGTCCAAATGAATTGAAGTGTAATTGCATTTATGGACGTCTGACCGTTTCTTTGGTGGTTGTTTGTGGTATGAAGCTTCAATGAACGGCCCCGGAAGCAAGCAGTGGGACTCTGGTAAAAATAATCTATCCTATCATCTATCTATCTGTCTGTCTATCTATTCTAACTTTTTACAGCATCTGAAAGACTATGGTAAAGATGCCATCTGAATGCTGTGTGTACTGTGCGGTTTTTTTTTATCGCACCTATTCACTAACATTGGAGGAATTTCAGTGATATACACTGCTATACGCAAATTTTTCCTCAGCAAGTTTCTCGCTGAGGAAAGATTCACATATGAGCATTACAACTACAGTTTAACCATGTTTCATCGAATTGTATTCACCGAGTTTAAACGCAGATGTGAGTGCACCATTAGGCTGAGTTCACATATCCTCTAGGAATTGGTTAGAACAAATCTTGCAGAGAACTTTTGGAATAAAGTTGTGTAAACACAACTTTTTTGTCCGTTGGTAAATAACTGATATCTGCCGAATCCATTTTTTTAACACTGTAGTCTATGAACAACACATCCGTTAACTGATTGCTATTTAGAAATCCATTATTTTTGCATATGTGATGGATCCATTTTTTCTTACAGTATCTATTGCAAATGGAAGATAAATAGCAATCCGTTAATGGATCCTTTCTCCTGAGACTTCTATGTTAATAAAAACGGATCTGGCAGTTATCCTTTTTTTAACCGGATCCGGTAAATACCATTTCTCCGAAGGATCTCTGCAGGATACATTCTAACGGATGCTTACAGGACTTGTGACCTCAGCCAGGGGCTAACACCATACGTGCAGGGGTTGCAATCGCAACCGGGCCCTGGAGTTCAGGGGCCACAAAAGTCCCTCTGGCCTATGGATAAATCTAGTGTTATTAACCCTGCTGTTCTGTTCGGGTCATAGTGACCCGTAGACAATTTTTGTGGCCCAGTAGATATTTTTCTATAAGTTTCTAAAACTTGAGGTTACTTGACTTTTCCTCATTTGGGGGGACCTATCTATGAGTATTTTTTTTGGTTGTGTTTACTTTTAGCTACATGCCGATTTGTACACTTGTCGTGTTCGGGTCATAGTGACCTGGCATAATTTTTTACAGCTGTGAGGCCATATTTTCAGTGAAATAAAGGAGTTATAACCTCAGTTGGGTCTATTTATTGCATCTACTATTGTATATCAATTTATTTATTTCCTAAATTATTTCAATGGGGTCATACACACGATCTGCCGGGTGTATGCATTGAGATTTGTGCACCATGAAAATGGCTTTATATTGATTATTTTTGTTGCGCAGTCTATACTGAAATGTAGAGCACATCCAGAGAGATCACTAGGTGTGCACTACACGTGTATATTCTGCGCAGAACACGCTGTGTAAGAGGGCCTTATTTTGTAAAGCTGAGCTCTAAAGGCCTGCAAATGATTTTTTTTTGCTAAGTAAGTCTGTCTTCCTGCTTTTCTCCTTGTTTTCAGAAGGGTTCTTATCTTGTACAGGCCTTGTACAGAGCATCCAGCAACATGCTCAGGAAAGTGAAACCATGGCCTCCACAACCACTTCTACCCCATGGGCTCTACCAGCGGTGCTTCAAGAATAAGAAGAAAAAGGTACAGCTATTGCCCTTTTTCTTGTGATAATAAAACAAGTATTACATGTTCTGGATGCCAAAAATTCTTATGCAAAGCCCATGTTTATTGTCCTTCATGCAAGAATACATAAAGTAATATTACCATGTGAATATGTTCAAATTGAAGTGTTTATTATCTTTAATTTTTTTTCACTAAATGTTTGATTTGCTTGTTTTGTTTTTTGTTTTTTTTTACCACATATGTGTAGTTTGCTATTTTTCATTTTGCTTATTACTAAGTTTTTTCTGAATAAAAAAAAAAAAAAAAGATTTCAATTTCATTTTTCTTTTTTTTTATTTCCAAACATGTTCCCATACAGTCTAGTAAACAAGAGGTATAAAAATAATTGAGTTAGAGTATCTAAAATCAAGATTTAATAAACCGGGTCATAGTGACCCAGGAGCAATACAAGTGTATAGTACATGGGAAGAGAACAGCAGGGTAATGATTTGCAATAATTGGGGGTCCCGTTGGAGCTTTTGTCTCAGGGCCCATGAGCTTCAAGTTACACCACTGAACTCCGCCTTATTTATTAGCCTCCCAATTTTGCACTTTCTTAGATTTTGATATAAGCCTCACAAAGTATTTGTATAGTGCAATCCCAATACAGGCACAATTAAAATCTAATTTTAAATGTTATACTACAACATACTCCAGATACATATTGATGTATAACTATGTTATTATAGATCCTTGATCTAAACAGTTGCCAGTTTTGCCATGAAGATCATGCTATTGTATATTAATGTTCTCTATATATCTACTATATAATTGTCTAAGGAGTCTGTCGGTCACAGAAATCGCACGCCAGACAGAGGCCGCTCATTGGTGGCCGACGGAGGCGGGCACCAATGAGCACAGACTATGCAAATAGGCGCGCAAATTCAAAGTTTGAATTTCGCGCCAACATGCAGCCCGGCGACAGCGGCGCCAACGCGCCGCTGTCGCCGGGATACACGGGTCCGGCCGACGGTGGCCTGCCAGCGCAGGGGGGGCATATATATATATGTAGTTCACTTACATTAACTGAACAAGTTCTGTCAGTCACAGTATGTCAACTACATACATATTCTAGAATTAGTTAATACACTTCATCAAATATGCTATATTGATTACCCCAAAAATGGGGAGCAGACCACTATGAAGAAAATCGCGCCGTCAGGCATATTAATTACAAAAGGGAATACGCGACAAATCAATCTGATGCAAATTCAATTTATTAAAGGTTAAAACCAGTGACAAATTATGGGAACCAGAAGGACCGAAGAATACATATTCTAGAATACCCGATGCGTTAGAATCGGGCTACCATCTAGTTTTAGTATAAATATACTTCACAATTGTTGACTATTAAAGGAATTGTTCAGGTTTGGCATTAAAGTCTGTAGGCACGCTGTGTGACTGCAGACTTGTGAATCCTCACAGTGTACACTTTGCAGGCTGTCAGGATTCTTCGGTGCTTGGAGTGGGTGACCATGTAACTGTAAGTATGCGATATGCACACTTCTGGCCGCTTCATTCAATACAGTAAAGGCCATGAACATCTAGTCCCAATGAAGTCACATGACCACCTGGTCTTGCCACTGGCACCAGAGAATCCTGGCAGCGCACAATGTGCGCACTGTGAGGATTCACATATCTGCATTTAAATAGCATGACTGCAGACTTTTGTGCCAAACCTAGACAACCCCTTTAATTTGATTGAATTGATAAAATATTAAACAAAATATTTCCTTTCTACATTAAAAAACATAAACCAGAAATATTCTATAATAAATGACCACATTTTGCTAAATGTACGGTTTACTATTGCTTCAGCGTAGAGTTGATTGCTCTCGTGCACCCTCTGGTGGCCAGCTACATTGCTCAGAGGATCCTTTCCATTGATCTGTGCCTGCCTCATGGGCTGTGTACTGTGTGTACTTGGGCTGCCATGGAGACTCCAAGCTTTATGCTAACTCCTCTATGCACTGATTGAGGAGCTTATCCACTGCTCCAAGGAGTTTGTAAAAAGGCGAATCGAAGAACCTGTTTAGTAAAACTGATCTGGTAAGTGTCATTGAAACATAAACTACTGGATGAGTAGGGGGGTCAGTCTGGAGCAAGTATCATTTGAACATGTGTTTACACTGTGATTTTCCACAACTATATTATTAAGGGCTTGCAGCACGGAAGTAATAGGGCTGACATATGCAGTATTGATTGATTTCATTCATGAATATCATCAAAAGTTGCTTCCTATTGTAAATGACTAAATAATTGCCTGGCTAAAATAAGAAAATCGATATATAGGACATTTAATTTACATGTGTTATATGCCTTCAGATTTTCTTCTTAAACCTATAATGTAAAATATTAATATCTGTATTAAAAGCATTACATGCAGATATTGCAACCTCAGATTGCTTGTGGCCAGTTCTTTTTAAAATTAAAAGTTAAAACAGAAATAACACCATACTAGGAGATGTAATACAGCGGGTAATCTGTAAAATTGTATTAAGAAGTTTATTTTGTTTTATCTGTAGCACAGCTTGGTGACAACAATGGAATATACGACATTAGGCAAAGTTCACATGTTCAGAAATACATTTGTCTAGTCCATTTTGCCAAATATACAAAACATAATTGATGTCCAAGTTAGATCTGTTGCATAACTGATTCAACGGGACCCATTGATTAGGATATATCTGGTTTACCTTTTATTTCCAGTTTTAGAGCAGATTAAAAAACTTTATGTGGAACTTTTTTCAGTACTTAAAGGGGAACCTGTCATGTCGTTTCTTGTTGTTTAACCACCCCCGATGTTATTTAGATCATGCAGTGTTCATCAGTAACCTGTTTTGTTTTCATTTCCCAGCTGCCCAAACAGTCATGCAGTCATCTGGGCGGTTAGCAGACATGTCACTCAACTGCAGCAATGCTCAGATTCATCTCATGCTCTCTACAAGGACATGTGGGATGTCACAACATGTGGTCGTAATGGGCAGAGCTAAGAACATTGTCTGTCCAAGGCTTGCTTAGCTCTACCCATTACGGTCACATGGTTGTGACATCACAAAGGTCCTTGTAGTGAGCATTAGATAAATTTGAGCATTGCTGCAGTTGAGTGACATGTCTGCTAACTGCCAAATATGGGGTCCCTTATCCTGTGCATTGGTGATAAATGTTTTTAATTCCTGAATGCCGCATGATAGATATCTCCATCATGGAGCGGTTCAGGTGTGTGGAGCTTCACAAGTGCTGTTAACTACACGTCTGTTAATTATTTTAATGCTGCTATCAATCTCTGACAGCAGCATTTAAATGGATCGTACTCTGATACATGGGTGCACCAGTTTTCACAATGGGATTGAGGAGAGTTAATGTATTATCTGTCACGTGCTTAGTTGGCGCTGACATTGCTGGATGATGCTGTGTGTGTTTGTCTTTAAGAGCTGCATGGTTGATAGTTGTGAACGTCCCGGGCCTCCTGTGTTGTGCTCCAGAACTGCATTCACTATGAGGTTCGGCTGCTGGTTGAGGGGTTAATGTGTGACTCACCTCAACTCCCCTCCCCCTAGCCTTTAAGTAGCCTCTCCTTCCACCAGGTTTTGCTGCTGATAGAGTTTCACTCTATGCCTGGAAGCCGTGTTGTGCTGACCTGTGTGTTTGTGTTGCTGAAGTCCTTTTGTTTGGAGTTGCTGTATCCCAGTTCTGTGGAGGGAGGTGAGGGGGAATAGCGCAGGGCTGGTGGGGGAGTTTTAGGTAGAGGTTGAGGCCTGAACCTTCTCACCTTCAGAGATACCTTTGGGATCAGAGCCATTCATGGTTCCTAGACTAGGGTCAGACTAATCTTCCCTGGTCTCCCTGCCCAAAACTGCCAGTCGCTCATGAGCATTCTCACTACACCGTGACATTATCATGGCAGCCAGGAACCTGCTAAAGCCCCCATCACTGCAATCTTAATACACCTCTGAAGCTCAGCTATAGGGCTTATTCACCCTAGTGATGATTTTCTCATCCAATGCATTATGCAAATGAAACTCAGCTCAAACTCTGTAGGAGGTGTGAACCGAGTGTCTGCGTTTCATTTATCTCACATGTGAGAACTGGTGCACAGGTGAGGCGATGAAGAGCTTAATTTCTCCATTTTCGCAGTTGCCTGTGTCCAATGACATCCGAGTGCAGTCTGATGTTTCACACATTGACATGTATGGGTGCGCATGCAAATATCAGAGTCACTCATATACGTGCTGCAATTGTTTTCTCATGCTGGCCTGAGAAAAAAAAATCACAGATCTTCTCTGCACCATAATACAACAATGGTCCGAGTGCTATCCGATAAAAATTGGATAGCACTTAGCCCATGTTATACCCTAGTGTGAACAAACCCCTTATGCTAGACATCAGAAGATAATCGAAGACTGTAAATAAAAAAACACTATAGGCTCTTACTCAACAAACATGAAGATAATAGACAGAACAAACCATTCACCTTATGTGGTTGTGACACACAACCAATATGAAATCATATTACAGCTGCTGCAGGAGCCACGAGTATGAGCCAGGTCTGGGAGCTTGCTATCAACCTTATGGAGACAGCGAAGTAGGTGAGGAGATTGTAAGCCACTTCCCTCCTCTCAGATATATGCAAATATGCAAATTTGCACTTCACTAAGGAAGTAGAGAAACTCCAGTGCCACATTTAAGCAGCTTCCTCAAAGTCATAATCGCTTTCCAACAAGCTTTTAATATAACTAAGGGATTTGTGACAGTTCAGAACCCCAAACTACAGACGCTGCGTTTCGGGGTACCTGCCCCTCATCAGTGTAGTGTGTGGGATATTCTGATCTGGCATGAGTGAGTGGGCTAAGACAAGGTCTGGGAACTTGCTAATCAACCTTATGGAGACAGCGAAGTAGGTGAGGAGACTGTAAGCCACTTCCCTCCTCTCAGATATATGCAAATTTGCACTTCACTAAGTATGAGCCAAGAATATAGGAACCAGGTTGGGTAGTGGATAAAGTCCACGCTGCTGTCGATTGAAAAAGCAGCAAGGTTTGCTTCGAAACGCAATGAATAAACCACTATTTCTGTATTACAAATTGTTTCTGGACCTCTTTAATCAACAGCAGCCCGAACTCAATCCACTATCCAACCTTGTCCCTATATTCTAAGCATCTAAAGAGACAGAGATTATTATGCTGATTTCTCAGTAACAGAGGAACGAACTGGCCATGTAAAGGTATTGCTGGACTTATCTTGGAAAAAGCTACATGTATATATAAATAGTTTGGGCGTGAAATTTTGCAGACAGATTCCCCTTAGTAGCTTGTGTGGATCACTGCATGCTAATATTCATACACTTTAGTTCTCTACAGATAATACTTTCTTTGTTGATTGTAATGTATTTTATTGCTGTATACACTTAGTATTTTTTTGCTTTTTCTGGTCTTGTCTTAGATAATGAGTGAGGTGTATAGAATCTCATCAAGTGATAAAATCCAGTTTCTGGAGAAGCAATTAGCCTCTCAGTTATCAGAACTGAAGACAGAAATAGAAGAAAATGGAGTACTCCATGGAACCCCCTCTCGAGCCTACACGTAGGTTTAAAATCAAAATGTTGTAAATAAAAGTATTGGCAACATTATTGTAAGGTCACCACTTTAAAGCAGTTGTCCAGGTTTATTATGTGATGTGAGGATATGCATACTCCCGGACACAATTTGACTAGACGTGCACAGCCTCACTCATTTCACTTGTACTGAATAAAGCTGTGTATGACCTGTTGGAATGTAGCTGGAAGTTTGAAACCATATAAAAGCCGCATGTTCTGAATAATATTTTCTGATTTATTTTTCCATCATCCATTGTTTCTAAGTTACATAATATCTCTTGACATAGAGTCACGTATAAAATTCTGCTAGTTGCTTCTGGAAATAGCGAAAGTCTTAAGGCACCATTGCAGTGGGGTGGGGGGTTATCTCTGGAGCTTTAAATTTAAGTTCCCTGCCCTTGTTCTTATATATTCCCCCTATGCTGGCTTCATCATTTTTCGCTGCCACTCTGGTTTCACAGCACTATCTTGTGCCCTTAACTTCAGACTGGCTAGAACTCAGAAGTAGAGGTAAGCAAACCTTTCAAGGTTGAGTTCAGTTCAGGTCGCTAACTTCCCAGTGTTGAGCAAGCTTGCTCAGCGTCCGGGTGCTTTATGTTTGCAAATTATTAGATTGAGCATCTCTGTGGTCGGGTACTCTTGGTGCTTGGCCCAGTGTGAGCCGCTTGCAGTTTTGATCGGTTTGCACTAGACCTAAAAGCAAAGTTTTTGGGTGTGGTATGCACCCAAAATTAATTTGAAAAAATAAAACAAAAACTGCTCTCCCACCCCCGAGCCCAAGAGTGTTTTACTTATGGCTGGCTGTATATGGGCAGAGAGGTTCATGTCAAGTTCGAGGTCATAAACAGTGCGCCATAGTTCAGCTGCACCGCCCGAACACGAACGTCAAAAGGCTCACTTATCTGTTTTCAGAAGTTACATCACAAGTTCTCAATACATGAAAGCCAGAACGAGGCCAATACGATGCTCACATAAAGATATATTGAGCTGTGTCCTTCAGCGTGCTCCATGAAACACTGGAGCTGCCGACAGGTTACAGATTGTCAGAGACCAACATAAGTGATGCTGAAAAAAGATGAAAATGGCGACAGGTTAAAATAAGACCGAGATCAAGAGATTTACATTTAAAGCACCACTACAAAGGGGCAATAAAAACACTGGAGTGGTGTTGTAATGACAGATTCTTTACTAGCAGTTTAGTAAAGCTTCTATAATTAAGGGCAGAGACACACTGTGAGAGCTGCATGCGAGTATGTTGCACTTGGCTCTCTGGATGGTAACATGGAGATCCATAGAAACACAATCAGATCCATGCTCCCATTCAGAGAGGCAATGACCCGGTGACTCAAGCAAGGTGCGTGCGAGATACTCGCGTGCAGGTCGCATAAGTGTGTCTCTACCCTAAGGGCCCATTTGCACTTGTTTTTCATTGTGTATTTGGTGCGGATCTGCTGCAGATCTGCACTATGTTTGCATCAGCATGTTTTCTCAGCAAAGTCAATGGGATTTGTGAAGTCCTGTCCGCATGGTGCCTTTTATTTCTGCTGCACAATTTACGCCGCTTTTGACAGTTCAGTGCATACAGAACTTTCTGGATAGGCATAGCTTGCGTCCTATGCAAATTGCATAGAAGAGGCAGAGAAGTTCCCACTCTGGCTGCAAAAGCCGACAGGACTTCCAACAGTGATTATAATAAATTAGTAGTGTTTAAACGATCAAGCAGCCCCTCACCAGGTCCCCACATATTACAGTATATACACATTCACAAAACATTTTATGCACATTTACACACATTAACATAGGGCACAAGCTCTGTTTCTAAGGCGGGCGTCAAGGAATTTGTGTATTTAGTGCAGGAAAACCCGTAGCATAAATTGACATGCTGCAGATTTTTCTGCAATAAAATATACAGGATATCTGCTGTGGAAAAAGGATAGGAATTCGGATAGGAATTGGCAAAACACATAGACTTAGTTGGGAAAACACGGTGCTGCAGATTTGGAGCAGATACGTTGCAAAATACGCATCGTGCGAATGGGCCCTCAAGGCCACATGCTGTCGCTACGTTTTTGCAGTGTTTTTCCTGCAGTTTTGTGTCACCTTTTGTCACAAACCTGCATGCCTATCCTTCCCCAAGCAAAGTCTATGAGAATTGTGAAGTGCTGTGCCAACAATGATTTTTTTCCTTGCAGTTTGTGGTCAAGACAAAAGAATGGACTGTCAATTGTTGGGGCGCTTTTTGCTGTGTTTTTCAGCCCTCCATGCTATTGACTATAGTAACAAAAACACATGACCACAATCTACACCTAAAACCAAAGGGTGCAGTTTAGCAGTGTTTTTGCTGCAGAAAATTTCTGCATTCAAAAAGCAGCATCTGTACATACCCTAAATCTCTTTGTAAGGCTGGGTTCACATTTGTGCACGATGTGCGCTGTGAACGCAGCAAGACGCAGGCACTATGCACTCCTATGTGTAACATGGGAACGCATAGTGCCTGTGTGTACCTGCGCTCAGCTGCGTTTGTGTTCGGCTGTGCATAATTTATGCACATGCCGAGCGCAACATGTTGCATTTTTTCTGCATGGCTGTGTGCTTGCTTTATGCGCATGTGTCGGGCCCACTGGGACGGGGGTACTCGGTACTGGACCGGTTTGCTACTGGGGAAGTCACGGGTGGTCCTGGTCCGGTCCGTGTCCCGGGCTCGACAATAAAAGGGGATATTTACAGGGGTTGTCAGTCGTGACGCCACCCACTATATGCGGCCAGTGATGGGGCCGCCGCTGCTGCAGAACCTCCGGGGATGATGAGATAGCAGTTTAGGTGTAATAGTTCCAGTGGGTAGAACTGTGTTCCCCGGGGCAGTAAGGGTTAAGTCTATTGTGGAGTGTGTAGCACACTTACTTTGCAGACGCTGCAGGGATCTCTCCTCTTTGCTGGTGCTGACAGGCTGTATCCTGTATGGAGAGAATCACTTTAATGCAGAAACACAAGGGAAGCAGTTCCAGGGTTTTCCGTGTTTACTCTCAGTTTTTCAAGTCACTTTACAGCTCAGTTACAGTTCTTACAAAGTTCAAGTACAGTTCTTAATACACGGGCACATTCTCCCTCTCCGGGTTCCCTTTGCTCTCTGCAGCCAGGCCTCTCTCTCTGTTACCCCTCACACAGTCTTTAGTGTCCTTTCCGGGCTATTACGGTCTCCGTCTCCACGGGTGTGTGTGTGAAACGCCGGACAGTATGGCGGTGACTCGGGCCCCTGTGGGTCCTTCAGTGTGTCACTGAGCTGCCTGTCCTTTGGGGTAGGGATCTCAATCTGGAACTAAGACCCCCCGTTGTGTTGTTTGGGGATGCCGGGTAAACTACGGTCCCCTCTAGAGCCGACACTCTACTTCAGCCCAGCCTCCAGCAGTCCTCAAGTCTGAGGCTCTACCAGGCTCCTTTCTCTCTGTTCCTCTCGGTATCATAGGAGGGACTTCTCTGCCTGCAGTCAGTAGCTTCAGCTGCATTCCTAGGGCCCGGGTTACACCGTCCCTCTTCGTTCTCTCACACTCCTGGTGGTATCAGCTTCGTACGGGCTTTCTCTCTCCTCCAGCTCACACTGACTTGGTACAGATTCTGCACTCCTAGGCCTTACACTCACAGGACGTGTGATTTCCAGTCTTTGCCTCTCAGCCTACTTCGGCCTGCTCTTGGTCTTTACCGCTTGGCACCTTGGGCCTACTAACTTCCTTCCTCCTCCCCCTTCCTATATACTGTCAAGTCACGTGACTTCGGGTGTGCCCAACCCACTCCTCCAAATCCACCACCCCTCAATCTCATAGAGTATCTAATCTCAGGGCTGGATGCTACCTTCTCCTACACGTGGGTTGTGTGGGCTGTGAGGGTGTTGTTGTGCAACAAGTGTCCTACCTGCCTGGCTGCAGTTCCCTTTGTGGCCTCCTGAACGCAGGGGCGCCACACATGCATTTAGCCGCACACAAGAAATGAATGGAATTCAATCTGTACGCATTGCCATCTGCTGGCAAGCGCACAGACACTGTGGAAGAGGACCTCCTCTGAGGTCATCTACAGGTGAATCCTTTTCTGTCATTCTCTTCTTCTTTTCTCTTCTTTTCTCTTCTTTTCTCTTCTTTTCTCTTCTTTCCTCTTCTTTCCTCTTCTTTCTTCTTCTTCTTTCCTTTTCTTTCCTCTTCTTTCTTCCTCTTCTTTCTTCTTCTTTCTTCTTCTTCTTCTTCTTCTTCTTCTGTCATCATCTTTCTTCCTCCTTGCCGCCGGCGCTGCAACTGGCTTAAAATAGCCAGCGGGAAAGCCAGCGGTGAAAACAAATCACCACCGACTTTCCCACCCCACTAATTCAAATGTATAGGCTGTTCATTTGAATTAGTGGGGCGGGAAAGCCGGCGGTGAAGTGTTTTCACCGCTGGCTTTCCCGCCGGCTATTTTAAACCAGCAGCGGCCTGGAGGCAGACATCTCTGCTGCTGATCTCCATCTCCTGGCTGCCGCCGCTAATTGGGTGGCAGGGCGGCTCACAATCACATTTTCATGTGAATGCATGTGGACAGTCTCCGCTACGTTCACATGAAAGTGTTTGCGTTCGGCACTGCATATGCGTATGCACTGAGTATGCGTATGCGCGGCATACACTGAGTGCCGAATGCAAATGTGAAGCCTACTTAAGCCAGAAATACATAAACTATATGCTGTACAATTTTGCTGACTGTCCATTTTAAATGTCTATTAATATATTATATGCATAGACCTGTATTGCTTACCATGTTTTAAGCATATGTACATGTCATTATCAATAGGTTTAAAAAATGTTTACTGATTATAATTCTAGCTCTGTGCCAATCCCAAAGGACATTGCATACTACAGGAATGAAAGAGAGATGATCTTAAAAAGAGGCCTACAGGTAAAACATGCATCTAAAGAATCACAGAATTCAGTGTACATAGCTCTAATATGGCAGTTCCCTAAGCTGTGTAGAGGGTGTTTTCCATCAATGCAACACGAATCACATTTAGTTCAATGGGGTTGATTAGCTTCAGGGATCATGCACTGTCTTTGTCAAGAAAGATGGCAAAAAGGCTGCTTGGGGTACTGGTCAGCTTTACATGAATAGCAATGGTATATAAGTGGGGGAATGTTATTTTTTTAGACTACACTGGGCCTCACAGGGGCCAAAAAAATGGATTGACAACCCCTTAAATATCTGTCATAAAGGCCTATATATTTTAGCAAATAGGATGGACTATGAGCTATATTATCAATTAGCTGTAGAACTCGGAATTGCCCGGGCATAATGCCATTATATGGTTGTAATGCCCATATATGGTAATGTATGTATGTGCTTTATGTATGTGCTTGTATGTATCATAGCTCTACCCCCTCCCAGTAGCCCTGCCCCTTCATAGCTCCACACCATCTTCATATCCCCATTACTTCATACCTCCAATCCTCCACATAGTTCTGGGGGCAGGGCTATGTGGAAGGGGCAAAGCTAAGAGTGGGCAGGGCTACCGAGAGGTGCGGAGGTATTATACACACAGCTTTATATATTAGATATCTATTCTATAATGTACTTGTCTTAATATCCATGGCTAGAAAAATTGACCTTTCAGAACCTCCTCTTCCCAGACTATTAACATGATTTTGATGATTCTGTAGCCCTTTAAAAGATTAGCTAATTGATCCCTTTATGACCTCTAATCATCTCTTTATGACTTCCTGAGCAAGAAATTCTATTTTTAAGCTGTATCAGGTGAGCATTTGGGCGTTACAATGCTCTTATAGCTTCTTAGGGTCCCGTCACACTTGGCGACGTTCCAGCGATTCCGACAACGCTATGACCTGGTAAGGATCGCTGGAACATTGCTACAAGGTCGCTGGTGAGATGTCAAACAGACAGATCTACTCAGCGACGCAGCAATGATACAGCGACCCGTATAATGACCTTGGCGGTCGTTGAGACCCTGTCACACAGTAGCTAGTCTGACAACGCAGACCTACGTGGCTGAGTTCTTAGTCGCCAACGAGATCGTTGTTAAGGCGTCAACCACACCGATGCATGCTGGCCAGCGGGAGCCCGACGATCAAAAATGGTTCAGGCCATTTCGACATGATCAGTGATCTCACAGCGTGGGCCTGGTTGCTGCTACTTGTCAAACATAGCGAGATCGCTGGTGAGGTCGCTGTTACGTCACAAAACCTGTGACGCAACATCGATCTCGTTATGTGTAACGGGGGCTTTAGCCTCACACTGTATTTCCTACATAGAAGCACTCACCCCTGGCTGATTGAAAGATCATTGCTACCAGAGCAAACAACCTGTCACTCTGCCCGAGGCAGATTGCTACTCTGTAGGAAATACAGCCTGAGGCTGAAAAGCTAGAAAGGAATTGTGACACCCAAAATCAGTTCCAAAAACAGCTTAAAATTGGGATTTCTTGCTGCTGCTACTCCTGTGTTTTAAGGCCATAAAGGGATTGATTGGGTAATCTTTTAAAACAGTATTTCCCCAATTCCAGTCCTCTTTGCCACCAACAGTGAAATCCTGAAAACATGCACTGATGGTGGGCCTTGATTGGGAGTTGGGAAGCACTATTTCTATGCTATTTCTCCATGATTTTTATAAATACATATCTCCAATAATTTACATTCTGGTTCACCACGTCCCATACAATTCTATTGAGATTACATGTGGGAACACTGGGGGTCAAGTCATTGAGTGCAGCTATCCATCATTCTCCTTCTGATCTTATTTAAATGCTTCCGTAGTATTGTCATTGCAGCAATTCTGTTGTAAGACCTGATCCATGAAGTGCCTGAGAACAGTGGATTTTGATTAGCGTCTGCTACATTTATATGGCATTATAATATGAGGTGCTGTGTTGGCAGCAGATTATTCAGGATATCTTCCAAGCGTGTGACAACAGAGCTTCTTAATTCAGCAACAAAAAGGAACAAATATGATAAGCTTAATAAATCAGGAATAAATATATTTTGTGTCTCAGTCTCTGTGAAGCATCTGCAGCTGCTTCTTCTCTCATACGCAGACAATGGAAACTATACAGTCATATGGTCTTCCTGTGTGAACCTCTGGGTGTTTTTTTTTTTTTTGTTCTCTAACTTCATCTACAACATACAAACCTTGCACTAAACACTCATATAAAGGAATGGAGTTGTTGCACTAAATATATTCCAACACCCCCACTCAACAACTACTTATCCTGCTAGTCCCATTGCAATTCTGAAGTCCACAAACTTGGCTCTTGATAATTGCTTTGTCATCAGCCATCATCTTGTCAGACTCGCAATAGACAAACTTGAGTACACCACATTCCTCTAAGTCATGTAAGTGGTGAATTTTTTACATCAATGTGCTTAGTCCTTGCACTAAACTTCTCACTGCTGGCAAGTTTAATGCATCCTTAGTTGTCTTCATAGATAACTGTTGGCTTAGCTAGTAGCTTGCCGAACTCTTCCAAAAGTTGTTTCAACCAAGTTACTTCTTGACTTGCATAAACAGCAGACATATATTCTACTTCTGTAGATGATAATGCAACTGACACTTGTTTTCTGCTGAACCAAGAAATTGAATTTTCTCCTAACTTGAAAAAGTAACCACTTGTCGATTTCAGGTCACTTGAATCTTCAGCCCATTCTGCATCCACATAACCTCTGAGAGTAAAATCTCCTGATGCAGATATCTTAAGATTTAGCCTTTGAGTTTCTTTAAGATATTGTAGAATTCTCTTAATTGCATTCCAGTCTCTTTGGTGTGGCTTACTTGCAGAGAATTCCGACTGTGGCTGTGATATCTGAACGAGTTGTAGTTCCTATGTAAAGAAGCGTCCCCACTGCTTGTCTGTAACTCTCATTGCTGGGTAGCAGATCTTCTCCTTCCAACTTTATGCAGGATTGATCCATTAGTGTTTACGCACCTTTGGCTTCTGACAACTCTTTTTCCTTGTAGTAGCTCCATAAGATCCCATGTCTGGAGTTGGTGAAGGGATTTCATCTCTTCATTAGTGGCATTTATCCACTTTTGCTTCTAATGGACAGGCAATTTTTACATCTCTTGCAATGACGGTGGCTCTGGTTCAGGAAGTGTTCTGATCATACAAGAAAGGCATCTAGCTGGGATACCTCTGTTTGGTCTTTCTGATCTCTTGACTAGAGGTTGACTTGATTCTTCTGTTTCTTCCTTGGTGGCTTTAGAGCTTATCCAGACTTAAGTGTTTTCCTTTTAAGTGTCTGGATTTGGTTATGGAGATTCTTGTACTTGTTTCTTGGGTTGAATAACTAGTGTAACTTCATGGAATTTGAGTGATACAGTTTTCATCAATCAATACATCTCTTCTAATAGCTACTGTATTGGTCTCTGGGTGCAGGATTCTGTATCCCTTTTGAGTTTCGCTATAGCCCACCAGGACTCCTTGTTTTGCTTGTGATTTTCACTTGGAACGTTTTTCTTTGGGAACATAAACAAATGTTTTTCTTCGAAATATTCTGAGGTGCTTCAGGTTAGGCTTCTCGCAGTTCCATAGTTATATGGAATTTTATTTGTGGCTTTACCTGATAGTCTGTTTTAAAGATAGCAAGCTGTCATGATGGCTTCTCCCCAATACGTCGTAGGTAGATTCGCATCAGACAACATAAATCTTCCACTTTCACAGAGAGTATGATTCTTTCTCTCTACAATGCCATTCTGTTCTGGGTTGTATGGAATGGTAGTCTGGAACAAGTTCCATTCTTTTTCAAAATGGTTTGCACCTTACCACTTGTATATTCAATTCCATTTTCTGCACGCAGGGCTTTTGGCATTCTTCCACATTTGTTAAACACTACAGTAAGATATTCTTCAGGTTACTGTGGAAATTTATCCTTTGCGACGTGTATATCTGGAGTCATCAATAAATGTGAGAAAATATCTCTTCTTGCTTGGAGTTTGAACACTCATTGGACGACAAACATCTGTATGTATCAAATCCAGTGGCTGTGCTGATCTAGTGGTGCTTACTATAGGAAAACATTTTTTGGACATTTTATCTTTAAGATAGCTGGTGTACTTCATTATTTGACTACACAGGTTGATTTCAACACCATTTGCAAGTTGAGCTAGCTTCTTTACCGCTTCTGGGTCTCTGTGCCCAAGACATCTGTGGCATATATAGATACAGTTCTTATGCAGATCTTGTCTAGCACTGTACACTCTTTCTTTGCATCTTAGCTGATAAAGTTCATTTTGTATTTTTCCTTCTGCAAGAGTGTGACCCTTCTTTGAGATGGTGTAGCTGTTATCTTTAAAATTTACTACATTCCCCTTTTGTGTGAGCTTCCTTACTGGCAGAAGGTTTCTTTTAGGTTGGGAACATAGAGAGCATCATTTACTGGAATTTTTCTGCTTTCCTCTGAGGAAATTGGACAGTGGAGGTAGCCGTCTCCTACTTCTTCTGAAGGTATATAGTGGCCATTAGCTAAAATGACATTTTCTGACTTGTTTTCATCAAGGTCAGTGAAATAATCCTTGTTATTTGTCATATGTCTTCTTGCACCAAGATCTATACACCATGTATGCTTTGCAGAAGGGCATGTACTTGCATTAAATGCAGCTACAACACATGGAGAATCTTCCTTTACAGCTGTTTTAACCCTTTGATGACTTCTGCTTTTTAAGCAGACTCATTCTTGTTTTCCAAATTCTGCAGTCTGCTTTCAGGTGGCTGGGGTTTTTATAGACAAAACACTCATGCGTTTCTCTTAATGCTATTATTTTTTGGGAAGTTCTGTGTCTTTAATGCTCTTTCTGTTCTGGATTCATTACTGCTGCTTACATTTTGCATTTTTCTCTTGAATTCATCCACTAATTTGCCTTTAACATTCTCTAGTGTGAGCTCATCTTCTGACCATGCATCTGGTGCAGTCACAAGTGGGTCATAACTTTCTGGATACCACTTAATAGAAGTGCAGCAACATGAAAGTTTTTAATTTCTTCTTTGAGATGCTCCACAATCTCTGGGTATTTCTTATATAGTCCTACATATTCTGTCCATCACTTAGCTTAGACTGATACAGTTTTCTTACGAGATAAAGCTTATTGCTGAGATTTGATTATTCATGCACTTTCTGTAACTCATCCCACATCTCATTTGCAGTTGCACACTTGCATATATGCACAATCTGATCATCATCCACATTAAGGGAGTGCGTTGTGCTTTCTGATCCTTTTCTAGCCAATCATCTAGTAATAGATGAGGCACTTGTGCCTGAGTATATTTCCACGTACCTTCTCTTATGAGCAGCATCTTCACTTTCAATTTCCAGGACTGGTAATTCCCATTAGTAAGGCTTTGCACTGAGAACTTAACAGTATCATTGCTAGTGGACATCTTCTCTGTTGCTCTGTGCTACTTTTGCTTTGGGCTTCTGTTGCTGTGTTACTCTGGGGTCCTGTGTCATTCTGGGCCCATAACCTGTTGGCAGTGGATTATTCAGGATACTCTCCAAGCATGTAACAACAGAGCTTCTTTATTCAGCAACAAACAGGAACAAATATGATAAGCTTAATAAATCAGGAATAAAACATATCTTATGTGTCTCAGTCTCTGTGCAGCATCTGCAGCTGCTTCTTTCATACACAGACATAGAAAACTCGATACAGTTATATGCTCTACCTGTGTGAGCTCTGGGAGTTTTTTTTTGTTCTACCTTCATCTACAACATACAAATTTAGCACTAAACACTCATATACAGGAATGAAGTTGTTGCACTAAACATATTTCAACATGTTAATAGATAATTTGTAAGGGTAGCAGCAGACAGGGAACACTTGGCCCACTGTTCATGTGGTGATGCTCATCATGATGTTTTAAGGTCTTTTCTCCATTCATATTCTACAATTTTCATACAAATGTTTGTCTCAATATAATGTATATAGTTGGAAAAATACTAAGTATATTCAATTTATTATACTGTGTACTTATACCGGAGGTGGCTGGAGCAATACCGATTACTATTCAAGCTGATGTGATGCAACGAGAGCTGGAGACCTGTCTAATCAGAGAACACACTGTCGATAATCTGCCTCTTCTATTAAATCAGGTGAAAATATTTTGTGATATTTAATATAATAGGGTACTTTAAAGGGTACCTGGCTAATCGTACAGGCAGGTCTTCTCTCTGCCTCCTTCCCTGGAGTGACATGCCTTTGGCATGCCTTTCCCTGTGTGCACATAGTTACAGACTTCGATTGCAGGAAGAAATGGTGTATCACGTCCGCGCTGCCAAAATCACTCACTCATACAGGAACCGCCGCCGTGTAAATGGTCGTGAGCGTCAGCTGACACCAGAGACAACACCATTTCTTCCCTGCAATCGATGTGTCTCCACATTTGAGTGGACGTGGAAGTCCTGCAGCAGCCATCTGGAAACTAACATCATACCTTTCAAACCAGTTGTGGGTGTTCACACTGACACAGGTGAGTGGATCCTTGTCTCACCACCTCTACATTCAGTGCCATAGTGATAAGCACTATTGCGCTCTTGTCCCCTCCCTTCTTTTATTTGATATAGTTACAGACTTAAAAAAGAGAGGGAGGGGGACAAGAGGCGCAATAGTGCCCCTATCACTAGACACTATAATTACGGCGGTGAAAAAGGCAATCCACTCACCTACTTCAGTTGTGTGACCCACAACTGGTTGAAAAACATGTAGGATAATATCCTGATGGCTGCTGCTGGACCTCCACTGACTCCACGCACGTGGGGTTAAACCAGGAAATTCAGGAAGGGAATGATGAAGGTGCCAGGTGGGCACTGAAACGCGTAGGAGGAGAATAAAGAAGTTTTGGATCACAACTTCGCCTTGGGTCTTCATTGATGATTCTGGCAGCGCGGACCGTAGCACACCTTCCCTTCCTGAATTTCATAGTTACAGACTTGTCATTTAAGGGCCGTGGGCTGGAAGAAGTTGCTGTCTCCTGTCAGGTTGTCTGTAAAAGGAATCTGTCGTATAAAAAAAATCTATTAACCTGAAGATATGGGGTTAATCCTTAGGTTAATATCGTTCTGACGTATGACTGCTTCATTGGGAGCCACATTGCCGAGAGGAAATTAACTTTTTCCTTGTGGCAGAGGTGGGCTTTCATTCATTGAGGGTGTGGCCGGCATGGCTTCAGTCACAACTGTGTATAGTGAGTAGTGTTTGTAACCACGCCCCTGACACTGACTGACAGGTGGCTTTGTACTGATACACTGGTGAGCCAGCTGTCAGTCGGGGGCCATGTTATAGCCGCTGCTCACTATACACTGAACAGAGACTGAAACCGCATTAGCCTTGCCTCTTTGAAAACCTGAGGCTGCCAGGAGGAATAAAACTGGACTCTCAAGTGGTGGATACACTGCTTCAGAACTCTATTAACCCAATCTCTGCAGATTAATAGCATTTTTACATGACAGGTTCTCCTCAAAGTATCATGATTTTTCAGTTTTAAGGCTATGTTCACACTGTATGCTTTTGACCTGTTTTTGCTTCTCACTTTTTCGGAAGCAAAAGAGGATCAGCTTTTAAAAAAACAAACAAAATAAACCGCATCAGCAAACGGATTATCTGTTTTTGATCTGCTTTTTCTGGTGTGTTTATAAGCCCATACGGAATGGCTTCAACGGGAAAAGCAGATCGGAAAAGTGCACCCATAATTGACATGCTCCTTTTTTTGAGGATTACCTTTCAAGGGAAAAAATGCACCAGATCTAAAATTCCCACACTTAACAGCAAAACTTGCAAACCCTTTGACTTTGCTGGGATTCCATTTGAGTCAAGCGTTCACTGCATTTTCACTGCAAAAACGGATCCTAAAAACGGATCAAAGCGCACAGTCTGAATCAGGCCCGGACTGGCCATAGGTCATATCGGGAGTTCTCCCGGTGGGCTGGAGGGAAATTGGGCCGTTGCGGCCGCTCTTTACCTTTAAGAGGTCGCCTGCGGAACCTTTATGTCTTTATGCGGCCGCCGGCCGGGCACAGCTAGGGAGCTGCACAGCAGACGCAGAGGTGTTTCCGGCGGCGGGGAGCTTCCTTCCGGCTGTGTTCCTGCAGCCGCTTCTTTGAGGAGGAGTGTGACAGCTCCTCCACTCCTCAGCGGCTCCAGCTGCAGGATGCCTCCCTGCTCCCTGACCCTGCTGTACAACCTGCTGACCGGGAGCCCGGGGCCTGCACTTCCTACACTGTCGGCTGCTGCAGGGCTCCTTCACATGCCTCTCCTTCCTGGCCGACTTCATCTCCTGTGTGCGGGCTGAGCTCCTTCCCCCTGGGTGGTAAGAGGGGATATTATGCCTCCTGGGCAGAAGGTTTCTGCACACTTTGATGTCTGGATTGTGTCTTGTGGCTGCGGTCTCCGTCTGAGGCACAGAGGATTTATAGCAACTGATTGAACTTTCACTGCCCGATCTGTGGAATCTCAACCAGCTGCTATAAATCCCATCAATCCCACAGACAGAGTGACCGACCACAGAGAAATGTACTGGACAGATAACTGTGACTTGGGCAGCAGAACAGCACTGATAACACCCTGTGTCCCCCTCCTTGTCTATGCATAATAATGTGTGTGTGTGAGTATGTACTGTAAATGTGTGTACATACGGATGTGTATATATATATATATATACACACATACACACACTGTGTGTGTACATATGAATATGTGTATACATATGAAATATATCAGTAGCGTAGCTAGCGGGGGGGCAGGGGGATCGAGCACCCCGGGCCCCCCTGACATGAGGGGCCCATTGTCCGCTCCCTGGGGGGGCCCCGCGTGCTGGCAGCCGGCCGCCGTGCCGGCCGGAGAGGAGGGAGGACGGGACTTCCTGTCTTGCAGCTCTGCCCGCCCCTCCTCACCTCCTCCTTACAGCAGACGCACCCGGCGGCCGCGGTGAATGTGCAACGGCCCCCCCGGTCCTTCAACAAGAGGTGTGTGTGAGAGGGGTGGAGAGGGTGGCAGGCTGTGCATGGGGATGAAGGATACAGGGAGTCTGGAGGATGGAAACTGCAGGGGACAGTGGATGGAAACTGCAGGGGGACAGAGGATGGGATCTGCAGGGGACAGAGGATGGGATCTGCAGGGGGACAGAGGATGGGATCTGCAGGGGACAGAGGATGGGATCTGCAGGGGGACAGAGGATGGGATCTGCAGGGGGACAGAGGATGGAGAGCGCAGAAAAATGGGGACTGCAGGAGGACGGAGGACATGGAATGCAAGAGGATGGAGAGCGCAGGTGGATGGAGGGTGCTGGAGGATGGTGGATGGGGAGTGCAGGAGGATGGAGGATGGAGAGCGCAAGAGGATGGAGTATGGAGAGTGCAGGAGGATGGAGGATGGAGAGCGCAGAAGAATGGGGACTGCAGGAGGATGGGGAGTGTAGGAGGACGGAGGACATGGAATGCAAGAGGATGGAGAGCGCAGGTGGATGGAGGGTGCTGGAGGATGGTGGATGGGGAGTGCAGGAGGATGGAGGATGGAGAGCGCAAGAGGATGGAGGATGGAGAGTGCAGGAGGATGGAGGATGGAGAGCGCAAGAGGATGGAGAGCGCAAGAGGATGGAGGATGGAGAGTGCAGGAGGATGGAGGATGGAGAGTGCAGGAGGATGGAGGATGGAGAGTGCAGGAGGATGGAGAGCGCAGAAGAATGGGGACTGCAGGAGGATGGGGAGTGTAGGAGGACGGAGGACATGGAATGCAAGAGGATGGGGAGCGCAGGTGGATGGAGCGTGCAGGTGGATGGAGCACACAGAAGGATGGAGCGCGCAGGTGGATGGGGAGCGCAAGAGGATGGAGAGCGCAAGAGGATGGAGAGCGCAGGAGGATGGAGCACACAGAAGGATGGAGCGCGCAGGTGGATGGGAGTGCAGGAGGATGGAGGGTGCAGGAGGATGGAGGGTGCAGGAGGATGGAGGGTGCAGGAGGATGGATGGAGGGTGCAGGAGGATGGAGGGTGCAGGAGGATGGAGGGTGCAGGGGGATGGAGGGTGCAGGGGGATGGAGGGTGCAGGGGGATGGAGGGTGCAGGGGGATGGAGGGTGCAGGGGGATGGAGGGTGCAGGGGGATGGAGGGTGCAGGAGGATGGAGGGTGCAGGAGGATGGAGGGTGCAGGAGGATGGAGGGTGCAGGAGGATTGGGAATGGGGAGTGCAGGAGGATGGAGGATGGGGAGTGCAGAAGGATGGAGAGTTCTGGAGGTGAGTGGCCATTTGGCCCAATTCTTAGGGACGGCAGCTGCGGCAATTTTTTCGACCGCCCCGGGCACCACAAGCAGTTGCTACGCCACTGCCTCAGTTGATGGGGTGGCACGAGAATTCTCTGCCAGCACCCCTCCCTCCCCCCCCCCCCGCTCTTCACATGGGGGCCCTGGGTGCAGATCTCGCGGGTCCAGAGCAGGCTAGCTACGCCACTGAAATATATATATATATATATATATGTATGTATATATAAAATGGATGTGTGTGTACAAATTGATGTGTGTGTATGTGTGTGTATATATATATATATATATATATATATCAATTGAAACTTTTGAGCAGCACCAAATCCGGGTGCAAATCTGTCCAACAAGCCACTCCTTGTAATTATATGCGAAAAAAATGACAGCAGCACTCCAACCGATTAAAGGCTATTGAAGATTGGTTGGAGTGCTGCTGTCATTTTTTTCGCATATATATGTATATATATATATATATATATATGTATATATATATATATATATATATATACAATTACTGTGTGTGTGTATATACCGTGTGTTTACATAATGGTGTGTGTGTATATAGTGTATACATAATGTATGCGTGTATATATAATTTGTATGCCTACATATGGATGTGTGTGTGTATATATACACTGCACAGTACCACTTCTCCTGTCCTGTATACTGGGTTTTTATCCTCAGTATCTGTATTATTCTGTATATATACACTGCACAGTACCACTTCTCCTGTCCTGTATACTGGGTGTAATCCTCAGTATCTGTATTATTCTGTATATATACACTGCACAGTACCACTTCTCCTGTCCTGTATACTGGATGTAGGCCTCAGTATCTGTATTATTCTGTATATATACACTGCACAGTACCACTTCTCCTGTCCTGTATACTGGGTGTAATCCTCAGTATCTGTATTATTCTGTATATATACACTGCACATTACCACTTCTCCTGTCCTGTATACTGGTGTAATCCTCAGTATCTGTATTATTCTGTATATATACACTGCACAGTAGCACTTCTCCTGTCCTGTATACTGGGTGTAATCCTCAGTATCTGTATTATTCTGTATATATACACTGCACAGTACCACTTCTCCTGTCCTGTATACTGGGTGTAATCCTCAGTATCTGTATTATTCTGTATATATACACTGCACAGTACCACCTCTCCTGTCCTGTATACTGGGTGTAATCCTCAGTATCTGTATTATTCTGTATATATACACTGCACAGTACCACTTCTCCTGTCCTGTATACTGGGTTTTTATCCTCAGTATCTGTATTATTCTGTATATATACACTGCACAGTATCACTTCTCCTGTCCTGTATACTGGGTGTAATCCTCAGTATTATTCTGTATATATACACTGCACAGTACCACTTCTCCTGTCCTGTATACTGGGTGTAATCCTCAGTATCTGTATTACTCTGTATATATACACTGCACAGTACCACTTCTCCTGTCCTGTATACTGGGTGTAATCCTCAGTATCTGTATTACTCTGTATATATACACTGCACAGTACCACTTCTCCTGTCCTGTATACTGGGTGTAATCCTCAGGATCTGTATTATTCTGTATATATACACTGCACAGTACCACTTCTCCTGTCCTGTATACTGGGTGTAATCCTCAGTATCTGTATTATTCTGTATATATACACTGCACAGTACCACTTCTCCTGTCCTGTATACTGGGTGTAATTCTCAGTATCTGTATTATTCTGTATATATACACTGCACAGTACCACTTCTCCTGTCCTGTATACTGGGTGTAATCCTCAGTATCTGTATTATCCTGTATATATACACTGCACAGTACCACTTCTCCTGACCTGTATACTGAGAGTTGGTATTGGATTTTCATCATTTAAATGTTGTTTAAATTGATTATCCTCAATATGGAGTCATAGCTTCTCTTCTGTATAGGTGATAACTTGCCCTTCACTGTGGATGTGACAGCTGGGACCCCGCAATCCCGAGAAACATGCTTGTGAAGAGTAACATGTGAATGGAGCTGTGGTTGATTTCCCTCTGCCCCGCCATTCACATGTGGCTCTTCAAATAACTCCTTTAAGAAAGTGATGAGGCCACGACAGCGTAAAAGCAAAATTCACTGATCGGGGCTGATGGGTGATATAGTATGTGGGCTGGCAGGGTTTTTTCTCCAGGGCTGCTTTTTGGTCCCAGTCCGGCCCTGGTCTGAATATAGCCTGAGCCCTTAAATACTCAGCTATGCACCAATACCAGGTGGCTCTGTATAGTTCTATAAAGTTCAAATATTTAATGTTCAACATATTTTGCAAGCAGAATTTCACAGATAACTTAATTTGTGCATTATGAAAATTATGCAGATTTAGCAGGTACCAAAGCCATTGGCTTTCTCATTGGTACTCATTGCGTTGCACTTCATATAAAAATGTAAATATGCCATACTGGAAATCTCTGTTTTACCTACACTGTAAGAATATTTCAATGAATTGTTGATGGCTTTTTACATTTAACTGTTTTAAATCAGATTGATTGAAATGGGTATGACTAGATACCGTAAAATTGTAGGATTAATTCATCTATTTTTTTGCCTTTAAGGCTGTATTCACCTGTGTTTTTTCATGAACATTTCATGAATTTGCTTATGTAACAATTGCAGGGAAAAAATGTAATGGTAGTATATTGTGTAAGGATAAATTGACAACTGCTTCTAATATTTACTTTACACCTAAAACATTTTAATATGTTAAACTCTGTTTTATATAAGCATATATTAAGTAAAAAATGGATAAATATGTTCAATTCACTGGGGAACACAATTTTTTAGGAGTTAGGTCAGACAACTGTTCTTAATTAATTTTTGTATGCTGAATCCAGAAATGATCTCAGTTTTTCTCTATCACGTCAAGTTTTTGAACTATAGGATTTTTGTCTTCTCAAAAATATGTAAACTACTGTACCTAAAAAGTGTTTTTTTTTCAAGATATTGATAATTATGACTTATTGGGAGCTGCACACACCTCTCACCACACTGTCTCAGTTGTGACTACTCTTACAAGTTGCCACGTAGCTCTATATGAGTCGAATTGTAATCAGATAACAAGTCTTATTACAGATATCAGTGCAATTGTGCATCTCTGGCAGGTAAGTTGTGGAGGAAAAACTTGACGTGCTAGAAAAAAACTGACTACATTTTTGGAATCAGCATGACAATTTTAGTATAAATCAGCTCAAAAACCTAACTCAACAGAAACTTTTTTTCAAATTGTTCCCCATTGTGATTGATTTTTACTGCGTTTATAAATGTATATACAGTACATACTATGAACAAAGCACCAGTGTATAGTATGTACCTAGTTAGAAATTCACATTCTTTAGTAAATCCATATAAAATCTTATGGTTTATATTATACAGTATAACATACAAATCATGCATATTATGACTTCCAATATTTCTTTCAAAGTTTTTCACTGACAGAATTCACCAGTTAGTCCGAAGTAAATACTTGCACATGATGAGGTGGAAGAGGTTCTGTCGTCACACTAGTGTCATGGAGCAATGTTATCCTCAGTACAAGGTACGTAACAAATACTTGTACTATTTGATATTTCTTAACCAGCTTTCTCCTAGAAAAAGCATCTCACACAGATGTGCATAATCTCTGAGCATACATGTGACAGTCTACAAATTGCTATTATGGCTTCTCTATTCTAACGAGATCAGTTACTGCAAAGGAATAGGTCTGGGAAACTAGCTATCTACCTAAGGGTACCTTTACACGCGGCAACTTTTCTAGGAATTTCACTGGCAATTTGCTGGTTGCAGTGAAATCATGGACACATTGTTCTATTTTGTTGCTGTGTACAAATAGAACAATGTGTCCATGATTTCACTGCAACCAGCAAATTGCCAGGGAAATTGCTAGAAAAGTTGCCGCGTGTAAAGGTACCTTTATTTCTCCTCTGGGAAATATGCAAATATGTCAAATTGGTAGTGATAGAGTTCATCCACTTCTTCATTGAAGTGACACTTTGCATATTTCCCAGAGGAGCATTGTGGCTTTAAGTTTCCTTATCAACTTATCTGTCTCCTTATGGCTGCAGGGAAACTCCTCCCCATAAGGTAGATACCTAGTTTCCCAGACCTTGTCTTAGCCTCTCATACAGCCAGATCAGAATATCCCACACACTACACTGATGAGGGCAGTTACCCGAAATGCAGCGTCTGCAGTTTGGGTTCTGATCTGGCACAAATCCTTGATCATATTAAAAGGCTTGTTAAAGAGTCAACTATGACTTTGAGGATTGCTACCTAAAGGTGGTGCTAGAGTTCATCCACTTCTTTATTGAAGTGACAATTTGCGTATTTCCCAGAGGAGCATTGTGGCTTTAAGTCTCCTTATGCCTGTTGTTGTGTACAAATGGAACAATGTGTCCATGATTTCACTGCAACCAGCAAATTGCCAGTGAAATTCCTAGAAAAGTTGCCGCGTGTAAAGGTACCTTTATTTCTCCTCTGGTAAATATGCAAATATGTCAAATTGGTAGTGATAGAGTTCATCCACTTCTTCATTGAAGTGACACTTTGCATATTTCCCAGAGGAGCATTGCGGCTTTAAGTTTCCTTATCAACTTATCTGTCTCCTTATGGCTGCAGGGAAACTCCTCTCCATAAGGCGGCCGTCACACGTAAAGATTTAGCTCACGATGTCGTACACGATGTCAAATTTGCATATCGTCCGAACGACGCGCAAAATCGCTCATCACAACGCTACACCCACAGACATCGCTCAGACGATTCCCCGATCCACCCATCCAGCGATCGTCTGAGCGATGCACTTATCATCAGTGGACATCGTTCATCAAATAGTCACACAGAAATCTCCTAAACGATGTGGGAGCAAATGTGGGCGTCATTGGAGTCCATAGCGTGGTGGTACATGGTCTCTAAGCTGCGCCCCTCACAACACCATTGGTGCTCAGTACTGCGTCCTCATTGGGTCAGATGTCCTTCGAAACATGGCGGCCTCATCTCCAGAAAGTCCTGTGATGTTGGTCGCAATGTATATGTGTGCTGTACCACATAACTAACTTTGAATGTGGAAAAGGTACAGAACGCCATCCCCCACGTGGCAGCGCGCCGTGTTGCCGCCATGACTGAACTGCAATGTGCATGGGAGGAGCTAGCACCTTGCAGGCGGAATGAAACTGAAACCAACTTCATTCCGTCAGGACCGCCCCTTGCGTGACATTACAACACTTAAAGGCGACCTACGCGGCGTTAACAGGCCAATCATCAATTTTTTTTGTGACCTACGAAACAATATCCCATGGGCGTGGCGTAACGCCGCGTTGTGTGTGTGCCGCGCTTGGCAACATTGTTTGGGTGTATGACAAGGTGGACACTATAGCAGGGTCGTGGACCACGCAGGTTCTATTATCAAGTCGACGCAATTGTGGGTGCACAGTTCGGAGAAATTGTGCAGCCGACGCCTATGTGTGGTGCTGAAGACAGCTCTTTAAAAATGGCGCCCTGTGAGGGCAGCCAATGGCCACGCATCATCCTCCACCAATGCGAGCTAGTGGTGAAGCAGCCAATCCTAAACCATTTCGGTGCACGAATTACAACTGAGGAGGCGAGGCAATAGGAAACTCCTGCCACGCCTACGTGCTGGATTTAGGCATCGCGCAGTTCCGACACGTGCATACGATATCGGTTGTTTAGACACGCCGATTCAGTACATCTTATGAGGCGACATCGTCAGATCTGAGAACCGAACCTCAGATCACGATTTAGCGATTTGATCAGATATCGCTCATCGTATCTCGCCGTCCCACGCACAGACATCGCTTACGCGATGTTTAATCTGCCGCGTTCAAGCGATATCTTGCACGATATCTTTACGTGTGACGGCCGCCTAAGGTAGATACCTAGTTTCCCAGACCTTGTCTTAGCCTCTCGTACAGCCAGATCAGAATATCCCACACACTACACTGATGAGGGCAGTTACCCCGAAATGCAGCGTCTGTAGTTTGGGGTTCTGATCTGGAACAAATCCTTGATCATATTAAAAGGCTTGTTAAAGAGTTGACTATAACTTTGAGGATTGCTACCTAAAGGTGGTGCTAAAGTTCATCCACTTCTTCATTGAAGTGACAATTTGCATATTTCCCAGAGGAGTATTGCGGCTTTAAGTCTCCCTATTAACTTATCTGTCTCCTTATGGCTGCAGGGAAACTCCTCTCCATGAGGTAGATACCTAGTTTCCCAGATCTCATCTGGTAGGCAGAGGTTTATAAAAGCAGAGGGGAGGATCACATGATCAGGAGTGAAGCACTGGAAGCCATTTTGTAAAGGGGCAAAATGCACAGAATGTCAATAGAGATCCAAAGCCCTGACAAAGGGAAATTCACCACCTCTCGTGGCCGCTTGTTCCACTCGTTGATCACCCTCACTGTCAAAATGTTTTTCTAATCTCTAATCTATGTCTCCATCCACTCAGTTTAATTTTATTGCTTCTAGTCTTTCCTTGTGCAAATGAGAACAAAGATGATCCCTCTACAGACATTGAGATATTTGTAGACAGATATTAAGTCTCTTCTCGGTCTTCTTTTTGGCAAGCTAAACAAAATCCTGCAACCTTCCTCATAGGACATGGCTTGCAGATCGGTTACCATTCTGGTCACTCTTCTCTAAGCCTGCTCCAGTTTGTTGATGTCTTATTTAAAATGTGATACCCAGAACTGGACACAGTATTTCAGATGAGGTCTGACTAAAGAGGAGTATAGAGTGATAATGACTTTACGTGATCTACACTGTATGCTTCTGGTAATACATCCAGAATTGTGTTTGCCTTTTTTTGCTACTGCATCACACTGTTGACTCATGTTCAGTCTGTAATCTATTAATATGCCTATTTTTCATACTTGCTGTTGCTTAGCCCTATTTCTCCTATTCTGAATATGGTCTTTACATTTTTCTTTCTTTCTGGGACTTTGCATTTTTCCCTGTTAAAAACATTGTTAGTTGCTGCCCACGGTTCTAGTTTGCTTAGATCTTTTTGAATCCTCGCTTTCTCTTCTCTAGTATTTGCTATCCCTCCTAGCTTTGTGTCATCACAAATTTAATCAGTTTACCTTCAGTTCCTTCATCCAATCATTGACACAGATGTTGAACAACACAGGGTCCAGGACAGAACCTTGTGGTACCCCACTTGAGACATTCTTCCAACTGGATATTCAGTCACTTATGACTACTCTTTGGGTCAGATAACTAAGCCAGTTAAGTATCCACCCAACAGTTGCCTTGTCCATTCCATACTTGGTCATTTTTTCAATATAGAAGGTATGAGATACATTGTCAAATGCTTTGCTGAAGTCAAGATATACTATATCTACTGCATTTCCTTGATCCACCCAGTCATTGATTTTGTCATAGAAGGAAATTAGGTTAGTCTGACATGACTTATTAGTTAAAAATCCATGCTGGCTCTGGTTAATCACTTCATTCTCATCCAAGTACTTGCATGCATGTTTGTTTAACAATGCTATAGCTAATCTGATGTGTGCCCTGCAGGTTCTGTAGACTGCCTTATATTCTTCTTTAGATATGCCTCCCTCTTTCCATTTGAAAAAAAAATCTTTTCTCCTTTTTAGCATGTGTTTAAGTTTTTCCATCCTGGATTCCTTATATGCTCCCCATTCTTCCCTATTTTAGGGATTGTAAACTATTGTGCTTCGAGAAACAAATTTTTCAATATTGCCCATCCTTTTTGTGGCAAAGGTTTTGTGCATAATGAGCATTATAGGTATGCAGAAGTGGATTTGTACTGCAGAGTCCTTTGGGAATCAGATTCTCCTTCTTGCATTTGGATAAGAAAAATATGTTGCTGTCCAATTGTGCACGGATTGAACATTTCTGTCCTTAAGGACATCCAGCCATTGGATCCATCCTTCCCTTAAAATCTGCCTTTCTGAAATCCAACCTTGAAGTTTGAGTTTTCACAGGTTTTCCTCCTCTAGGTATTCAAAATGTTATAATAGCATGATCGCTGCCTCCTAGGGTCCCAGCACCCTTACCTCCTCGACCATTTCCTCCCTGTTTATAAGGATTTGATCCAAGGCAGCAGATCCCCTTGTTTTCTTCTCTAACTTTTGGAAGATAAAGTTGTTAGTAAAAAAAGATAAGAATGTGCTGGACCTGTTCATTTTGACTGTGAGAGATTCCTAACAAATAGTTGATAAGGTAAAGAATATTTATACCGTGTTAGCCAGTAGATAGAAAAATATATTGCAATCTGAGAGTCCTCAGTGGTTGATACCTTTTAATGGCTAACTGAAAAGATGGTAAACATAGCAAGCTTTCGAGACGACTCAGGTCTCTTCTTCAGGCTGATAATGACACAAATTCTGAAGACACATACATTTATACATAAGCAATAGAGGAAAAAAAAAAAAAAAAAAAAAAAAAAGAAGGGGAAAGAAGAGAACAGAAAAAAAAATGGCAAAACAGTGTTATATGCTCCGACTCTGCTTTGCGTCACCTGTCATATCCACCAGAGCATATAACACTGTTTTGCCATTTTTTTTTCTGTTCTCTTCTTTCCCCTTCTTTTTTTTTTTTTCCCTCTATTGCTTATGTATAAATGTATGTGTCTTCAGAATTTGTGTCATTATCAGCCTGAAGAAGAGACCTGAGTCGTCTCGAAAGCTTGCTATGTTTACCATCTTTTCAGTTAGCCATTAAAAGGTATCAACCACTGAGGACTCTCAGATTGCAATATATTTTTCTAACAAATAGTTGAAATTTCACATGAACACTACGACGTATTTTTTGGAGAACCACCAACACTTGTGGGCACATATCAAAGATCCCTGACTAATAGTCCCTTCATTGTTTTACACACATAAACAGATCTTTAGAATAAGTATTTCTAAAGTCCGTTTATGATATACAAATTGGGGCTTTTACTAGTCGAGAGGTGTGTAGCATGTTATCATAGCTTTGTAGGCTTGATTTAAATGCTTTACAAATGACGGCATCCTCGCCAGCGATTTACAATGCTGTGCATGTGCGCAGCTTTGTTTTCCTTACAGCCCTGAGCTTCTGAAGCTGTGTGTACGCGCCCAGGCTTCAGAGATGCTCACTGTGCATGATCGAAAGTGAAGACGACTCCCAATCATGCGCAGTGAGCTTCACTGAAACCAGGACAGGTATATCTGGCTTCAGAAGCTCAATGCTGTGAGGGGAACATAGTGAAGCAGAGAATAAGACAGCAGGAGACAGTGCAATCTGCTTTTCTGTTTACTGCAGGTAGTTCCATAGGATACAGTACACCTCTCACTAGGCTTCCAGTCTGACTTGCTCAATGAGGGTTTGACTCCTCTGCTGAGTTGTAACATGGCCTTTCTGCTGCTGAATCCTCTTCTGGGACAAAAGTTTTCTTGGAATCTGAAACTTCCAATACCACCAAGTACTAGTTCTGTGTCTACTTCCAGCAAACTGGCAGCTTGGATCCTGTGAGACATGTGCTTGCAGCAATTTCCCCTCTGTGCCTTTTATGCTTCTGAAATTCTAGAAAAGAGCACTTCACTGATGGTTGTCAGAAACCAGACACAAGGCCGTCACTAGGGGGTTACAGCTCTCCCTGGAGTCAGGGGCCCCAGGTGAAATTGCAGGGGGTGTGGCCATTGGTAGAGGGGCAGGGTCGCCTGGCCGTGACTATGGGAGGCCTGGCTGTTTGGAGCAGGGAGGCCACCCCCCTGGCTGGCACACGCTGAAGCTGTGCTTTGCTTTTAGCCAAGCCAGCAGCAGCAGCCAGCACGGAGCAGCACTGTGAGCCGTCTTTGAATGTCTCTGCACTAAGGCCATGTCTGCAGCAGCAGGCCTCAGTGCACAGGGAGCCCATCCAGGCCCGCCCACCCACCCATTCAGTAGTATAGGGGGGGCTCGTGACACCCACCCCCACCCACCCTTCAAGCCTCAGTGCATAGGGGGCTGCCCCAGCCTTAGCTTCCTACTTCATACAGGAAGCTCAGGTGTCTGGACAGGATGAAGAAATTACAGTTACCCCGCAGTCTGCAACTCTGCTGGGCTGAGAGAAGAGAAGCTCCGTGTGACTGTGCCTTGCTTCCTGGTGCTGTGTTCCTCTCACTGTAGTGGACTGGACTAAATGCTGATCTGTCTGGTTAGTGAGTGTGTCAGTCAGTGTGTGTTGTATGTGTGTGTCAGTATGTGTGTGTTAGTGTATGTAAGTATGTGTCAGTATATGTCAGTATGTGTGTGTTAGTATATGTTAGTATGTGTGTGTGCAAGTGTGTGCCATTATGTGTTTGATAGTGTATGTAAGTATGTGTGTGTGTCAGTATGTGTGTGTTACTGTATGGAGGTGTGTGTGTGTGCAGGGCCGCCTGAAGTCGCGTGGGCCCAGAGGAGAGGTGAGGGGGTGGGCCCCGATCTCCTCACCTCTTGAGCAGCCCAGTCTACTTTTTTCACCGCTTCAGCACGCAAATCGGAAGCCATGCAGGCACAGGCAGGATGCAAAGGAGCCAGGACGGAGCTGCTGCTGCTTGTACTGGTGCTCGTGAGTATGCTCAGCTGTCTGTCTCTTTGTGTGTCTCTCTGTGTGTCTCTACATTGCACTATAATCTATATACAGGTCCACACTAAATGCTGTACTAGTATATCTATATACTGAATGTATATAGTGTGGACCTGTATATATAGTAGAGTGCTGTGTAACAAGATATACAGCCGGCAGTCTCTGCATACAGCTGGCAGTCTCTGTGTATACATCCTGCAGCACAGCAGTCTAACGTTTATACGTCCCGCAGCAGTCACTAATGTGCATACGACCCATAGCAGTCTCTAATGTGCATACGTCTTGCAGCAGTCTCCATTGTGCATTTGTCCGCAGCCGTCTCCTTTATGTATTTGTCCTGCAGCCATCTCCATTGTGCATACGGCTAGCAGCAGTCTCTATTGTGTATTCTGTACTGTGTGTATAGCCAGCAGCTGTCTCCATTATCTATATGGCCCGCAGCTGTCTCTATTGTCTATATGGCACGCAGTCGTCTCTATTGTGTATTTTCTATTGTGTTGTTTATAGCTAGCAGCAGTTTCCATAGCGTATACAGCCCACAGCCACCTCAATTGTCTATACCGTCAGCAGCTATCTCCATTATGCATTTGTCCCTCAGCCATCTCCATTGTGTATATGGCCAGCAGCAGTCTCCATTGTCTATATGGCCTGCAGCCGTCTCTATTGTGTATTCTCTATTGTGTACGGCCAGCAGCAGTCTCTATTGTGTATTCTCTATTGTGTGTACAGCCAGCAGCAGTCTCCATTGTGTATACAGCCTGCAGTCAACACTATTGTGTATACAGCTAGCAGCAGTCCCTATTGTGTATTCTCTATTGTATATACAGCTATTGTGTATTCGGCCCACAGCAGTCTCAAGTGTCTGAGTATAATATATGAGAGAGAAAGATTAATAAAAGGAAAAGCAGCAGAAAAGCAATAGAAAAAAGTTAACTTTTTTGCGCAATGGCATGGCCATGTATTGGTTGGGTAATAAAGTCCACTTTTTTCCAATTTTTTGTCCTGGTTTTCCCTTTTTTTACTCTTTCGTAAGTAACCATCTGGATTGCTGGTTGGGAAAGCTTTGCACATAAATTGAGGCAATTTTTGGTGCTGTTCCAATTTTTCACTACACACATATATATATATATACATATATATATAATGTTTGGATAGAGGCGGAGTTTGGGTGGAGGCGGAGCTGGGGTGGAGGCTGGTCAGAGCCTCAGGGGGGCCCCAAAACTTTGTCAGTAAGGGGCCCCAATATTCCTAGTGGCAGCCCTGACAGACAGTCTTCCAGTTTACAATCAGACCTTGAATGCCTGAGTGGTCTAGAGGCTGATACCCTGTTTCTTTGCAGCTATACCCTGCTGAGAGCTTTCAGCTGTCCATGCAGGGGTAATTTCCATTTGCCTTCTTCACCACACCAAACTAAACACCTCCTGTGCACAAGCCCTAAATTCAATCAAAGTGCACAGCTCCAGTAACTCTACATTCACATGCTGGGTATTTCCGACGCTTTTGGGGACGCACGTTTTTTGCTGCATTTTGCGGCCACACTATTTAGTGAAGGTAAAAAAAGTGGTGCATTCACACACCACATTTGTTTATGGCCGCATTTCTCACTCAAAAGCACAGGAGGGATGTGATGTCACATGGGGAGGAAGAATCCTGTCTTCCTCCCCGGTGTGACATGTGTGTCATGCCTTTTTGCTTTTGCAGTCTATTAATATACACTGCGAAACCTAAATAAAAGTTATCAGAAGGTATTAAAAATAAAAAAAATAGCTTACTTACCCATCCGCCAGCTGTTCCCAGTTACCGGGACCCGGGGCATCCACGTGTGATCTTCTGCCAGGACCTTCCAGATCTGTGATTGGCCGGTAGCGATCATGTGATATGCACATCACTAATCAGCTGATCTCTACCGGCCAATCACATCTTGAAGGTCCTGGCAGGAGATTAGACATGGATGCCTCGGCTCCTGGAACGGCCGGCGGATGAGTAAGTATTCTATTTTTTTTATTTTTAATACCTTTTGATAACTTTTATTTAGGTTTCACAGTGTATATTAAAAAGCAAAAAGGCATGTCACACATGTCAGACAGGGGAGGAACACAAGATTCTTCCTCCCCCATGTGACATCACTTCCCCCATTGCCCGCCATTATACGCACTGGAATTGCGCATTGTTTGAACAACGATGCATAATTCCAGCGGTTTAAATGGGGCCTATGGTAGAAAGCACGCGCAAAAAAGCAAAAAGAATTGACATGTTGATTCTTTTTATTAGTGTGCTTTGCCCCATAAAAGCGTGGCGTAAAATTACGCAGCGTCTGAAAGGAAAAAGTGAATTTCCATTCACTTTGCCGGCAAATGCGCATTTGCTTAAAAAAGCATGAAAAATATGCACAGTGTGAACGTAGCCTAAGGCTGCTGTCACATCTACGTTTCCCAGCATTCACAGCAGATCGGGCATTTTGCCACATCTGCCGCCTAGCCACAACACTTAAGGCAAGACTGGGTTCGACCTAATTTATTCCCTATGGCACTTGCGGACATGTGCGGCACTTGTGGTTTTGCACTTGCAGCAAGTCAAGAAAACGCTGCTAGCAGCATTTTTTGTCTGTTGCAGTAAGTGTCGGATTGGCCAGATTGTGGTAAAACCGCAAGTGGCGCACATGTACACAAGTCCCATAGGGAATGCATTAGGACGAACGCGGTCTTGCCACAAACGGTCTGGCATCGAGCAAATCAGCCAAAACTGCCGAATCTGCCACAAATGCCCAGAAACGCTGTGAAAGTAGCCAAAAGAGATCGAATAAAATGTATTGTTGCAGTTGTTCCAGCAGACAAATCAAAACACCCATCAGAGCTGGCAATACATAATGCAGTATCACATATGCAACCATGTTATTATGATACAGATATAGGGTGCCACATTTGTGCCCACAACTGTTAGTGGTTATGAGGGCATGGAGGACCTGACAGGTTCCCTTTAAAGCAAAGCCAGTGATCTGCTTCTTTCTCCTCCTGGACTGATCTTTCACTTGCAATGTATGAGTAAAATGTATATTCACTGAATACATATTTTGCCAGTACTGCGCACTGAGGGGCACATAGAATGACACGTCCTACTCTTGATCGTACATGTATGTTAAAAGTCGTCAAGGGGTTAAAGGAGACCTGTCACTCACCATAAATATGGACTGTATATTTTTTTACCTCTTCTAATTGCTTCTGAATACAGTATTTTTTTTGTTTATGTTGCCATTTTCTGACACCTGTAATGTTTTAATGATCCTCTTGATGTAACGCTACAGTATTCCAGTATACAGTATATCTAAAATAATGGACGTCTGTGAAACCCACCCTGAGACTAGACACTTGCAGAAGTACCGACATGGTAGAAGCAGGGTCCTACATTAGGCATTCAATCGGCACCCCATTATCATGTCAAAAGGGGGCCAATGCACACATGAACTGGTGCGTTCCTGAACCTGACTGGACCCCACAGTGGAAGCCCAGATGGAAGCTGGGATGAATATGGGTTCTACCAAAAGCTTTGGCACAAGGAGGCCACCAATCTGCACTGATCTCTATGACATCCTGTTGTAGAGTGATGGACAAAGAGATTAATTGTTGGCCCTTGGAATGACCCTTGGAATGGCCTGCGATAGACTGCTTTCTTGTGCCGGTTTTGTGTAGCATGCCTCAAACTTTTATGCACTTTGGATGGAGTGTTAATTAGATTTTTAACCCACAGGAGCAAGTTGGATACATTATGCTGGAGTATGCGGATTCTGTGCAAAGAGCCCAGAGACTTTCAATAGCGAGAGACCGCTTGCTAACCGGACAAAAGAATTCTGTAAATTTAATTACTCAGGAAGACCTTATGATTTATATGCAATGGTTAATTTGTCATCTGCATTCAGTTAAGCCCATTTACAACTATATAAGGGTATGTATCATCATGATCATCAAAAACTGTTGAAAATGGATAGAATCTAACATGAATCACAATGGGATTACATTCTTGGTTCACTAGGGAAACTGAGAACTGACATCAGCTTCTATTAATCACTTGCCCTCAATATGAAATTTTATATATGCTGCTGAAAGTGAAGATTAAGACAAACTAATGTATCATGGTCCTATCCGAATTACCATAGTTTTTGGACTATAAGACACACCAGACCATAAGAGGCCCCTAGGTGTTAGAGGAGGAGAATAGGAAGAAAACAATTGAGGCAAAAATTTGGTCATGACGCACTGTTATGGGGGATCTACTGCTGACAATGTTATAGGGGTAGTGTGAGCCAATTCTCCACTAATATCCCCTATCCTGGGGACCTTCCAGGTATATATGATGTACAGTATTTGTCCTCTATCTTGGTATATATGTTCTCCATCCTTGTCCCATACTAGTATATATATTCCCCATCCTGCTATACACAAGTACATCTCAATAATTAAAATGACATCAAAAAGTTAATTTATTTCAGTAATTCAATCCATATAGTGAAACACATATATTATATAGAGTCATTACAAACAGAGTGCTCTTTTTCAAGTGTATATTTCTGTTAATGTTGATGTTTATGGCTTATAGCCACTGAAAACCCAAAATTCATTATCTCAGAAAATTACATTAATTAACACAAAACACCTGCAAAGGCTTACTAAGAAAAATGTTCCCTTAGTCTGATACAGTAGCCTACACAACAATAATGGGGAAGACTGCTTACTTAACAGATGTCTAGAAGGCAGTCATTGACACTCTCCACAAGGATTGTGAGCCACTAAGGGTCATTGCTAAAGAAGCTGGCTGTTCACACAGTGTTGTATCCAAGCATAATAATGGAAAGTTGAGTGGAAGGAAAAAGTGTGGTAGAAAAAGATGCACAAGCAACCGGGATAACTGCAGCCTTGAAAGGATTGTTAAGAAAAGGCCATTCAAAAATTTAGGAGAGATTCACAAGGAGTGGACTGCGGCTGGAGTCAGTGCTTCAAGAGCCACCACACACAGACGTATCCAGGACATGGGCTACAACTGTCGCATTCCTTGTGTCAAGCCACTCATGACCAATGGACAACGCAAGAAGCGTCTTACCTGGACCAAGGAGAAAAAGAACTGCACTGTTGCTCAGTGATCCATGGTGTTGTTTTCAGATTAACGGAAATTTTGCATGTCATTTGGAAATCAAGGTCTCAGAGTCTGGAGGAAGAATGGAGAGGCCACAATCCAAGCTGATTGAGGTCTAGTGTGAAGTTTCCACAATCAGTGATGGTTTGGGGATCCATGTCATCTGCTGGTGTAGGTTCACTGTGTATTATCAAGACCAAAGTCAGCACTGCCGTATACCAGGAGATTTTAGAGCACTCCATGCTTCCTCTGCTGACAAGATTTTTGGAGATGGGAACTTCATTTTCCAGCAGGACTTTGCACCTGTCCACACTGACAAAAGTACCAACACCTGGTTTAATACCCACAGTATCAGTGTGCTTGATTGGCTAGCAAACTCGCCTGACCTAAATCCCATAGCGTATCTATGGGGTATTGTCAAGAAGAAGATGAGAGACGCCAGACCAAACAATGCAGACAAGCAGGTGGCTGCTATCAAAGCAGCGTGGCTTCCATAACAGCTCAGGAATGCCACAGGCTGGTCACCTCCATGCCATGCTGCATTGATGTTTTTCATAGTTCTGGTACATCATTATTTCAGTTGGTCGTATATAATATTCTAATTTTTCTAAGATAATGAATTTTGAGGTTTTATTGGCTGTAAGCAATAATCATCAACATTAACAGAAATAACCACTTGAAAAAGATCACTCTGATTGTAATGACTCCTTATAATATATGCGTTTCACTTTATGTATTAAGTTACTGAAATAAATTAACTTTTTGATGATGCTCTTATATATTGAGATGCACTTCTATGTCCCCATCCTGGTATATACATCCCCGTCCTGGTATTTTTGGCCCCCTTCTAGTAAATATGGCCCCATCCAGGTACTTATGACTCCATCCTGGTTATATATATATATATATATATATATATATATATATATATATATATATATATATATATATATATATATATATATAATACACTGTACATGCCCCCATCCTGGTACCTATTGCCCTCATTCTGGCCCTTTACAATTTGGAACAGAGTGGTGATCTGGCAACTTGTGGTGGATATTTAAAAAAATGACTTTTCCTTTAAATCCTTAAAAATTGACATACATGGTGCAGATAAAGGACAAGGAGCCTCTCACAAGTTGCTGGATCACGACTCTGTTCCACATGAAATTCATCTCCCAGATGGTGATTTCCTTCATCCAAGTACTGTATCCCAAGGAGAAGAAGCACTGGGCAGTCAGACACGGGTGAGCTGAATTTATTTCTCTTTCTATATGGGCCCATCCTAATATTTATGGCCCTATCCTGGTTTATATGGCCCCATTTTAATACATATAGCCCCATAATGATATACTGTAGATGACCCCCATCGTGGACTTATCCTGGTGAATATGGCTCCCATCACAACGTACACATAAAAAAAAACTATTCTACTTACTATCCCACTGCTCCCTTGGGTCATGGTGTCCTCTTCAGTGACTGACTTCAGTGTATAAGCAGTGCAGCGCATGACATAATTGCCACATGTTCCCACTTACTCAGAAATCAGCATCTGGAATATTCACTGCTCCCCACGCCTGAGATTATGGGCATGGGGGGCATGGCAGGCATAAATGATCACCCAGCCGCTGCAGTAAGCCAGCAGCTGGGTGATCACATGTGTATGCTATTGAATAAACTGCATATTCATTGCGTTGCCTCCAGTGCAGAGCGGTAGATGGGATTATGGATGTAGAGAGCACTGAATAATCATTTTCATTAATTGGGGGCACATGTGTTCGCTGCAGTCAGACTCCTACGACCCTGCTGCTGCATCTTGTAACGCTGCACTGCTTCCACAGCGCCCCCCACAGCAACAGCCAGGTAAATCCGGACTAAAAGACACGCCACCCACTTTCCTCCAAAATTTTGAGGGAAAAAAGGGTGTGTTATAGTCTGAAAAATACAGTATAGGTTCTGTCATATTAGTTTTAGGTCCCACACATAAGTTTGTTTGATCCTAAGGTTCATCTATTTCTATATTTTTAGATCTTACAGTACTTGCCCATTTCTGATCGTGCTGTGGAAGTAATAGAATATTGTGAAAATAACCAGTCCATTGATGTTGGATGTAAAACTATCAGTGAAGGCCATCCACAAAAGATTGGTAAGAATTATGTCCTTTACAGACCACTACATGTAGTATTACTATGTATCCAGTCTTTTTCTGTCACATTGAGCATTGGTGCTGATGGTTTACAGTAACAATAAACTTTTATATGGTTTAGATTACTGGCGTGAATATAATACATGTGATCGTTTGGAATTAAGAATCTACTATATAATCGTTTAATTCTGTCTGTCTGTAATGGAAATCCCGCTTCGCTGATTGGGCGCAGTCCGACCGAGAACTGGCGCAGTGAAAGTGACACAGACACCACCGCTACCGCATTAGCCGCTGATCTCCCGACGATAGCCACAGGTCATCACCTGCCGCATGGAGGTCAGCGGCGATGCAGCCGGAAGATGACCGCCGCTAGGCGGTCATCTCCCGACTGCTCACAGCGGAAGTATCCCGACCACCATATTGGAACACCTAAGTTATGGGTATTCCGATATGGCGACCAGGTTTCAAATCCCCCACCAAACCGCGTGCTGCTTCGCTGATTGGGTGCCGCTGAGCGCAGCGACCAATCAGCGAAGCGGGATTTAAATTGCACTCTAAGAGTGCTGACTGGTTGCCGCGCTCAGCGGCAACCAATCAGCGCTTTTGGCGCGAGATTTAAATCCTGCTTTGCTGATTAATTGCTGCGGCTGGCGACGACCAATCAGCAAAGTGCCGCGCGCCTTGGTGGGGGATTTGAATCCCGCGCTGCTCAGCCAATGAGCGAAGCGGGATTCAGCCACGCACCGCTTCGCTGATTGGTCGCCACCAGCCATGGCGACCAATCAGCGAAACGGGATTTTAATCACGCACCAAGAGCGCTGATTGGTCGCCTCACTCAGCAGCAACCGATCAGCGAAACAGGATTCAAAACCCCCGCCAAGCCGCACGCCGCTTTGCTGATTGATCGCCGCTGAGCACGGCGACCAATCAGCGCTCTTGGTGCCTGATTTAAATCCTGCTTCACTGATTGGTTGCAGCGGCTGGCGGCGATCAATCAGCAAAGTGGCGTGGTATTAGCGGGAAATTTAAAGGTGGCTCAGCTCAGTGGTTAGCACTGTATGGTGGCTCAGTGGTTAGCATTGAATATGGTGGCTCAGTGGTTAGCACTGTATATGGTGGCTCAGTGGTTAGCATTGAATATGGTGGCTCAGTGGTTAGCACTGTATATGATGGCTCAGTGGTTAGCACTGTATTGTGGCTCAGTGGTTAGCACTGTACATGGTGGCTCAGTGGTGATCACTGTATACGGTGGATCAGTGGTTAGCACTGTATGCTGGCTCAGTGGTTAGCACTGTATGCTGGCTCAGTGGTTAGCACTGTATGGTGGCTCAGTGGTGAGCGTGTGGCCCACTGGGATGGGGTACTCGGTACCGGATCGGGGTATATGCTGGGGATGTCACGGCAGTCATGGTCCTGACCGTGTCCTGAGCCCCACAAGTAAAAGGCAATATTTACAGGGGATTGTTTGTCGTGACGCCACCCAGGGTCGTACTGGCCCAGGTGGCAGGGGGACAAGTGCCCCCTGGGCTGGTGGTATAGCCCTCATCTAGGGCCGCTCCCCCACAGAAATGGGCCGGCGGCACTTTTTGGCTAGCGCTGTGAAAGTACAGCAGACGCGGCGCCTTGCAGCCGGCGCTGTGATACAGCAGCAGACACGGCGGGTGACACAGTGAGTGACCGGCGATAGCACCATGATAGCAGCACCCTAACCAAAAACAGACCGATAGAACCCCACTCCCCCCCCCCCCCGGTCCACCAAAAAAGTCTGACTGCAATCCCCCACCCGGTCCACCAAAAAAGTCTGACAGCAGCACCCACCCCCGGGCCTCACCTAATGGCTGGCAGAACAAAACTGCCACCCGGAGTTAGAGTCGCCAGCCAGCCCCTGACGCCACCCACGGGTTGTGGTCAGTGAAGGGACCACCGCTGCAGCGTAGCTCTGCCAGGAGGATGGATGGGGCTGCAGCTAGATGGATGAGCCCGCAGCAGGTCGGGCTGCTCCTGACAGGGTGTAAAGGTGTAACACAGTTCTGTATACCTGGAATCATACACGGAAGACTGAAGCATGGTTTACCGGGTTTTACTGGCATGTTCTTCAGTACAAACCAACAGTACAGTTCTCAACACAGTCTCTTTACACGGGTAACTCCGGACACTCTGAACCCTCTGCAGCCAGGTTGTCGTCCTGAGACCCCTCACTCTCTGCAACCTTTCCGGCTTGTCTTTCAGATCTTCCCTGTGGGTTGTATGACGGCAACTCGGTCCCTTGGTATGACTTCCCCCTATGTGTGTGGGCGGCAAGCCAGGTCCTATAATGTTGCTGAGCCTCCAAATCATGTAGTAGAAACTCCTGACTTGGAGTCAGCGTTATCAGTCGGTTTGTCTGGGGAAATGGCGTGTAGCTCCAGTCCCCTTCAAAGCCGACACTCTGGTCCCAACCTAGCTTAGGTGTCCCTTTCTTGCAAGGGATCACTGGCTCTTTCCAACCCGTGTGACTGGCAGGTACAACAAGGGAAACCTATCCTGCCTGTAGTCGGTCAACGCTGCCGTACTCCTCGGACCTGGTGGCACCTGTCCGGTCTCTGTCCTTACTTTCCCTTGGGTTGCAGGCTATGGAGCAGGCTTTCTCTCCATGGATCTGCGTCTCTGTGGATTCTGCGCCTCCTGGGAGCCCTATTCCTCCGGGAAGTGTCACTTTCTGTCTGCTTGGTCTTTACAGCTCAGTCCTCTTTGGCCTACTTGGTCCTTACAGCTCAGCCATCTTTGGCCTACTTGGTCTTTACAGCTCAGCCCTGTTTGGCCTACTTGGTTTTTACAGCTCAGCCCTCTTTGGCCTACTAACACCCTCCGCCTACTATTCTCCTTTTGTACTGGTCTACCACCTGACATACCTTCTCACCCACTTTCCTCTAAACCCTACCACCCCTTTCCCGCCTAGAGTCCCGGGCTCCGGGTGGAGTGTTGTGCTCCTGTGGGTGTGTGTGCTGAGGGTGTTTGTTGCACAATCTGTCTCCTATCTACCTGGCTGCAGTTCCTCATGTGGCCACCCTGGTCGCAGGGGCGCCACATGAGCGTTGTATGGTGGCTCAGTGATGGGAGGCAGACACACCCGAGGCAGAAGGCACAGAGGAGGCAGGGGCACAGGGGAGGGAGAAGGCACAGGGGAGGCAGAGGCACAGGGGGAGGCAGAGTCATAGGGAGAGACAGCACACACAGGGAGAGACTGCGCACACAGGAAATGAGAGCACACAGAGCGGAGAGAAAGGCACAAGTAAGACAGAGCGCACAGGGGAACAGACAGGACAGAGAGGAGAGAGCGCACAAGGGGACACAGGCACAGAGACTGCCCTCCCAAAGCAATAGCATCGGGCCGATTTCTATACTCTAGAATACCCGATGTGTTAGAATCGGGCCTCCATCTAGTATATATATATATATGCCATATAACAGTACTATAGTATTTGAAAGTCAATTTGTACGTATGGCTCCCGCAGGTTATATAATACAGTCTCTCAATAAGAAATCATGCCAGGCACCACCATAGACCTCGGGACCCTTCTCTTTTTATATATTCCGCTCAGTCCGGCTGTGTGCGAGTGCAATACGGCACCGGAATAAAGGAAACTGAAAAAATGGGTGAGTGCCCTTTTCTTTCTTAATAGACTTTTATTCACCGGCTCATTATTTTAAGTGAGCACACCCTAGTGAACTCGCACACAACCGAACTAAGCGCCATAAATCCAAAGAGAATGGTCCCGAGGTCTATGGTGGTGCCCAGCTTGATTTCTTATTGAGAGACTGTTTGTTGTTCTGCATAAGCTGCAGTGCACATAAAGTAAAAGACACAGGTCTTGAATTGCTGATAATTACTCAGTCGAACATGGCAGCTGGAAAATCAATGCACAGTGCGAGCTAAAGTCCAGTCCCCGGTTTATGGAAGATCTGAAGACGTTCTTTAGGCTGGTCTCACATTTGCGTTTGTGAATGTAGCGTTCAAAACGCAGCTAAACGCATGCGCACTGCATTCCTATGTTTAACATGGGAACGCTTGATACCTGGGTTTGGTTGCATTTGGTTGCGGTTGCGTTCGGATGCGCATAATTTGTGCGCCCTCTTAACGCAGCCTGTTGCATTTTTTGTGTGTTCACTGGCACTTGTTTTTTCAGCAAGTGACCGCAAGCGCACAAAAAATGCATGGATCTCAGTGGATCCACAGTGTCCTCTGCATGACAGTGCAGGAGAACGCTGCGGACCACATTGAAATCTCTCCCGGTGGCCGCTGTTAATCTCCTGGGAGATCAGCGTTGGCCACCGGGAGATCAGCTAGAGCAGCCAGAGATCTCCTCGTCCAGGTAGCCGCTAATTTCCCAGCGGTGTCGGCGTAAGAGATTTGAAGAAACAGCTGATCTGACAGCTATTTAAATCTCCCACGTCGACATCACCTCTGCCGTGTCGGCACGGGAGATTTAAACATTTGTCAGATCAGCTGTTTCTTCAAATCTCCCATGCCAACACCGTCGGGAGATCAGCGGCGGCCTGGGAGGAAGAGGATCTCTGCCGCTCATCTCGACCTCCCGGCCACCACCGAGACAGCTGATTGGCTGGCCGGGCACCATACTGATGTGAATGCATGTGGAGAATCTCCTATCAGTCTACAATGCGTTTGCGTCTGCATGCCCTCTGCATGCAGACACAAACGCAAATGTGAGGGCAGCCTAATAAAAAAGATGGTAATGAAGTTCTGGGACAAAAAGGCTTACAACAAAAAATCTCGAATTTAGCAGAGAAAGAGGTCAGACTATTTTGGACAGTTTTATCTTTAAAATCATATGTAGAATATAAAAGGAACCCAAGGGATCTGAGAATGGCAAAAAATGCTGCAATAGCATAAGATGACAAAGAATTTATCCGGGAAGGTACCTTTACACGCCGCTACAGAAGGTTGGAAACAACCGGGTTTCGGAGACAACTGTATCCTGCACCATCAAATCAACCCGAGGTAGCGGCGTGTAAACTAGGTTGTAGCCACCCATCACTTTCGGCAACTGTTACAGAGCAGTGCTCTAAAACAGGTTGATTTCAACCCGATGGTAGCGGAGTCTAAATAAGGTATGGTAAGGTTGTTTCGCCACCTAGTTAACTCCCTGGGGCGTGACACAGCCTTCGGGAAACCGCCCCCCTTCAGCGATCATTGGTGGAAGCTCCTGCGTTTCGATTGTTTGTCGCTGCATAGGGCGGCATATTTAAGGAGCTGACCAGTCACACTATATAATTGCAATAGCATCATGTATTAGCCAGCCTTCCTGCCCTGGCTGGCCAATTATGATACTATTGCATTGTCCAATCATCGTACGAGCGTCTCGTAATGCACAATTCTGGCACGCCTATGTGTTGTCCCTGCTGCCCCAGGTCCTCCCATATTACCTTCTGTAGCGGCGTGTAAATGAGGGACGGTGCTCTACAGAGGGTAACTTGTGGCACCCGGCGGTGCTTCCAGAGATAGATTAAATCTTCTGTAGAGCACCTTGTAGCGGCGTGTAAAGGCGGTATCGGGTACCGTTTGCAACCGTTGGTGCGTGCTCGTGCACGTGAGACACCCGGTTGTTTCCAACCCTCTGTAGCGGCGTGTAAAGATACCTGGAGTGGGAACAGATTCAGTTAGAATGTTCAGAAAAATTGCTCTTGTTAGTCCTGAAACAAAGTGAGAAAGACCTAAAAGCAGTCACTAATGAATTAATTAAATTACGAGAAAAACTGGAGTCCAAGTTAATTAGTTCACAATAGACAGCGTTTTTTTTACAAAAATTGGACAAAAAATTAATTCCTTTACAAACGGATATTAAAATCAAGAATAAAGAAGGCTATTTATGAGATAAGGAAGACTACGATTCAGGTCATATTTTCAACTCGAGTAAAATAAAAGAGAACACTCCTAAGGGGTCAAGAAAACCACACAATAAAACATCCAATCCTAAAAATCCAAGATAGACTGCAGAGACAGAAACATGCAGGAAAACCTGTCAACTTCAACTTAAACAACCAGTGGGATTGTTTGGTGTGACACCGCAATAGCAATGTCACGGCCGATCCCGCCTATTCGCTGCATTGCAATGGATTGCTCGCTGGTTGATCCCAGTCCAGTGAGGGATCACTGCGCCAACATCGCAGTGCCGTCACCGGCAACATCTTGATGTGTGACAGCTAGGCTGCGATGTCAGAAGCGAGCGCCCACCCGCATCATCGCTTCCGACATCGCAGCCGATGTAGTAAGGTGTGATGGTAGCTTTACTGCATTCTTCAAACCTTATGTTTATAAAAAAAAAACACTGTTAAGTAGTCTTACCGTTTTGTTCAGCCCGTCATTTATTTGTTGTTCTTTTTTTTTTTTTTCAAATATTCATATAGAAAAAAGGACCGAGTAATAAAACCATTTTTTCAAATAAAAAACTGGAAAAAAAAACGGTCTTATATGCACAATAATCTAAATGAAATATAGGTATATATGCTATGTTGGAGTAATGCGGATGGAATCATCGTCTTATCAAATATTTCTATATAAGAACCACCCGCACCTGCAGGCTTGCGTTACTTATTGATGACAAAACTATATACTGCTAGTAAAAATGTAATAAGCCGTATTAGAGGGGTGCATTTAAGTATCCGCTTAAAGAGGCATTGCTATAAAAATAAATTTATTAGATATGGTGCTTATAATATCTTATAATAAAGGACACAAAAAATAAAAAATATTCATATGATATTATCATATGATTTCTAAAAAGAGACATTTGGGCTTTATAATAGCGGAAAGTCACACATTAATTCTAGTTTTTGGTCGAACGAATAGTTAAGAAAGATTGTTTACTCTCTCATGCCTCATTCAGTACTTTTGTTTATGAAATATTATGATTAAATATTATAATGGTAGATATCTTTTGTATAATTAATATTAGCACTTTTGTAGAAAGAAAACACCTTGTTAGCACTTTTTGCTGTGACGGATAGTAAATCCCCTCCCCATAAAAGAAGTGTAACTGATGTCACACGCCATAGGACCAGTTGAAGTGCCAGACAGGCACGAAACGGGCCATTGTCCGCTGTCTTCCACCCCCTCCCTGCTCCCTGGTACCAAATGAGACTGTAGTTCTGAAGCCTCTATCACTCCATCTCTATTCCCTGCTCAATACTGGCTTATTATTATGCATTGCTTATATAGTGCAATCATACTCCACAGCGATTTACAGAGAGCATCATGACTATCCCCAATGGGGATTACAATCTAAATTCCCTATCAGTATGGATTGTGAAGTAAACTCACGCAAACACTTGGAGGTCATACAATCTCCTTCCAGACCCAGGACCACAGCGCTGCAAAGCACCAGTACCCACCACTGATCCACCATGTCAATGCCTTCTCCTGCTTGACTGATGTGCTGTGTAACTTTAGCTGTCAGACAAAAATAAAGCGGTGCTGAATGGGGAATAGAGCTAGAGTGACGGAGGCTTCAGATCTGCAATCTCTCTACAGCATTATTTGCATATCAATTAAAAAATCTGATTTCTCAGTAAGGCTGGCTTCACACTGCGGTCAGGTCAGATCAGGTCAGGTTTTGTGTGCCAAAGCCAGGAGTGACTCCAAAACCTAGAACAGGTGTCAATCTTTCAATTATACTTTTCTCTGCAAGTTCCTCTCCTGGTTTTGAAACACAAAACCTGGCCTGACCTGACCTGGCCTGATCTGACCGCAGTGTGAAGCCAGCCTTACAGAGGAACAGGCCTGACATATAAGGGTTTTTGATGGACTTCTCTTTGAAAAAGGTACTTGCCCATATTAAACAGTTTGGGTGTGAAATGCTCCTGCTGATAGATTCTCTTTAAGCTTTACCACAGGAAAAGATTAGAACAAACATGTAAGGGATATGTAGATATTCTTTGCCTTTGCTGTTTAATAATGCACTATAAAGGTTATAATTGGCTCTTGACGTTTAATACACTTAGTGTAATTTAAGCCAATGATCTTTTTCATTTATATAAAACTCCAGTTTTCATAGTTCTGGGACAGAATTGGTTCCAGTGGACAGAAACATTGCTAATATGTGTTTTCTTTGTTTTTAGACTTGTGCAAACAGGAAGATTATGTGTTACCTGAACACCAAATAGAAACAGAGAAGATAAAACCAATTCTTCATCAGTTATTATCTACTTATAAGATAGAATATGATGTAGAAAAGCTTAAGAACACAGCCAATGAGATGGAGCTGCTAACATTGGTGGGTTATAGAGTGGTCAACGATTTTATGTGAAACCATGCAAACACTATTTTGCAGGATGTGTTAGTATTTTTGCCTGATGAGGCTGGAGTCAAACGAGCGTTTAATAAATCGGTCACATTTTCATCCATAGAGTAGGATGAGTGAAATCCGCTTAGTATTCCGTATGTCATGCAAGTGCTATGCGAGTGTGATTTTTTTTCTCACCTAGCATCTGTATGTTTGTTTTTTTGCTCAGCAGTTAATATTGTACAATCATTTACAGTGTATCCATAAAAAAAGGTTGGTGTATGGATGGTATGTGTGCCATCCGTGTTTTTAGTGCACCCATTGATTTGTATTGGCAAGTCTTGTCCAATTTACAGAACCACTCGCAGCATGCTGCAACCTTTTTCTCATCCCACTCTGGATGAGGAAAAAAAATAAAAAATTGCTGATCTGCTCCCTCCTCATTGACTAACACTGGTCCAAGTGCAATGGGAAATTTGCTAGCATTGCAGTCGTCCCATTCATACACTCATATGAGCAATGCCTAAGAGATGCTGTATTCACAGCAATGTGACTCATGTGAGCACTATACAACTGCTTTACTGCTGAAAATCATTACCCCTTCACTCTCGAGCCTGATTTCACCTTCCTGATCAGCAGGGGTGAACCTAGCCTCTCTGCTGTCTGAGACGAACTGCAAAATGGCGCCCCCCCCCCCCACCCGTAAATTTTTTTAATCGGCAAAAGAAATCTGGCTCATACAGATTTATATTCATCCTGTAAAAATGAGCAAAATAATGGATATTTTAGTTTACAGAAACAGAAAAAAAGATGTTAATATAAGGATGTCAGCGCCATTGGATACACATACAAGAACCACACAGAATCCAGAACAAGGATCATTAATGGAAATGGCGGCTTGGCACAAACATATAGACACATAATGACAACTGGCAGAGCTGTGGTCCTGTAGGCAGACACAGTCCTGCATCCTTATAGCACAGGAGGCAGCACTGATTGCCAACCTCTGGCACACACCTGCAAAACTCTGGACCGCTGCCTGGCACTAACTAGTCAGACATGTCACCATGCAGCACCGTCCACACACCTCACGTAATGACCAGCAGTCAGAGCATCAACAAGCCTCCATTGCATTAAGCTGGTAAAATGACGCTTCTCCTCCAACAGACCACAGTTACTCCCGAATTGCTTAGCCAAACACAAGTGCCGCACACGGGGCTATCTGGAATTAATAACAGGGTTTCCTATTGGGTTGAGCAATGGATATGGGAGCGGGAAGGGGGAAGAGCACCAGCGACCAACCGCTGCTCAGGAGAAACATGGCTGGATGCCTGTATGTACTGAGGGGCGGCACTGGACCTGGTGTGTAAATTATGGCCAAACAGTCCTGCAGCAGAGAGACAATGCATTCTGCATCATAGAAATCATGGAGCCCCAGAGCAGAAGTTCTAATTGGTCACCCCCAAAAAAAAGGATATTTGACTGGGTCACATAGCTACATCTCTCACAACATTTCAGCCTTCACAAAGTAATTTTCCACCTATCGAAGCCCCTAGATTCCCCTTACATAGCCCCTATAAAGTGTGATGCCAACAAAAGTGCCCCACAGACACTGTATAATCCCCCACAGTGCATTCCTCCACATGCACAGTATGATGACCCTACTGTACCTCCTTCAACTATCCCAGTACAATATGATCCCCAACTATGACCCCCGCCCAGCCCTCCATGTAGCAAAATGGACCTATGTACAGTATAATGGCCCCCAACACAGCCGTCAAATATCCCTTCATAAAGTATAAAGGCTCCCTTGAAGCCCTCCAAGTATTATCATGTCTCCCACAGAATCCTCCAAATATTATAATGACTGCCATGTAGTATAATTGGCTTCATGCAGTTGTGGCCAAAAGTATTGACACCCCTGCAATTCTGTCAGATAATACTCAGTTTCTTCCTGAAAATGTTTGCAATCACAAATTCTTTGGTATTATTATCTTTATATAATTTGTTTTCAATGAAAAAACACAAAAAGAATTGTCCTAGAGCCAAATTGGATATAATTCCACACCAAACATAAAAAAGGGGGTGGACAAAAGTATTGGCACTGCTAGAAAAATCATGTGATCTGTCACGTCCTACTGACGGACCCCACACGTGGACCCACTGGACCGCGTAGTGCGGATGCTGATACCGGGATGATAGAGAGGCGGACCAGTACAGTAGAGTCAACAGGATTATTGAACAAAACAAGAACCTACGCCCCAGGGGAGGGCCACACGGCCACAGCACCGGAACACCACCGAAGGAGGCCCCGGAGCGCTTAACCCCTATACAGGGATACCGCCGGTACCAACCTCGGAAGGACCAATGAAGCGGATACGGGTGTTAAACCGACCCAAGGCAACGTGGAAACAACACCGCAACCGGGTATAAGATAGGACACGGGAACCGGGAACACGGGGAATCTGGAGGAGGACTTGAGACAGCGATCTCAGGATGGAAGAGATCCGGGTAGCAGGCCAGGAACACGGAAGTCAGCGAGGAGCCGGCAGGGAGGAGATCTGCAGGAAGGAACACACAGAAATCAGATATCAAGCAAAATAAGGACCAACCTGACCAGACCAGGTATAGCAACTTCACTAAATAGAAATTGCCCTGGCAAAGACTGACAGGAAACAGGAGGCTTATATTACAGCAGGGCAGTCCTGATTGGCAGGACACAGAGGCATAGTGATTGGCTGAGGGGAGGAGCATGCTCCCTGCAGTTCTCCAGCAGATACTGATTGGAGATGGAGTTTCATGTGCTCAAGCAGTAGCCCCAGAAGTGAGGAGACGAGCAGCGCTACTCAAGCAGAGGGTGCTGGAACCCTGCGGCTGGGGACGGGTGCGCGCACCCGAGGAGCATACGGCAAGGAAGACGAAGCCCTGGAAGCCGCAACCCGACCGACCAGTGGGCGGCGGCTGCCAGCGCCCCGGAGCCGTCGGCGGACAGACGACACCCGGGATCCTGGACACCGGACAAGAGCGGTAGGAGCCGGAGGAGTGGAGGTAGCAGGTCGAGGAGCACGGGCAGCAGAGCCCCGGGTGGTTACATGATGCTTCTCTAATTTGTGTAATTAACAGCACCTGTAACTTACCTGTGGCACCTAACAGGTGTTGGCAATAACTAAATCACACTTGCAGCCAGTTGACATGGATTAAAGTTGACTCAACCTCTGTCCTGTGTCCTTTTGTGTACCACATTGAGCATGGAGAAAAGAAAGAAGGCCAAAGAACTGTGTGAGGACTTGAGAAACCAAATTGTGAGGAAGCCTGAGCAATCTCAAGGCTACAAGTCCATCTCCAAAGACATGAATGTTCCTGTATCTACCGTGCGCAGTGTCATCAAGAAGTTTAAAGCCAATGGCACTGTGGCTAACCTCCCTAGATGTGGACAGAAAAGAAAAATTGACGAGAGATTTCAACGCAAGATTGTGCGGATGGTGGATAAAGAACCTCGACTAACATCCAAACAAGTTCAAGCTGCCCTGCAGTCCGAGGGTACAACAGTGTCAACCCGTACTATCCGTCGGCGTCTAAATGAAAAGGGACTGTATGGTAGGATACCCAGGAAGACACAACTTCTTACCCCGAGACATAAAAAAGCAAGGTTGGAGTTTGCCAAAACTTACCTGAGAAAGCCTAAAATGTTTTGGAATAATATTCTCTGGTCAGATGAGACAAAAGTAGAGCTTTTTGGGCAAAGGCATCAACATAGAATTTACAGGAGAAAAATGAGGCATTCAAAGAAAAGAACATGGCCCCTACAGTCAAACATGGTGGAGGTTCCCTGATGTTTTGCAGTTGTTTTGCTGCCTCTGGCACTGGACTGCTTGACCGTGTGCATGGCATTATGAAGTCTGAAGACTACCAACAAATTTTGCAACATAATATAGGGCCCAGTGTGAGAAAGCTGGGTCTCTCTCAGAGGTCATGGGTGGAGAGATCTAAAAATAGCAGTTTGGAGAAGGCACCCTTCAAATATCGGGGACCTGGAGCAGTTTGCCAAAGAAGAATGGTCTAAAATTCCAGCAGAGCATTTTAAGAAACTCATTGATGGTTACCGGAAGCGATTGATCGCAGTTATTTTGGCTAAAGATTGTGCAACCAAGTATTAGGCTGAGGGTGCCAATACTTTTGTCTGGCCCATTTTTGGAGTTTTGTGTGAAATGATCAATGTTTTGCTTTTTGCTTCATTCTCTTTTGTGTATTTTCATTGAAGACAAATTAAATGAAGATAATAATACCAAAGAATTTGTGATTGCAATAATTTTCAGGAAGAAACTGAGTATTATCTGAGAGAATTGCACACAACTGTATATTATATTGCACCCCCATAGTCCTCCATATAATATAATGCACCCCCACAGTTTTCCATATAGAATAATGCACCCACACAGTCCTCTATATAGTATATTGCACCCCATAGTTCTCCAAATAGCATATTGCACCCCCACAGTCCTCCATATAGAATAATGAATGCCACAGTCCTCCATATAGAATAATGCACCCCCACAGCCCTCCGTATAGTATATTGCACCCTTAAAGCATGACATATAGTACAATACATCCCCACAGTCCTCCATATAGTATAATACAACCCCAAACTCCTCCATATAGTATAATGCACTCCAAAAGTCCTCCATATTGTATAATGCACCATAAAAGTCCTCCATATAGAATAATGCACCCTCACAGTCCTCCGTATAGTATATTGCACCCTTAAAGCATGACATATAGTACAATACATCCCCACAGTCCTCCATATAGTATAATACACCCCCAAACTCCTCCATATAGTATAATGCACTCCAAAAGTCCTCCATATTGTATAATGCACCATAAAAGTCCTCCATATAGAATAATGCACCCTCACAGTCCTCCGTATAGTATATTGCACCCTTAAAGCATGACATATAGTACAATACATCCCCACAGTCCTCCATATAGTATAATACACCCCCAAACTCCTCCATATAGTATAATGCACTCCAAAAGTCCTCCATATTGTATAATGCACCATAAAAGTCCTCCATATAGAATAATGCACCCTCACAGTCCTCCATATAGTTGTCACATATTAACTGCGCTTAGTTGGCGCTGACATTGCTGGATGCTGGTGTGTATGTGTTTGTCTTTAAGAGCTGCATGGTTGACGGTTGTGAGGGTATTTTCCTCCTGTGTTGTACTCCAGAACTGCGTTCACCCAGCCCTCCGAAGTCAGTTCTGCTTGGGTTTGTCAGCGAGACTGCAAGACACCCTGGTTCAGTACACTGCACCGGAGTCATTGGAGGCTGCGATGTCCCTAGCCATAAGAGTTGACAGGATGCTGCTGTGTATGTGTTCGTCTTTAAGAGCTGCATGGTTGACTGTTGTGAGGGTCTTTGCCTCCTGTTTTGTACTCCAGAATGGCATTCACTATTAGGTTCAACTGCTGGTTGAGGGGTTAATGTGTGGCTCAACTGAACTGCCCTCCACCTAGCCTTTAAGTAGCCTCTCCTTCCACCAGGTAGTGCTGCTGATAGAGTCTCACTCTATGCCTGGAAGCCTTGCTGTGCTGACCTGTGTGTTTGTGTGGCTGATGTTCTTTCCTTTGGAGTTGCTGTATCCCAGTTCTGTGGAGGGAGGTGAGGGGGGAATAGCGCAGGGCTTGTGGAGGAGTTTTAGGAAGAGGCTGGAGGCCTGAACCTTCTCACCATCAGAGATCCCTTCAGAGATCAGGGCCATTCAGGGTTCCTAGACTAGGGTCAGACTAGTCTTCCCTGGTCACCGTGCCCGTAACTGCCATTCCCTTATCATTATTCCCTGCACCGTGACACTTGCTGTATGGAAGTGCTGCTGCTGTGGGTTAAATGAAGCCTTTTTTTCTCTGCTTTGCAATGTGCGGCTCTACAGGTCAGGTTGCTGCAGCAGTGTGTGATGGATATGACTCATGCTTAGGTGAACTGAGGGGCATGCCTGGTCTGGCTGCTCCTCGCCCCTCGGCAATAAATGGGTCAGCTGACATCCACCTGATGTGGCTGATTCAGTTCATCTCTGGACTGTGACCTGTTATGAGCAGATGCTGATCCAGAGCTGCTGCCTTACTCTCCATTGGAAGTTGTTGGTTTCAGTGGTCCGTGGGTGGAGGTAGGGGATTATGCCTAGGGCTTCTCAGGAGTTAGGGACTTAGGCTGATGGCTCAGACCTCCTCACCTTTAGAGGTACCTCCGAGATTAGGGTGAGTCAGGGACCCCAGTATCAGAGCCAGAGCAGGCTCCCCTGACTCCCTACACCTAGTTCCCTCCTACTTCTGGGCCCCCCAGCCTGACAATAGTATAATGCACACCCACAGTCCTCCATATAGTATAATGCACTCCCACAGACCTCCATATAAAATAATGCATCTCCACAGTCCTCCATAAAGTATAATGCACCCCACAGTCCTTCATATAGTATAATGCACCCCCACAGTCCTCCATGTAGAATAATGCACCCCATTGTCCTCCAAATAGCATATTGCACCCCCACAGACCTCCATATAGAATAATGCACTTCCACAGTTCTCCATATAGAATAATGCATCCACAGAGTGCTCCATGTAGAATAATGCACCCCCATAGTCCTCCATACAGTATAATGCACCCCACAATCCTCCATATAGCATATTGCACCCCACAGTCCTCCATATAAAATAATAAACCTCTACAGTCCTCCATATAGTATAATGCACCCCCATAGTCCACCATATAGCATACTGCACCCCCATTGTTCTCCATACAGCATATTGCACCCCCATAGTCCTCCATATAGTATAATGCATCCCCTATAGCCTTCTTTATAGTATAATGCACCCCCATAGTCCTCCATATAATATAATGGCCCCAATAGTTCTCCATATAGTATATTGCACCCCTATTGTCCTCCTATGTTATATTGCACATTACATAGTTTCCCATCAGTGTACTCGCTGATTAAAAAAAAAAGTAAATACTCACCTCTCTTCTCACTGCTCCAGTCTCCTCAGCATCTGCTCTGCCGCTCTGCACGTCTCAGCACGGAGGCGCTCAGTGATGACATCATCGTGCCACGCCATGCTGAGCTGCAGAGGGCAGACAGCGGTGGCCGAGACTCAGTAGAAGAATACTGCTGGCAGAGGCGGCTGGGACTATAGGAGCGGCATCCTCGGGGAGATACCATTGGTACCCACATGGCTTTGCATGCCCCGAACACACATGGCTCTGCTCCGTACACCTAGTACACACTCAGCTCTGTACACCTCATACACACAGCTCCGCTTTGTACACCTCGTACACTCTCGGTTCTACTCTGTACACCTCGTACACACGCGGCTCTGCTCTCTACACGTCGTACACACGCGGCTCTGCTCTCTACACGTCGTACACACGCGGCTCTGCTCTCTACACGTCGTACACACGCGGCTCTGCTCTTTACACCTCGTACACACGCGGCACTGCTCTCTACACCTCGTACACACGCAGCTCTGCTCCATGCACCTTGTACACACGTGGCTCTGCTCCGTACACCTCGTACACACTTGGCTCTGGTCCGCACAACCTGTACACTCTTGGTTCTGCTCCGTACATCTCGTATACATGCGGCTCCTTTCCATACACCTTGTGCACAGGGCTCCGCTCCGTACACCTAGTATACTCTCAGCTCCACTCCATACACACGTGGCTCTGCTCCATACACCTAGTACACACTCACCTCTGCTACATCCCTCCCAACCCCACACATAAACTTCACCTCATCCAGCACCATGCATGGTTAAGTCATGCATACTGAGGAGTTGATCACGTGATCCCTGACTTCTTCCCTCCATTGACATCATCACAAGTCCTGTAAGCAAGAGCAAAGTGTGCGGCTCTACAGGTAATGAATAATTCTGGCTCACATTGCGGGGGAGCAACATGCGGCCGGCAGGGAGACCACAAGAGACCGCGGGCAGTGCAGCAGGAGGCCCAGCAGCACCCCCCTGCCTGCTGGGTCCGGAGAAGATGCCCCACCAGCCCCCCCCTAGATACGCAACTCATGGTCACTGCAGCGGCGGTGACCAAGACTATAGGAGCTAGAGCGGCATCTGCAGGGGGCTGCGCTACTACCAGGCGCCCCTGTGGATACCGTCCTCTGTTTACTAGCAGGGGTTGCCGCCTGAGGCAGACACTTCATGTCGCCTCATGGATTGTGCGCCCCTGCTAATCAGACCAATATTTTTCAATTTTGACCAGTGTCACTTTATGTAGCGATAATTCTTGAATTGTTCAATATTTTTGAGTAATTCTGAGACTATGTTTTCATGTCACATTGTACTTAATGTTGGTAGTAAAGTTTGGTCAATATGGTTTACATTTACGAAAATATTAAAAATTTTACAAAAGACTTTCAAATTTTTCCATTTGAAAACTTTTAATTTTTATGCCCTTAAACCAGTTATATCACACAAAATAGTTAATAAATAACATTTTCCCGCATGTCTACTTTACATCGCCATAATTTTTGATAGAATGGTACAAAATGTATCAGCATTTTTTCATTTCTACATCAAAATGTACAAAATCATTCTTTTAGGGACCACATTACATTTGAAGTGACTATGTGGGGCCTACATCACAGAAAACACCCCAAAGTGGCACCATTCTGAAAACTGCAGCTCTCAAAGAGTTCAAAACCACATTCAAGAATTTTATGAACTCTGCTGCTTTACAGAAATTAAAGCAATGTAGAAGAACAAAATAAAAATGTTACTTTTTTCCACAAAAATGTTACTTTAGCCCCAAATTTAGCATTTAAACAAGGGTAAAGCACAAAATGGACCTTACATTTTCTTGTGCAATTTTTATTGATTCGCCGATACCCCATATGTTCAGAGGGAAATGAGCACCACTTGACTTCTGGAGCACAAAATTCTGGAATAAATAGTAGATGCCATGTTGCGTTTGGAGAGCACCTGATGTGCTTAAACAGTGGAAATCCCAAACAACTGACCTCATTTTGGAAACGACACCCATCACAAAATGTATCTAGAGGTGTAGTGGACACCTTGAACCTGAGCTTCATGTTTTTTAACCTTGGGCCGTGAAAATAAAACATCATATTTTTCTCGCAAAGATATTACTTTAGCCTCAAATTTTGCATTTACACAAGGATAACTGGAGAAAATAGACTGTACAATTTGTTGTGCAAATTGTCTTGAGTACTCTAATACCCCATATGTGGTGAAAAACTAATTTTTGGGCATGACTTGGGAAGGAAGGAGCGCCATTTGACTTTTGGAGGTCAAAATTGCCTGGGATAGGTAGCGGATACCATATAGTGTTTGTTGAGCCTCTGATGTGCCTAAATAGTGGAAACAAACACACCTGTATTCCTAAGCAAGGAATGTTTTCATGGAGTCAAGCAAATCACCAGGAGGCCTAAATGCCGTGAATCCCATACAGACCGGATAGTAGATGTGGAGAGACTGTGGAATACTGGCTCTGTCAGACATATAAATCCTGGGAGCTCCAGTCAATCCCAGAGAGACTGATCCAGTCGGTACAGGAATCCGGACGGTTCTGTGCACATCAGGAGAAACCTGGTCAGCCTTAGAATTCTGTGTAGACAGAGGTGTTAGTATCATGCAGAGCAAAGAGCAACACTCTTTCTAGTGCAGAGCTCAGCAGAGTTAGGACAGGAAAGCAGCAACGAACACAGAATTAACATGTTGCCCAGGCACCCCCCATAGGGGGAGGATGCCTTTTATAGTCAGAGCAACTTAGCACTCCAACAGAGACCTAATCGTGAACAGGTGGAAAAGGTGTAGTACTCCTATAAGCGTGTGCAGGATGCTGGCCTAGAGGATCCTGCCTAGAGGATGCAGGTTCCTAGCAGGGAATGAAGCAGATGGCTGCATGGATCCACGAACAGGGTGAGCACAACCAGCGGAGTTGCGTGGTGGGCACCGATCTCCCTGCTTAGCATAGACCAGACCCACAGCCAAGGGCATGACAACTGCCCATGTCCCGCAGAACTGGAGCTCCCTCAACCAGTGTTAAACAGCCAGCTGCTGCCGTGAGAGGGCAACCAGCAGTAACCCACTTTCCACAAAGCCATCAATGGAATGACCATGACTTGTATACATGCAGCCCTTTGCTAGAAGTAGAATTTGATGGGCAGAAGATGATATGCTTAGCCAACATGGGATCAGAGTGTTCTACTATGCCTTTAGAGGTATTTGAGAGAAACTTTAGCCAGACAGTGGTTCCAGAAAACGCCTTATCGCTGCCAACAACAACCAACTGACAATGAAGGGAATCGTGTGGATGCAGCTGAAACTGTTTGGAGAGGAGCTAGACCAGTAGGGAGTCACGTTGGTGGATCCTCCCTTTAGAGGAGGGATGGAGGTGACGCTCTGAATGTACGTACTGAGAGACTTGAATCACCAGATGTAGGCCAGCAAAGGACCCTGATACTGGAGCCATGTCACTATTCAGCGACTCATGCAGAGAATGTTACACCATCTGGTGCTGAGCTGCAACCTTCTGAAGAGTGCGGTTCCGGGTGGGCCTGGTCAGGGTACCAAAGTTACGCTGGCATCCTTGCTAGAACAACTCCTGATGCTGCACATGGGTGCAGGAAAGAGGCTGAATGATATGGGTGTACTACTCAAACTGGCTCCGGAGAGGGATTCTTTTGTCAAGGCACATGTGGCCAGCACTTTGGTGGTTGTGAGGATCGAATGGGTGCCACTCAGTAGAAGCTGTCTCAATTTCTGCTGGAACTGTCCTAGCTGAACTGTCTGTGCCGGCGGAGATGTCCAAGGGAACATGGTTTGAATTGCTCCTGAATCAGCTATCATTACTGCACAGTACCACTTCCCCTGTTCTGTATACTGGGTGTAATTCTCAATATCTGTATTATTCTGTACATATATACTGTACAGTACCATTTCTCCTGTCCTCTATACTGGGTGTAATTCTCGGTATCTGTATTATTATAGTTGTGGCCAAAAGTATTGACACCCCTGCAATTTTGTCAGATAATACTCAGTTTCTTCCTGAAAATGATTGCAATCACAAATTCTTTGGTATTATTATCTTCATTTAATTTGTCTTCAATGAAAAAACACAAAAGAGAATGAAGCAAAAAGCAAAACATTGATCATTTCACACAAAACTCCAAAAATGGGCCAGACAAAAGTATTGCCACCCTCAGCCTAATACTTGGTTGCCCAATCTTTAGCCAAAATAACTGCGATCAACCGCTTCCGGTAACCATCAATGAGTTTCTTACAATGCTCTGCTGGAATTTTAGACCATTCTTCTTTGGCAAACTGCTCCAGGTCCCTGATATTTGAAGGGTGCCTTCTCCAAACTGCCATTTTTAGATCTCTCCACAGGTGACACAGGAACATTCAGGTCTTTGCAGATGGACTTGTAGCCTTGAGATTGCTCATGCTTCCTCTCAATTTGGTTTCTCAAGTCATCAGACAGTTCTTTGGCCTTCTTTCTTTTCTCCATGCTCAATGTGGTACACACAAGGACACAGGACAGAGGTTGAGTCAACTTTAATTCATGTCAACTGGCTGCAAGTGTGATTTAGTTATTGCCAACACCTGTTAGGTGCCACAGATAAGTTACAGGTGCTGTTAATTACACAAATTAGAGAAGCATCACATGATTTTTCTAACAGTGCCATTACTTTTGTCCACCCCCTTTTTTATGTTTGGTGTGGAATTATATCCAATTTGGCTTTAGGACAATTCTTTTTGTATTTTTTCATTGAAGACAAATTAAATGAAGATAATAATACCAAATAATTTGTGATTGCAATAATTTTCAGGAAGAAACTGAGTATTACCTGACAGAATTGCAGGGGTGTCAATACTTTTGGCTACAACTGTATATACACTGCACAGTATCACTTCTGCTGTCAGATAGGCTGCATTGAATTTTGGGGGTTCATTATTGGATTATCATATGTTTAAATGGGTTATTTCAGGTTTGGAAGTTATACCCCAGCCTTGCATAGGGATGACTTTCCAGTTGCTGTGGATATGACCACCAGGATCCCCAGAATGAAAAAAAGGTAGTTTTGAAGAGCCCCATGTAAATAGAGCTGTGGTCGATCATACGCACTGCTGCACCATTCACATGTGGCTCTTCAAATAAGTCCTTTAAGAGAGTGGTGAGAGGCATAACAACATAAAAGCAAAATTCACTGATCATGGCTGATGGGTGTTATAGTATGTGGGTTGGTGGGGTTTTTGGTCTCAGTCTGGCGCTGACTGGGGCTGCATAGGTCACATAGCCAAAATCTCTATGTGCCACTGATGCATTGTAATAAACACGAATAGCAGAGGCATTTCAACTCCTAGGGTACAACAAGCAGGTCGCAAAAAGTCAGATCCATTCACCGGTATTATGCTATGATGTAGCAGCGTGATCCTTGGCCATGTGATGTGTGTCTCGGTCAAGTTTGCCGTGGAATCCCAGTGTTGATCGTTTAAAAATTGTCTGGCAGAAAACCATTTCAGTTCTTTGATTGTCAACTACTTTACCTTTTTTGGCAGGTCTCTGCTAAGTTCCGAAGTACTTTTATTAAGCAAGAGACTATGAAAACATTTCCAATGTATGATTCGGGAATGGAAACAATTGAAGGATGGGGATTTAGAGGTCCACATATGGCTTTTAAGAAAGTCTCTAACTGGCTTCCATTCATAAAGGTAAGCGAAATAAAAATTTATTGACTTCTCATTTGCAAAAATAACAATTCTTTGCTTAAAGTAGCACAGTGTTTTTCTTTTATTTTACAGCTGTAGTGGTACTTTAAAGGGAACTTGTCAGGTACTCCATGCTCCCAGAAGCACCAGCAGTTGTGGGCAGACATCAAAATTCCCTGCCTAGCAGTCCGTTCATGTAGTTGCATACATAAACAGAACTTTTTAAAGTATTTCTAAAGTCTATTAATGATATGCAAAATGAGGCTTTTACTAGTCTAGGGGGCGCTAATTCACTAAGTAGTCGGCCCACTTAGCATGTTATCACGTCACCGTGGGTGTGATAACATGCTTTACAAAAGCCAGCATCTTTCCCGACGCTATGCAAAGCCATGCACGCACACAGCTTTGTCCCCCCCAGCATTGAGCTTCTCTAAAGGTGAATGCACACGTCTCAGCTGCAGAGAGGATTAGTGCACATGATCAGAAGTTTGGACAACTTTCGATCATGCACAGTGAGGTTCTGTGAAGCGAGGATCCATAGACCCAGCTTCAGAGAAGCTTGATGCTGAGAAGAGCAAAGCAGCACTGGCAAAGATGCCGGATTTTCTAAAGCATGTTATCTTGCCCACAGGGGCGTGATAGCATGCTAAGTGAACCGACTAGTTGGGGAACTAACACCCCCTAGACTAATTAAAGCCATATTTTACATATCATAAACTAACTTTAGAAATGGTAACAAAGGTAACAAAGAAACTACTGGAGAGCTAGAGACTCTACTAAGTAGCAGGTTTGAGAGTTAACAGCAGAGCAGGATAGGACTGGATACTCATTTGCAGTGATTTAAGAGAGCCCAGTGGCAAAGCAGAGCTGTGCATATCAGTTGTCAGGAGCAGTGGTGTATATAGAAATCACAGGGATCCATATGCTAGTACAGTAGCTCTATAGTGTTATCACACAATAATATACCCTTTCTTGACTGTATCAATAGAAATAACACGGCAACTCACCATGGGAGGCTCTTCATGATTTTTATTCCATGCGATTCGTCACGGACAGGCAGGGAAGGGAGGAAGTGCTGAGAATCGGTGACGGTTCCCCGTTTCGCAGCGAGACTCGCTGCTTCTACGGACCACACTAGTTTCTAGTGTTGTAGTGTGGTCCGTAGAAGCAGCGAGTCTCGCTGCGAAACGGGGAACCGTCACCGATTCTCAGCACTTCCTCCCTTCCCTGCCTGTCCGTGACGAATCGCATGGAATAAAAATCATGAAGAGCCTCCCGTGGTGAGTTGCCGTGTTATTTCTATTGATACAGTATTAGACTTTCTCCTTAACTCGCACACGTGCACCACCAGAGACGGGAGTCGTCAGTGAACGTCCTGACCCGGTGGCTGGAAGAACGGCTTACCTGCCGTGGCCTCGGTCTCAGCCCCAGATGCACCTCCCTGAGGCACCCCCTTCGCGGTGGTGGGCACAGGGCCTGGAAGGAGACCAGAAGCTTTCTCATCGCCTGTGGCAGCACGCGTGCACGACTCCAGCCCTATCCCACTGTGCGCCCAGGTGAAAAATTTAAGTTCGCGCTCCTAGGACACTTCCGTGAGTGGGGTCGGAAACCCGGAAGTCACGTCAGCGGCGCATGCGCATAGGTTTCCAAGATGGCGGTGCCCATGAGATACTGTTTTTTTTCTGTGAAAGGGATGTTCCTTTGTTCCAGAGGCTACTTAAGGCAGTTGGAGCAGATGATTGGTGTTTTGCACTCCCAGGCATGATGGCGGACACGCAGGACCCCTGCATACTGTGCAGGATAGGCTGACCAATGCAGCACATGGTTCCTACTCCACAGGGATGGTCTCCACTCCAGTCAAGGATCTGGGATGCCAAATCAGGAACCCCAAGCAGCCTCTAAAACCAGTATAGCAGCATTCCACAGTGGTGAGTACTGTTTGGAACGCTTTCTCTGTTAATTGGGGCCCCTGTTTTAATGTATTTCTAGGATTCAATAAAGAAGGCCTGTAAGAAGCATAAGGAGTGTGGAGTCTATAAGGAGCCCCTGGCTAATGACTACATGAAAAGTCTTTGCCCTTTCTGTACTGTTAGGACTGTGTGGGACGTGTTCCCTAGTCTAGCAGCTAGTTTGAGGGAGCTGGTTAGGGAAGAATTCAAGTCCCTCAGAAAGGATGACAAAAAACAAAGAGACATTACTCCTCCTCAGACGAGGAAGAAGTTCCATTTAAGTCTCACAGAGCCCCTCGTGATTCCAGCCCTTCCTATTCTTCTTCTGACTCCTCGTAACCTGAGAGTAGTTCGGAGGGCAGACCCTATTTTCCTAAGAACGAGACCAACCATCTATTGAAGGCTGTCAGGTTCACAATGGGGTTAGTAGACTCCAAAGATGCTGAATCGGTAGAGGATCTCATGTTTGGAGGTCTAGCACAAAAGAAGAAGTGTACCTTCCCACTCAATGAGAAGGTGCAATCATTAATTAGAGAGCAATGGAAGAAACCGGATTGGAAAGGGTCTCTCTCTTCTTCCATTAAGAGAAGATATCCTTATGAGCCTGAATCCTCTGCATGCTGGGACAAATGTCCAAAGATCGATGTTGCGGTAGCCAAGTCTACCAAAAAAATCGACCCTGCCATTTGAAGATCTGGGTACCCTGAAGGACCAATTCGATCGGAAAGCGGATGGTTATCTAAGGGTCTCATGGTAAGTTATGGTGGGTATATTTTAACCCTCTGTGTCCTGCACCTGTGTCACTCGTTCCCTGATGGTATGGCTGCAGCAGCTTGAAATCTAAGATTGAAAACAAGGCACCCAGAGGGGAGTTATTGTCTTTTCCCCCTTATCCAGGGTGCAGCTGTATTTCTGGTTTACGGCTCTGTGGATTCCTTGAAGTTAGCCACAAAATCAGTTGCACTTACTAATTCAGCTCGATGAGCCCTTTGTTTGAAGAACTTGCCAGGGAATATCCAGTCTAAGACAAGACTTTGTGCAGTTCCCTGTGAGGGTGATTTTCTATTTGGGAAGCCTCTGAAAGATATTCTTGAAAAAGCTAGTGACAAGAAGAAGAATTTTCCATCCTTCCCTTGTTCCATCTTTTAAAAGTTGATACTTTCGGAGGAAAAAATTCACGGGTTGGAAGGCTGCCTAGAAAGTCTCGGGAGTCCAAAAGAAAGGACAAGAAATCAGGATTCATGTTTAAAGGTGCCTTTGAGAATATGAAGTCTTCCAAATAATGTGCCGCCCCAGGTGGGAAGAAGACTGTCCTGCTTTCTTCCAGCCAGGTCCCACATAATCAAATGCGACTCGATTCAAAGGATCATTCAGGACAGCCTGCGGTTGGAGTTTATTTTGACCCCTATGGGGTCCCTTATAATAACACCTGTCAGCAGCCCAGCCAAACAGCTGGCCCTTATTAGAGGAGATAACGACATAACTCCATAAGAATGTCTTAGCACAATTACTGGCGGCAGAGAGAGGCAAGGGGTTTTATTCTCCTGTCTTTTTGATCACCAAGCCAGACGAGTCCTACAGGACAACTATGAACCTTCGGAAGTTAAACAGTTTTCTGGTACAGAATTCCTTACAAATGTAGACCATAGCCTCAGCCTTAAAGGTACCTTCACACACAGCAATATTGCTAGGCAATTTCACTGGCAATTTGCTGGTTGCAATGAAATCATGGACACATTGTTCTATTTTGTTGCTGTGTACAAATGGAACAATGTGTCCATGATTTCACTGCAACCAGCAAATTGCCAGTGAAATTGCGTAGCAATATTGTTGTGTGTGAAGGTACCTTAAGACTTCTCTTTGCAAGCTGCTTCATGGTAGTGCTGGATCTCAGAGATGCATACTACCATGTCCCAATTCATCGAGTTCATCAGAAGTACAGTGATACCTCGGTTTTTGTCGATAATTCGTCCGAAAACTATCGACGAAAAACAAACCGACGATAACCGAGGTAACGATTTCCATAGGAAACAATGTAAAATGAATTAATTGGTTCAAGACACTGAAAAAGACCTACCATAAAAACATTGTATAGTGAATAAAGGTAGCGGCTATTGCTATAATCACTCAGGAATGATTATAAAAGGAATTTGAACCACTAATTTACAGAAAAAAAAACATTTAATGATATTTTATTTTTATAAAAGCTCCTTTTGATGTATGGAAGATGCCAAAAAGGGAAGAGAGGGGTGCACATTTTATTTTTTGGAAGGGGAATCACACTTTTTAAGGCAAAATTAGCAGCGATGCATGGACAAAAAACAACCGATACACGATTTTCATTGAAAAAATTGACGAAAACCGAAACCGACGATATCCGAAGTCGACGATAACTGAGGTATCACTGTTCCTCCAAGTGACACTTTACATGGAGGGTGTGCTCAAGCACTTTCAGTTTTGGCCTCTCCAATTCGGGTTATCAGTAACCCCAAGAATATTCACCAAGATTGACGCAGAGATGATGGCCAACTTACGCCAACAAGGGATCCCTATAGTGCCTTATCTAGACGATTTTGATAGTGGGGAAATTGCCAGTAGATTGCAGTGCCCAGCTGGAGAAGGTCAGATCCGTCCTATCAGATCTTGGATGGCTGATCAAAGTGGAAAATTCGAGGTTGACAGCCTAGACACATCAGACTTTCTTGGGCCTCATATTAAATTCTCAGGCCCAACTTTCTCTGCTTCCACAGGAATAACTATTGAAGGTCATTTTGTTAGTGACATCCACGATACACAACCCTCCCATGACACTGAGGAAGGCTATATCCGTACTAGGCACTTTAACCTCTTGCATTCCGGCGGTCCCATGAGCTCAGCTACACACGAGATAGCTCCAGTGGGAGATCTTGCGGGAACATGCTCTCTTTATCTTCAATAATTTTTTTTTTTTTTTTTTTTATTATAATGTAATTTAGGTTACAAATTGTCTTGGTACAAAATATCAATTAGTCAAGTATCAATGCAAAATCAAACATTTTTGTGGGGAATAACAGAAGGGGAGGGGGAGGGAGGAGGTGGTAGATTCAATTAGGTGATTGGGGAGGGGGGTGAGAAAAGGGGGGGGGGATTAAGAGATAGTTAGAAAGAAAGAGAAGATTGAGAGAAAGACAAGTGTCAGATGGAGTACTTCAATTCAGAACGTAGTGCTTTGCACTCCATGATTACATTTTTCGACTTACGGTGGCTGCATGGCCTCCGGGTATTTTGCCCACAACTGCCAAGCCTCCGCAATATATCTACGTCTCGGTGCGTTCAACGCTAAGTGGTATTCATGACAGTAGATGAGGTTCAGTTTTCTGATGACCTCTCCTAGAGAGGGGGGGGACACACTCTTCCAAGAAGCCGCAACACACAGTCTGGCTGCAATTAGAATGTACGTTATCACATGGCGTAGGACGGGTGGGAAGGTTTCTGCTCCTATATGCAGGATTGCAAGTTGTGGTGACAGGGGGATAGAGGTGTCAGTGACCGAGCCTATCAGGCCAGCCACCAGCATCCAGAATTGGGCTATCTTGGGGCATAGCCACCACATGTGTCCCAAGTCTCCCTTTTGTCCGCATTGCCTCCAGCACAAAGGAGAGTTACCCGAACCGAATCTAGCTAGTCTGGATGGGGTGGTATACCAACGCAAGTGAACCTTTTTGAGGGACTCCAAGTGGTTAATGCATTTAGTGGTTTGTATTACGCAATTAGTCGCGCTCTCCCATTCCTCTGCTTCTGCTGAGAAACCCAGATCCTCTTCCCACCTAATCATCGAGGGCAGTTTTCCTGTTATGTTTTGAGACAGTATACCTTCATAAATGAGAGATATCCCCCTCGGTAGCGGGTTTTCAGAGAAAAGGTATCGTTGAAGTGGTGATGGTGAGGGTCGTTTCAGGTCGTGTAAGCAGTCTAAAGAACTGAGAAAGTGTCGTACCTGGGAGTACTGTAAGAATGTGTTGAGTAGTTCCTTTCTCCCTTCACTAAACTGCTGAAAGGTGAGTAGTTTACCGTCCCTTAAGAGATCGTCAAGAGTCTCAATTCCCAGGTCGCCCCACGCAGATATATTCAATGCAGGAATATGCACCTGGAGGGCTCTCAGCGGGATCTTCTCGGGGGGAAACCTAGACCAGGCAACCGGTATTTTGTCCCACACCAATTTCAATGAGCGGATGGTGGTCAGGGATGAACTACCCCGACCTTACTAAGACCCGCTCCCGCTAGAAGCACCCCAGGCGCCACCCCAGGGAGAATCTCCGATTCAATTTGAACCCATCCCAATTCTGACTGCCGTCTTAACAATTCCCTAGATGCCTCAAGTATCGTGGCTCTAAGGTACGCTGTAACGTCTGGGACTCCCATGCCTCCTCCTTTAAGTCTCTGGTACATCGTGTGCCTCGGGACTCTCGGTCTCCCCTTTGCCCAGATGAAATTGTTGATCAGCCCCTGTAGCTGAGAAAGTAGTTTGGTCGGATACGCTAACGGGAGGCAGCGAAAAAGATACAGCAGTTTAGGCATCCACATCATTTTAAAGGCCTGGATGCGTGCCATCCAGGATAAGGGGGGAAGTGGACCGGCCTCCAAAGACCTCCTCAACGAGCCTAGTAATGTTTGTATGTTGACTCGAGCTATATGTTTGGAAGCACACAGCACAATACCGAGGTAGGGTATGCCGTCTGTTGCCCATGTACATGTGAATTTCGTTTTCAGATCACCTAGCTCTGTCTCTGAGAGGTTAACCGGGAGAGCCATGGATTTTCCCAAGTTCAGCTTGTAGTAGGAGATCTCCGAGAAAGCCCCCAGTTCCCTCACCACCGCTGGGATGGAATTGGTAGGGTTCGTGCATGAGATAATAACATCGTCAGCGTACAGTCCTATGACGTGGCGCTTTGTCCCAACCTGTATGCCTGAGATTTGTAAGTTGGACCTAATTGATGCGGCAAGAGGCTCCATCACGAGGGCGAAGATCAGGGGAGAGAGGGGGCATCCCTGTCTCGTCCCATTGGTGATGGTAAAGGGTTGTGATAGATAACCCGACATGGAGACGCGTGCTCTAGGATTGGAATAGAGACTTAGAATCGCTTTCAAGATCGGCCCAGAGAAGCCAAATCTCTCAAGGACCCCCTGTAGGTATCCCCAGTGCACCCTGTCAAAGGCCTTCTCAGCGTCCAATGACAGGAATACACTGGGGGCCCCCTTTGTCTCCACCACATCAATCAAGTCCAACATACGTCTAGTGCCGTCTCTAGCTTGTCGTCCCGCTACAAACCCCACCTGATCCGCGTCCACCAAAAGGGGCAACACTCTCGTTAAACGGGAGGCCAAGATTCTAGCAAATATCTTCACATCCGTGTTTAATAACGAGATGGGACGATAGTTGCCCGGCTGATCTGGGGGCTTCCCTGGCTTCTGGATGGTGGCAATTGTGGCCTCCAAAGCCTCGGCCGGGAGCTCTCCCTCAGACTGCCAATGTTGGAAGAGGCGGAGCAGATAGGGCGCAAGGCGGGACGAGAGCGTCTTATAATACTCGTTGGCAAATCCGTCCGGTCCTGGAGCAGAATTTGACTTGAGGCCTCGAATGGTGTTAGTTACTTCTAAGCGTGTAATAGGCTCATTTAGGTCTGCTAATACGTCTGGGGGGACTACTGGTACGTCTATCTGTGATAAATAATGCCGTATGGAGTGCATGGAAGGCTGCAAAGTCTGGGGGTCGTCAGCTAGGTTATACAGTCTAGAATAGTATTCTGCCATGACTCCTACTATCTCGGTTGGGTCTCTAATCTGTTTACCTTCCGCTGAGGTCATGGAAGTCACCATAGTTTGTACCACTCGCTTCTTGAGTCTTTTGGCCAAAATTTTACCAGCCCTATCCCCTGAAGAGTAGAATTGGGTATTAAGTTTCCTCAGGTGGAGTTCATGGTAGAAAAGTAGTTGGGCTCTAAGTTTCATGTGTAGATCTAGTATTCGGGAGGTTAAAAGGGGGGTGGGCTTAATTTTGTTCACTTTTTCCAATTCTGTGATTTGTTCGGACCATTCCCTCCAGAATTTCTCTCTTGTCCTCTTTTGTTGGGATGCTTTCTGTATAAGGAGGCCCCGGAGAACAGCTTTATGTGTACTCCATAGGGTTCCGTCTGAAACTTCCCCATTGTCATTAAGACGAAAGAATTCGTCTAGTTCGCCGTCTATTGTGTCGAGGACCTGTTGGTCCGACAGGAGAGCTACATTCATTCTCCATCTACGTGAGGCGCCACCCGAACGTCCCATTTGGATACCAAGGGTAACAGGGGCATGGTCTGACCATGAGATTAGACCTATCTTAGCTGCATTGCAGCGAGCTAGTATGTCATCTCCCACCAGGAAAAAGTCAATCCTGGAATAGGATTTATGACTGTTAGAGAAAAAGGTGTAGTCCCTGTCCTCCACGTTCAGGTATCGCCACACATCATGGAGTCTGAATTCCCTACATAACTCTGCTATTCCTCCTCCCCTTCTTCCCGCCCTCGCAGAAGAGTCCAGCCTCGCCTCCATGACTTGGTTAAAGTCACCGCATATAATCAAAGAGCCCACAGTGGATCCTTTTAGCTTTTTAAACAGAGATCTGAGGAATCTCTTTTGGCCAAAATTTGGGGCATATAGAGTTACAATGGTATATTTTTCCCCGGAAATAAGACACCCCATAATTAGGTATCTCCCCTGGGGGTCAGCCTCTAGTGTCTGCAGCTGGAACTGGACTCTGCCGCTCACCATAATACCGACTCCTGCTTTTTTAACTATATTGTTAGCGAAGAATATATGCGGATAAGAGGAATTTCTTACCCTATGATTATCTTCCTTTAGTAGGTGAGTTTCTTGGATGCAGAGTATGTCCGCCCGTAGCCTCCTAGTTTCCCTCCATAAGAAGGATCGCTTGATTGGGGAGTTCAGTCCCCTAACGTTTAAAGTCGCCACCTGTAGGTTGGAAGCAGAACCTGCCATGACAGACGTAGTCAAATAGTGAGTCTCAATCAGCACTTGTAAGAATTTGAGAAAAGGCCTAATGAGCCAATGATTAGATAGAAAGAAAGTGGAGAGAAAGGAGAGAAAAAGAAAAGGGGGGGGGGGGGAAGTGAGATGATTAGGGGGGTAGAGAAAGAAAAAAGGGTCCGGGATAAATGTGGGGGTTAACAGATAATTGTGGGAGGATAATTAGATTACAACACTGCGACAAGAAACAATTGGGGAATACACAAACACAAATGTAAACGTAACTTTGGCCAGACTAATTCGTCTGTAGCCTTGGGGGGGGGATTTAATAAATCCACAAGGCCCTTCTCCTTCAGCCCGGGGGCACTCGCGTGACCCTCAGTCCTGGGGGGAGGGAAGTACTCCCGAACAAGGTACCCCCGAGGATCTTTCAGAGGAGGAGCAGGGCTCAGGGTATGGCAGACAGCCAAATTGGAGCTTTCGCCCGCCAGACCAACAGGTCGTCGTCCCAAGCTACGATGGTGTCAGTTATGGTCCCGATGTTATGATTCCTGAGGTTCGTCGCGGGGGGGTCGGGGTGAATTTTGGCCCGATGAAGTTAAGTTCCATGTCTTTAGAGCCTTCCTAAGTTGGGTGGGGGAGCCAAACGAGTGTCTAGATCCTTTGTATCGGAAGTTTACAGCTGTAGGCGTCCCCCATGCATACTGGATCCCCTTCTCTCTGAGGATGCGACAACTAGAGGTGAACTCGCGCCTCCTGGCCAGCGTTCCCGGGGACAAGTCTGGGTAGGTTGCAACCGCTTCAAATGGGGGTGGTAGTGAGGGATTATCCCTCATGGCACGCAAGAGGAGATCCCTCGAGCCTGGTCTCAGGAAAGAGACCAGTATGTCCCTGGGGGTTTCTTTTGGTAGCGAGGCGGGTTTTGGAAGTCTGTAAAGTTTAACCACTTCAAGCATGTCTGGAGGGGCTTTTGGTAGAGCTGCTGCTAGGAATGTCGTCACTATTGCTGATAAATCCTCTGTATCCTGGGCTTCTGCAATCCCTCTTAGTTTGATGTTATTAATCCGTAAACCGTCTTCTAAATGGCATAGTTTCGCTTGTACTGCTCCCATGTCTCTGTCTAATGTGTCATAGCTGTCTGCTAAGTTGTTGTGTGCAGAAGCAAAGTCAGACATTTTGGATTCCAGCGTAGTAGTTCTTTCCCCCATGGCCGCCATGTCTGCTCTCATCTCCTCCCTCATGCTCCGCATTTCAGTTATCATGGAGTCTCTTATGTCCCCCAGCATTTCCCTCAGGTAACGCTTGGTGAGCGGGGAATCCTCATTACTCTGTCACGGGTGGCACGGATGACAGGGTAGAGGCCACGCGCAGACGGTCCCAGCGTTTGGCCAATCAGCCATAAGGTTTGAGGACGGTCCGTCTTTCAGGGGCATTTACCTTCTGTGTAGATAAAGAGAAGGTATGATAAGATCTCCCTATCATGGGAGGACGGCTGGGAAGGTCTTGTGCTCGGTCTGGTTTCTACACCAGTATTCTGGGTCTCTAGGACCCAGCAGGTTCTTCCCTCCTTTATAAGGAGTTTCATTGCCCTCCCTCGGTGCAGGTGATATTTCCTTGTGGACTCATTATCCTTGCTCCAAGCAGAAGCTGAGATTGTGGAGGTTGCTGTGCTCTGCTGCAAGATAAGTGTTTTCTTTCCCCATTGTCTGTTTTCCTTGTGTTGTCTTTAGTTGTTAGTGGAGGGGTCTAGTGAACCTCCCCATCTGATCCTTAGATAAGGTAGTGCTAGGATCAGAGAGGGACGAGGTTCGTGGTCGGCGACAGTTGAGGAAACTGTATAGGGACGTCAGGGCAGACAGGGTCAGCCCCAGGAAGACTAGGGGTCACCCTCTCGTGCCCATAGCTTTAGGGACTCCTTATCCCCCCCGTCGTTGTCCTACGCTGGGTGTCTCTCCCGCTCCCAGCGTGACATACTCACTGCGTCTTGCTCTGCAGACCTCCGGGGTGACCGGGGAGATCTTAGCGAGTCCCGAGATTGAGCGGAGTCCCTGGAGCCGGGTGCGCACACAGTTTCCTTTGCGGGCGCCATCTTGGAGTATCTCTGACTCTCCGGCGGGAAGAAGCTGGTGAGTTTGCTATCGGTGTCCCGGCGTCGGGAGTTCGCCCTCGGCATGACCGGAGGTGACTGATGACCAGAGCGGGTCACTGGGGAGCTGTACAGGCTTGGTTGTCGCCGTTTAGAGCCGTTATAGCTGGTCTGGGTGGCGGAGAGCTCTCACCACGCGTCCATCGCCATCAGCTGCAGGACACGCCCCCTCGGAACATGCTCTCTTAGGACTCTCTTTAGAGGGGTCTATCCATCTTTCTTCAGAGACGATAGATACACTACGGTGGTGGCTTCATCAAGATCATCTCTCTGCAGGCATTCCCTGGGTTCTCCCGGTGTCAGACATTATCACGACAGACGCTGGCTAGGTTGGGGAGCTCTTCTGCGAGACCATCTGTTACAGGGGGTTTAGGATCCGGACCAATCCAACATGTCATCAAATCTCAGAGTTATGGGTGATAAAGAAGGTCACAGAGGGGTTTCTTTCTCTCTTAAAGGGGTGTTATTTAGGAATTCTGTCCAACAACAGGATTTCTGTTTCCTATCTAAATCATCAGGGGGAACGAGGTCTTCTGCTCTAATGTCTCTAACCTGGGACATCTTTCAGATAGTATAGATTCATTACATCTTTCTATCTGCCCTCCACATCAGAGGAGATCTCAACTCCAGGGCAGACAGACTTCCTGAGCCGCAAACAGTTGAGACAAGGGTGTTGACTCTGGACCCAGGAGTCTTATCTCAAATATCACAAATGTGCAGGGTTCCAGTGATTGATCTTTTTTCCACTCGGAGGAACAGGCAGGTTGCTCAATTCTGCTCTCTAGACCCCTGTGACAGTCTATATGCGGTATATGTGCTCCAGATATCCTGGAGTTCCGGTGTACTTTATGCCTTCCCTCTTCTCATGATATTTACTGCTGTCCTGTGGAAGATTTGAGAGGATGGGCCAGGGTCATCCTGAAAGCCCCCGTTTGGCCGAAGAGGGCTTGTTTTTTTTGGGTCACTCAGATGTCAATGACAGACCCCTGGATTCTTCCGGACTCCCCGATACTTCTGTCACAAGACCCGATTTAAAATGCTCGAGTCTCAAATCTTTGATTGACAGCCTGGAATTTGAGCAGGAGCTCCTAAGGAGGCGAGGGTTCTCGTAGAATCTGGTTGATACCCTCATGAGAAGCAGAAAACCTATTACCACCAGGCTATATGGTACGGCGTGGCGAAAGTTTCTAGCCTGCTCAGGGGAAAGTCCTGTGAGGGAGGCCTCTATTGTAGCCATTTTGGAATTTTTACAAAAGGAATGGGACATGGAGTTGTCAATCAGTACTTTGAAGGTCCAAATTTCTGCCCTGGGAGCCCTGTACAACTGTAACCTGGCCTTGATTTCCTAGGTTTCTAGATTTATAATATCTTGTCATAAGGCTACATCTGATTAGTTGTCCTACACTACCTCCCTGGGACCTTTGTTTAGTCTTGGATGCCCTGACAAAAGCCTCCTTTTGAACACTTATCTGAGGCTTCTTTGAAAGTTTTGACCTTTAAAGTTGCTCTCTTGAGGGGCGTGGCCTAGCCGGGGATGTGAGCAGACGTGTGACTGGAGCTCTCCCGCCGATCGCTGCTGTGTGCACAGAACCAGCACACCCCTGACCAGCCACTGTGGCACCGGATCCTGCAGGAAGCCCTTCTGCCCCTCTGGAGTGTGTTGTTGGAGCGCAGGGACACAGCCATGACTCGCACCAGGCAGAAAGAACCCGGGCAGGGGCAAGGAGTAAAGGGCCAAGATGGCGCCGAGGCCCAGGAAGAGGCAGCCAGAAAGAATGCAGCATGCTCCAGGAGAATGTCAGCAGCTGCACGCCTGGTACAGTTTGCCAGACAAGAAAGGGGTGAGTTTGGAGCTGACAATTCAAATATGAGGCTGGGGCAGAGCATGACATGGAGGAGCTGGAGCAGACAGTGGGGGAGGAGGACTGTGTGAATGAGGGCTCCAGAGAGGAGACACAGGAAGATACAGAGGACTTTGCTCTAGAATCTAATATAGGAGAACCTACTTTGAAGGATGTATTCACTGTTGTGTCCTACTGTAAGCAGACACTTACAAAGCTTACAAAGCATGTCACTGGAGTGCAGGCTGAAATCACTAACATGAAGGCTGCTATGAAAAAAGCTGACACCCGTACAGGGGAGGTGGAGGAAAGAGTGAGCACTGCTGAGGACACTATACTGACTATACAATCTGCTCAGACACGGCAAGAGAAACAATTAGCTGAAGTCATTGCAAAAAATGATAACCTAGAAAACAGGTCGCGTCGCAATAATGTCAGAATAGTAGGGGTCCCAGAAAAGGCAGAGGGATCGAATCCTACAGAATTCATTGAGTCTTGGCTGCTTAACAAATTTGGAGCTGATAAACTATCAAAGGTGTTTGTGGTAGAACGTGCCCACCGAGTCCCACTGAGACCCCAGCCTCCGGGAGCAGCACCCCGAGCCATACTAGCAAGGCTCCTAAATTACAGGGATAGAGACACTATCCTACGTACAGCAAGGAAGATTAAAGATTTGACCATAGATGGGCAGGATGTATCGTTTTATTAAGACTATTCACCCACGGTGCAAAAAAATGCGAATGAGCTACAGAGATGTGAAGAAGAGATTGAGAGACATGGGACTTGCAAATTCAATGTTGTACCCAGCCAAACTGAGACTGGTTGCATTGGGCAGGGTACACTTTCTGCAAACTCGGGAAGAGGCGATGGATTGGATTGAGAAAAATACAAGACGAGTAAGGGAGTACAAGGACAGCTGAAGGAAGCAGACTGAGGGATTGACCATGTGCAATATATTCACCCTTCACTGTGAGGGGGAAGAGGGGGAAGGGAGATGATGAAAAATCTCTTCTTTTTTTTTTTTTTCGATTTTCTTTTCCCCCTTTTTTATTTTTTCTTCATTTTTCTGATTACAGTTGACTATTGGTTGCAGGATTCAAACATGTTTTATAGACTGATAAGGCGATTGGTGGTGCATGCAGTTAGTAAATTTGATCATATTGAGTTTTTCATAAGGCGGGAGAGGTCTTACGAAAGACAGCAAATTTTTATTTTTTTGTTTTTTGGGTGGGAGTATCCAACTGGCGATAAGGGCCGGTTTCATTCACCCACTCTCGGGCTGAGAGAACGAAACGACTATTTTAGAGGTGGAATAGAGGAGATGGAGGAGTATGGAGGGATTTTGGTGGGGAGTATGAGGGGAGGTGGGAGGGGGAAGGGAGGGGACAGACGGCAAATGGGATATTGTAAGATATGGTCTTTTATGATTATGATGACTCTGATTAATAATGGCCGGTATGGTTAGAGTATTGAGCTGGAATATACGTGGACTAGCGGAACGTAAAAGGAGGGCGGCTGTACTCCAAAATATAATAGCTCATAAACCTTCCATCATCTGTCTTATGGAAACACACCTGACTGCTGACAAAATTGGAACCTTGGCAAGGAAATGGGTTCAAAAAGCATACCATTCCACGTATTCCACGTATGCGAGAGGGGTTTCCATTTTGATACATGCTGGAATTCCTTTTGAGGAGGTAGAGATTAAGATAGACAAAGACGGACAGTATGTTTTTCTAGTCTGCAGACTTTATGGTAGATTGTACTGTATAGTAGCGGTATATTTTCCGCCGCCATTTACCAGAACAAAGTTACAGGAGATCATAGAACTTAGGAGGCATTGGACCGGGATACCTACTCTGTTAATAGGAGATGTTAACAACATAATGCATGGACAATGGGACAAAACTAGTAAACATCTGGGAAGGGCGGAAGGAGGGTGAGAGACATAATTTGCTAAGTATATATCAGAAATGGGTATGATAGACTTGTGGAGAGTTCGTCATATGGGCGTGAAAACATATTCGTGCTATTCATCGTCGCACGGTACTATGTCTAGAATTGACTTGGCGCTGGGAGATAGCTTGATTAATCAGACTGTCACTCATATAGAATATTTGCCTAGGATGCTTTCAGATCATAGCCCGTTACTGGTTGAATTAAAAGTGGGTATTTGGGGGGACAGTGGGCGGAAAGAATGGAAGGTAAACCCAGTGTGGCTGGAAACTATAGATATGCAGAAGATAGCGGGAGAAATTGAGGAATTCTTTCAGAACAACACGGGAAGTGCAGCTTTAGGAACTGTATGGGACACAATGAAGGCATACACTAGAGGCTTACTGATCAGAGACATTTCTAGATGTAAAAGTCAAAGTAAAGCGGAGGAGAGAGAAGCATTGAATGCACTAAGGAAGGCGGAGGAGGAGTTGGTGCTTAACCCCACCGTGGAGGCGCAGCAGAACATGAAGACAGCTCAATTGAGAGTGGATAAGATATTTCTGGCAAACGGGGAAAAGAAGAGGGAATTTCAAAAACTGGCCTTTTATGAAGAGGGTGAAAAAGTTGGTCACCTGCTGTCTATTATAGCAGCGGCACAGAGAGAACCGGGACATGTATATGGTCTCCTGGACCAAAATGACACCCTAGTCACTGAAACGCGGGAAATATTGGGAGTGTTCAGGGACTTTTATGCAGACTTGTATACTTCCAAAGTAAGGATTGCTGACCGGGATATAGATCAATTTTTACAGGGAGCCCAATTACCCAAGTTGAGTGAAGAGGAAAGTAATAGTTTGGAGGGTTCCCTGACAATAGAGGAAATGGAAGAGGCCCTGTCGTCAATGGCAAATAACAAAGCCCCGGGGGCGGATGGGTTCCCAACAGAGTTTTATAAACACCTTAGTGAGACACTACTGCCAAAATTGAAAGACGTGTTTTCAGCGGCTCTTGAAAAGGGAGAGTTGCCAGCATCAATGCGAGAAGCTACTGTGGTGGTTCTGCCAAAGCCAGATAAGGACCGGACACGACCAGATTCGTATAGACCCATTTCACTAATTCCGGCAGATGTAAAAATACTAGCCAAAGTGTTGTCTACCCGGCTGAGCCGGGTGGTGTCTGGTGTGATCAATCCGGATCAGTCGGGTTTTATGCCGGATAGGTCAACGGCCATTAACCTGAGACGTCATATTTTTTAATATGCAGATGACTGCCGATAATACTGGACACAGGGTGGTGGTCTCTTTGGACACACGGAAGGCCTTTGATAGTGTGGAGTGGAACTATCTCTGGCGAGTTCTCCAATTGATGGGAATAGGTCCGGTCTTTATGGCATGGCTAAAATTATTATACAAACACCCAGTGGCTAGACTGAGAGTTAATGGGGAACGTTCAGATATATTCAACATGTACAGGGGAACGAGGCAGGGTTGTCCCCTTTCTCAGCTGCTGTTCGCCATGGCCATAGAGCCGTTAGCTGCTGTGCTGAGGCGGTCGGGGGCGGTGAAGGGGTTCCGATATGGTGTGGTGGAAGAAAAGGTGGCGTTATACGCTGATGATATTCTCTTGTTTTTACAAGACCCTTAGGATTCATTGCAGGGTGCGATAGATATAATTAATAGATTTGGTTTACTATCTGGGTTGCAAATTAACTGGGACAAATCTCACATCCTGGGAGTAGATGCCCTAGATGGTTCAGATGTTGAGCAGGTAGAACGTACGCAACTCAAACTAGTAAGGGAATTCAAATATCTTGGTATCAACATAGCACTACCAGTGAGGGACTATCTGCAATTGAACATAAACCCGATACTTCGGAAATTAAAGGATAAAGCGTCTACGTGGAGTAAAATGCGCCTCTCGGTGGTGGGGCGTACCAACTTACTTAAAATGGTACTCATGCCCAAATTGTTATATGCACTACATAATTCCCCGGTGTGGATTCCTCAGCCGATATTCCAACGTGTCAATGCTATCTTTAGAGATTTGGTGTGGGGTGGGGGACAGCCAAGGATCAAACTGGAGACTCTTCAAAGGCCAAAGGAGGAGGGAGGTTTGGCATTACCAAATTCATGGATATATTTTTTGGCGGCACAGTCCCAACATATTAGAGGATGGGCACAAAGGGCAATAAAGGGAACTATTCAGGAAGTCTTGGAGCGGCATCTTAAAACACGCCCTCTGGTAACAGGTTTAGAGTCAGGGCTGTTTAGACGGATGGGTAAAAAATACCCGACATGTGAATTAGTTTATAAAGTATGGATGAGAGTGAAGAAGGTTAGAGGATTGACGGGTCTGACAATGTACACTCTGATATGGGATAACGAACATCTAAGCGAATTCTATGGGATGGGTGACCTAAAAGACTGGAAGACAAAGGGAGTGCAGTTTGTCTATCAACTGATGAATGATCAAGCTCTCAAAACCTTAGCAACGCTGAAGGAGGAATTTCACTTGTCAGACAAACACAGCTACCAGTATATGCAGGTTAAACACGCATTCCTTCAACAGAGGAAAAAGGGGACCATGGTTATCCCGAAAGATATTATCCTCGACTACATCTGCAAAGAGGGGAGTACTAAAGGGGTTATATCTGAGATTTATGCCGATCTGCTTCACACCTTTTTGCTGAAATACCCTGTTGCGGCGAAGGAAAGATGGGAGGCAGACGTTGGTAATATAGAGGATGACAAATGGGAGTCCATCTTAGAGTATATTCCCAAATTATCATTAAATGAACCGGCTAGAATGTCCCAACTATTTCTCGTACATAGGGCATACAGATCACCTGAATTCTTGTATAAAATAGGGGTGCGGGAGACCTCGGAATGTACGAGATGCAGAGCTGAAGCCGCTGGTATCCTACACGTCATGTGGGGGTGTCCGCATATTTTGGGTTTCTGGTCTGAGGTGGCTGCTCTCATTGGGAATCGCTATCATTGTGTAATCCCTAGAGATCAGGTGGTCTGCCTGTTGGGATATGTGGAAGAGGTGGTGGGCACTGATATTGCGAAACTAGCAGTTGCCAGACTCTTGTATGCTGCTAGAAAAATCATAGCTAGATATTGGGTACGAATGGAGCCTCCTACTAAACAGGAATATATACGTCAAGTAGACTATGTGGTACAGATGGAGGAAAAAATATATCATAAACGTAAAAAATGCCAAATTATGTGATAACTTGTGGACAGCGTGGAAGGTGTGAGGGCTGAGACTGGAAAAGATGTTCCGGCAGAGATGTGTCTAATGGTGTGTAAAGGGTCATCAGATGTTTAGGGTAATTATTGATTATATCTTACATATATTGCTCAGAAATAAAAATGTTGCTGTCTGTAAAGGGGGGTGGGTGGTGAGGGAAAGGGATTTCTTTATATTATCAAAAATGGACAATTGCGGTTTTACAGTTGTATGTTATTAATTTCCTTACATATGAATAATATTTTTCTGATTCAAAAAGCAAGGGAGGGAGGGGGTCGGGGGGTGGGGGGAGAGAGTTTGGGACAGGGACCTGATATATATAGAAAATGTATATGTTTTGTATGAATAATTTGTTATTTGTGCTTTTTCATTAATAAAATATATCTGATTTAAAAAAAATGTAGCTCTCTTGGTAGCCCTCATAACAGCCAGGAGGATAAGTGACTTACAGGCCCTGTGAGTAACAACCCCATACATTCAGGTGTTAGAGGATAGAGTCATTCTTCGGTTAGATCCTGCCTACTTACCAAAAGTGGCGAGACATTTTTACAGGACTCAGGAAATTGTCTTCCCTCCATTTTTGATAAACCTGCTAATCAGAAGGAGGCTATACTACATACTCCAAATGTCAGGCATGCCCTTCATCAGTACTTAGAGGTCACCAGACAGTTTACGAGATCCCAGGTCCTGTTTATTTCTTTCCAGGGAGCTTTCAAAGGTAGTGGCATAACCAAGGGCACCATAGCAAGGTGGCTTAGAGACACCATAGCCTTAGCCTAATCTTCTAGTGGGGTCCCAGTTCCTTTGGGGATTAATGCCCATTCTACTAGGGCAATTGCCACATCCTAGGCAGAAAGGGCTGATGTACCACTAGAGCTTATTTGAAGAGCTGCTTTCTGGTCTTCTCCTAACACGTTTTTCAACCATTATCAGCTTGACTTGTCTTCCACTTCTGAGGTGACCTTCAGTAGACAGGTCCTTCAAGTGGTGATCCCTCCCTAATTTTTCCTTTTTCTGGAATCTCTCAGGTGGTGCTGTCATGGCGATGATGGAAAAATTTAAATTACACACCGGTAATGGTTTTTTTCCAGGGCCATGACAGTACCACCACTTCCTGCTCCTTTTTCTTTTTCTTCATGGTTATGGTACACATTTGGGGTGTTTCTTTATATTATTCCTTTTTTGGTGGTAGCAAATAATTATGATTTCTGGTAGTCCTTTCCATGCTCTGTAATCAACTGAGGCAGAGGGGAAGTGCCACCCTTTTTATTTCAGGTTCTGTCCAACCAGGATAGGAAACCCCTATCTTTCAGGAGGTGGTGTGATGGCTCTGGAAAAAAAACATTACCAGTAAGTAATTTAAATTTTATGGCCTTTGTCCTTGCCATTCAGCATTGGACGTATAAGGCTAATGTGTGTGTCCACACACAAATCATTGAGATCTCGTACGTACATAATAAAGTAGCCTACTGAGACAGACATGTATCAGAAGCACTTTCTTTGTCCCAGTGTTTACTGTGTGTTTATTACATCATTGTCTCAAATTTATACAGGCATTCTCTAAGGGTACCGTTACACGGTGCCACCTCGCTGGTGATGTCGGCGGGGAATCACGAGAGCGCGCATCCACGCCGACATCGCCGGTGGGCTGTCACACATAGCAACTCGCCGGCAAGTAGCGGCAGCGACCGCTTGCTGGGTTGCCCAGCAACCCACCGACCGGTAACCCGCAATGTTAAACATTGCGGGTCGCCGCGTTACACAGGGCGTACAGGCCTGATCGCTCTGTTCAGATCGCCAGGTTTCACAACACTGCTGTGAAGCCTGGCGATCATTCTAAGGCGATTTTTTGCCATAGAATCGCCCTCTTACCCTGGGCGACTCGCCGGCGATGGTGCCGGGATTAGGCCACGCCCCTGCATCGCCGGCACAATCACTGGCGAGGTGGCACCGTGTGACGGTACCCTTAGACAAACATTGTAAACATTGGTAAACTTATCCTTTGGCATTTACAGTTGAAACCAGAAGTTTACATACACTATATAAAATGAGAGATATGCATGTTTTTCTCACTATCTCACATGAAATCAGAATAAACCTTTCCCGTTTTAGGTTAATTAGGATTACCTTAATTATTAATATTATGCCAGAATAATGAGAGAGAGAATATTTTAAGGCATTTGTATTACTTTCTGCAAAGTCACAAGTGTACATACATTTCTTTAGTATTTGGAACCATTGCCCTAAAACTGTATGACTTGGATCAAACATTCTGGCCATTCTTCTACAAGCTTCTCACAATAATTGGTAGGAATTTGGGCCCACTCATCCTGATAGAACTGGTGTAACTGAGCCATGTTTGTAGGTCGCTTTGCATGCACCTGCCTTTTCAGCTTTGACCATAAATGTTCAAATGGATTGAGATCAGGGCTTTGTGATGGCCACTGCAAAAAATTTTACTTTATTATCCTTAAGCCACTTTGTAACCAGTTTGTCAGTATGCTTTGAGTCATTGTCCATTTAGAAGAAGCATTTTCACATAAGCTTTAACTTCCTGGCTGATGTCTTGAGATGTTGCTTCAATATTGCCACATAATATTCTTTCCTCATGATGCTATTTTATAAAGTGCATCAGTTCCTCCTGCAGCAAAACAACCCCACAACATGATTATGTCACCGCCGTGTATCACAGATGGGATAGTGTTCTTAGACTTCCAGGCTTCTCCCGTTTTCCTCCAAATGTAACGGTGGTCATTATGGCCAAACAGTTTAATCTTAGTTTCGTCAGACCACAGAGCATGTCTCTAAAAATGTAGGTCTTTGTTCTTCTGTGCATTTACAAAAACTAATTTGGCTTTTTTTATATTTCTTTTTGAGTAATGGCTTCTTACTGACAGAGTGGCCTTTCAGCCAATGTTGATACAGTACTTGTTTCAACGTGTTTTAACAGAAAACGTGGACAATCTTACCAGCTTCCGCAATAATCTTCACTAGTTGAAGCTTTTGTTCTTGGGTTGATATGCACATGTAGGACCAAAGCATGTTAATTTCTGAGACACAGAACCCATCTCCATCCTGAGCGGTATGATGTCTGGACATTCCCATATTGTTTGTATTTACGTATATTGTTTGTACAGATGAACAAGGGACCTTCAGGTATCTGAACATTTCACCCAAGGATGAACCAGACTTGTGCAAGTCCACAATTCTCTTCCTGATATCTTAGTTGATTTCATTAGACTTTCCCATGATACTACATAAAGACGTAGTGTGTTTTAGGTGTGCATTAAATACATCCACAGGTGTGTCTTTAATTATCTCAGATGTTGCCAATAAATTATGGTAATCCTAATTGACCTAAACAGGAAAGGTTTATTCTGATTTCATGTTAGATGGTGAGAAAAACATGCATATGTGTATTTTTATATAGTGTATGTAAACTTCTGGTTTCAACTGTATATATGTGTATATACATGCGTGTGTATGTACAATTGTGCTGGTGGTGCACGGCACTTGTAAGATTCCCAATTCAAAAAGTGGTGTGCACCGTTAATCAACTGGGTGAGCATTACAGCAGTGGTTTCATTTATTAAGACTGGCATGCACATCGGATGAATGTTCTGGGCTGCAAATCGCCTGTGTCAAATAGAAGTGGTTCCAATAACATAATCGTTATGAGGACACTATGATCTATCAGTAATTGCTGTAATACCATCATTTTTTTCAGCCTGTGTGAGGAGGCCTATATCAAAAAAGTTTAATCACTGCACACTGATACTGGGAATTATGCAAAAAAGTCGCTTTATTGAATAATAAGGTACACTAAGGCGACAATGGGAACTAGTGTGCAGTGATTAGACTTTTTTTTTACATATACAGGGTTCTTTGAATCTTTTTACTAGCACCTGTTCTTACAAAGAGTGTGGACGCCATTTACCTCATCTGAGGAGACCTATACACAAGTGCTGGATGACATTACTATAGTTGATTGTGCTTGTATAAAGGTCTGAAATCGGCTCAGGTACATACAACTTAAGTGTTTCTGTGTGATGATGCGATATGTTAGCAGTTAGGGCTAAATGTTTAACATGCCTAGGGGACCTTTTGTCTAAAACCAGCCCTGTTTGTGAGATTAGTGACCATTCATCCTTTAATCCTGCTCTCCCTCTACCTGTTGCTTCTCCATACGATACTGCTTCTCCTAAGTACTGACCTTTGGCTATCCTCTGACTATGCTACCTGCTTTTCCTTCACATGATACTGCTGCTCCTGGGTACCAATCTTTGGTTTCCCTGACTACACTACCTGCCTCTGCTACCCTTAGGGGTGCAATACAAATATTCCAACCCATAACATTAGTAGGTCTAGAGGTACGAGAGACTTGGCTATGTCACTTATGATTTTGTGGGATGCCCCAAACGGAGGCATACTTATTCTGATGTAAAAGAGCCCAGTGAGCAAAGCTGGGTTTTTCAGGAGATTCTCAAGTAGTCATGTAGCAGAGCTCAGAAATGTAGCTGATTCCAGAGCAAAGTTGGGTTTGTCAGTAGGCATCATAAAAGAATAATGGAGAGATAGAGATATTTAATTTGAGCTGTCACACTCGGGCAAGGGAATGCCCTACGCATGTCACAACAAGAGGGGGAACACCAAGAAAAATTTAAACAGAAGGCCCTAGCGTGGGGGCAAGTGGTCACCTCCTGACACTCACCTGAGGCTGGACCCTGAACTCCCTAACATCCCTATACGGGTCCTTTCCCCCATCGCTGTCATGTGACTAGGCCCTCGCTGGCCCTGAACTCACACCGACTAGTGTGCAGGCCAGTGAGAAACTAGTGTCACTGCTACAGTAAACAACACAAGGGAGGTAACATGAGTAGAGGGGAATAGGCACAACAAACAGCAATCTTCAGCTGCTCCAAAAGGAACTTCACTGCAGCTACAACATCAAACTTCACAGCTTCTCCAGAGACAAGTTGCCTCAAAATGGTCAGTCTCAGGATATAACCGGCCCTGAATAGGAGCCAAGAATGTGTGTATATAGCGGAAAGGTGTGATCGCAAGGTGCTGCAGCTGAGATATAGGTTATTAGTTCAGATGGGAAAAGAACCTTAACCCTTTTGACACTAAAATAAAGTAAATCCACTCCAATACATGATAATAGTGAAGCCAGCAGCAGCGAGGACCTGCAATTATGTGTTGTGACCTTCTCATCTCAGATCTCCTAGAGGTCTCATCAGGATGCGACATACCTATGACAGTAGCATGGTTGCCAGCTATCTGAATACTCAGGCAGCATGCTTCTGCCTTAGGCTAGCTGCGCACCACATTTTAATCTGATTCGGGGCTGTCCGTTGTAAACCAGACAGCCCCAGACTGGATTTTGGCCCAATAGCATCCTATGGGGCCGGATGGCGCCTGATGGCAGCTATCTGCCATCCGGTTTCCATCTCTCTGGAAGACTCTGGGAGAATTCGGATTTTTCTCCCTGACAAAAAACGTTGCTTGCAAAAAAAAAATCTCTCCAAATTGCCGGATCCGGTGCAATCCGGCGCTCCCTAACATGGGAGCCTATGGGGCCGGATTGCCCTGGTCCGGAAGGATACGGGAACTGGACACCTGCGGCTGCACGCCGCTGTTGTTTCAGAACCGCGGCTTGCTCGATGCGAGCCGTGGTCCTGATTCATCAGCAGCTGCAGCTGCTTCCGGCTGCACACTGGATAGGACGGCATATTAGCCCTCCGGTTCTGTGTGCTGAACAGCACCAGATTGGATTAAAACGTGGTGTGAAGCCGGCCTTAACCACAATACAAAACTCACAAGTGTTACCTCACAGGTGCATGTCATGTTGCCATTGCAACATAATGTGCACTGGCGGAAGGAGATGGAAAAAACGGTGCTTTAGCTTGGACAGGTGAGTAACAGATTCACATCTTTAAACATACATACACACACAAAAATAATAATAATAATGATAATAATAATAATAATAAAAAATAAATATACACCCAAGTTGCAAGTTGACCAAAAAAATATACAGGCTGGAGTTGAGTCCTGTGATCTTCCTACAACCTGCCAGGATCCATGGTGCCTCTAATGATTATTAGGATTATCACATGTCATATTTGCATCATATTGCAAGTACCACTCCAGTATTTTTACTTTTTCATTACTGGAGTGGCTCTTTAAATGTAAGTCCCCTGCCCCCCTCATGTTTCGATTGCGTCAATGTTTTTTAGAGCCACGCTGGACGTGTGGCGCAATCTTGTTCCACCAACTTCTGACTGGCCAGACGTCAGGAATTACATCACAAGGTCTCAATTCAACTCTATAATAACCAGAATGAGGCCGAAATGTGGCACTCATAACGAAGCATTTATCTATGACGTCCGGCTCACTCCATAAAAACGCTGGAGATGCCGGCAGGTCACAAATCACAGGAGACCAACCGAAGTGACGCTGTAAAAAGATGAAGATGCTGAAGGGAAAGTATAAAGGTACCGTCACACGCCGCAATCTCAGCTGGCGATATGTGGCGATCGAACGTGCGCGCTCACGTTTTTCGTGGTCACCTCAGATCACCGATGGCGGCATCACATGCCGCAATTTCACCCTGAAACTAAAGTGATGTGTCGCTCCGGAAATTGCCTCCCCTATAGCGAAACCAATCTTGCCTAATTCCACGCCGCAATCTCAAAAGCAATGTTAGTGTACATGTTCAGCGCGGCGAGGAGATAGATGTGCCACAGTGGTGTATACCGTGCCCCATACACGCTCATTGGACAACGCAACAGTGTTAGGATTGGTCAGCCTGCTCTGGGAGGCTGGCTAATACATGACGCCATTGTCTATTGGAGTTTGCACAGAATATGCGGATGGTTGTGTAGCTGAAGATGTGTGTGGTGCTGAGTGGACAGCTCTTCAAATATGGCGCGGTGTCAACTGACAGCCAATAGGAACACAGTAGCCCAACCCAATCATCTCATACTGGGCGCGGACTTCAGCACGTTGAGGCACGCCTACGGGAAATCATAGGCAACACTCTTTCCATCATTATCGCCCTGTCACACGCCACAACACGGTAATATTGCCTGGACGATTGTGGCTGATTACTGAGCACTGTTCAGGAATCAGGCGACGGCCGAGGGGTGATTTATCGCCGTGAAATTCCCAAATCATTATATTTATATCTATGCATGTCTCTGGTACTGATAAACACACAACTAATCAATCCCCCCAATTCCAAATTCCCAAATCACACACTGTAACTGTGAGGCAATTTCACGGCGATTGCTCCGGGGCGACATATCGCCTTTATGATTTCCAGGCGAGATTGCAGCGTGTGATGGTATCTTAAGACCAGGGCAGGGGACTTAAATTTAAAGCACCACTCCAGTTGTGCAATAGAAAAAATGCGGGAGAGGTACTTTAAGAAAGGATACTTTTAAACTAAAAGCAAAGGACACTCACTTTCCAACGGTCCAAAGGATCCAGTTCAGGCCACTCTGGAGGTCTGTGTCAGCTTCAGAAGTGATGCCCACTTCATTTGGAAGAAACAAAACCATTGAATACTGTGATTGGATGCAATAGTAAAGGAAGTGGATGAGCTCGTCATCATGTCATCGGAGAAATATCTGGTAACGCGCTTTTCCAGTCAGCAGACTACTGCTGCCAGTTAAAAGCTTCAGAGGTTCTATGACTCCCTGATCATTGCATAAAATTGTGATACAAAATTGTCTACAGTGGTCTGCTATGGTTTGCAAAATGCAATTGCCTGGCTAAATCAATTTTTCAAAAATATAACTACTTTTTAAATTTTAAATGTACAATGTACATTTATACACAAGTAAAAAACACTAGGTTATTTGGTATCTACATAATCAGAAAAAAAAACTGTATTTATGTAATGTTACTTTAAGAAAAGTGTATTATTTTTCAAATGTATATGTATTTTTGAAAAATAACGAAAACACAGAGGCATAGTTAGGGGGAAGAGTGAGGCACATGCTTTTTGCTGCTCCCCGTAGTGGGAGTCGGACATTCTTTAAGCCAGCTGCCAAACTGAAGGCTGGCTTAGAGAAATAGCAGTGTGTCAAGTCCCAGCTTTCAATTGTATTCTTGTCTTTCAGACGTAAGTATAGTTGAAGCCCTGATTACGGGCACTTCCGGTTCAGAGCAATGTCACCAGCGTGATTAAGTCAGCTGATTAAACTGCTGATGTCATTTCTCGGCACTGCAGGGGTAAGTGCTCAAAGAGGAGCTGAACTCACCAAAAATTTATTGTAATTAGCAGAAGAAATTTGAGTACAAAGTATGGAAAGAATGGGTGGGGGGAATGTATGAGGATACAATTTGGGAAGCGAGGTGGGTACTGTATGTGGACACATTTTTGGGAGCAAATGGAGTGAAAGAAATTTGAGGACACAGTATGGGGAGTGATGGGGGAATTTGACAGTATGCGGAGAGAGGGGGTAAATTTGAGGACAGTATAGGGTACCTGGGGGGATGGGTGTAGACACAGCATGAGGAGCAGGGGGGATGGGTGCAGACACGGTATGGGGAGTGAGGGGCATAGGTACAGACAAGATAGTGGAGAAGAAGGAGGATTGGTGCAGACACAGTATGGGAAGCAAGGGCCAATGGGTGCAGACACATTATGGGAAGCAAAGGGGTGATGCAGAGACAGTATGGGTAGTGAGGAGGGGATTGGTGCAGGTATAGTATGGAAAGTGAGTAAGGATTGGTGTGGACACAGTATTGGGAGTGAGTCAGGATGGATGCAGACACAGTATGATGAACAGGGGGATGGTGGAGAGGACACAAAATGGAGACAGGGTAAAGTTTGGAGGTGGAATCTCAAGAAGGCAATATGAGGTGGCATTGTGAGGCCACAGCAAGGCTAGAACAGTATGCTAAGGAGGAGGAGTGTGATGAGGGGGAATGGTATACAGACTAGGCAAGATGGAAAGTAGGGGGCAGTGTACAATAAAAGGGATAATGTGTGGGTCATATTTTGTTCAGGGAACACAATCGGGATCAATCATTTCTTCTGGGGTACAGCATGGGGCAGATATATTTATTCAGGGGCATTATAATCATGTTGCTATTTTTAAGGGCATGCGCTGCCAAAGATTGGAGAGGAAAATGTGATCTTTATTTTTACACATTTCCGAATCACAGCTCCTTTATCAGGAAAAATCACAGATTTACATTTATAGGCATATGCAGTGGGGGTATATATAGAGAGTGCAAATTTGAAAAAAGGCTTGCAGGTAGTGGACCGGTCACCTGATCTGTCCATGAGCTTCGCAATAGAAAATATAAATAGGCAAAGATATTCATACAAACAAAAAAGGGGGACAAAGTATACATTTATTAAATAGAAATGAATAAAAATTAACAAAGGAAAAAATAACAGAAAAGGAGAGATAAGGATTCAAATTGATGAATAAGGACATCTGCTAAAAACTTAGGCTGCCTTCAGATTTGCAGATGCCTCCGCAGCGTTTTGCGGAGGCATCTGCAAGCATCTGCATGCAGACGGCAGCCCCTATGTTTATAATGGAGCGCACGGCGGTCTGCAGATGCTTGCAGACCGCCGTGCGCACCCATTCACTCCTATATGTGATCTGTGCGCAGGCGGATGCCTGCGTACAGATCACACACTCTCGTCCGCTCAGTACAGTAAAAGCCTCCTCCAGCCTCACAGCCTCCTCCTGCTTCACAGCCTCACAGCCTCCTCTATCCTCATAGCCTCCTCTATACTCACAGCCTCCTCCAGCCTCACAGCCTCCTCCAGCCTCATAGCCTCCTCCACCCTCATAGCCTCCTCCAGCCTCACAGCCTCCTCCAGCCTCACAGCCTCCTCTATCCTCACAGCCTCCTCTATCCTCACAGCCTCCTCCAGCCTCACAGCTTTCTCCAGCCTCACTGCCTCCTCCAGCCTCACAGCCTCCCCATCCTCACAGCCTCCTCCAGACTCACAGCCTCCTCCAGCCTCACAGCCTCCTCCAACCTCACAGCCTCCCCATCCTCACAGACTCCTCCAGCCTCACTGCCTCCTCACAGCCTCACAGCCTCCTCCAGCCTCACAGCCTCCTACAGCCTCCTCCAGCCTCACAGCCTCACAGCCTCCCCATCCTCACAGCCTCACAGCCTCCTCCAGCCTCATATCCTTACAGCCTCCTCCAGCCTCACAGCCTCCTCCACCCTCACAGTCTCCCCATCATCACAGCCTACTCCAGCCTCACTGCCTCCTCACAGCCTCACAGCCTCCTCCAGCCTCACAGCCTCACAGCCTCCTCCAGCCTCACAGCTTCCTCCAGCCTTACAGCCTCCTCCTGCCTCACAGCCTCCTCCAGCCTCACAGCCTCCCTATCCTCACAGCCTCCCCATCCTCACAGCCTCCTCCATCCTCACAGCCGCCTTCATCCTCACAGCCTCCTCCATCCTCACAGCCTTCTCCATCTTCACAGCCTCCCTATCTTCACAGCCTCTTCCATGCTCACAGCCTCCTCCATCCCCTCTGCCTCCTCCATCCTCACAGCCTCCCCATCCTCACTGCCTCCTCCATACTCACTGCCTCCTCCATCCTCACTGCCTCCTCCATCCTCACAGCCTCCCCATCCCCTCAGCCTCCTCCATCCTCACAGCCTCCTCCATCCTCAAAGCCTCCTCCATCCTCACAGCCTCCTCCATCCTCACTGCATCCTCCATCTTCACAGCCTCCTCCATCCACACAGCCTCCTCCATCCTCACAGCCTCCTCCGTCCTCACAGTCTCCCCATCCTCACAGCCTCCCAATCCTCACAGCCTCCTCCATCCTCACTGCCTCCTTCGTCCTCCCAGCCTCCTCCATCCCCTCAGCCTCCTCCATCCTCACAGCCTCCTCCATCCTCACAGCCTTCTCCATCTTCACAGCCTCCTCCATCTTCACAGCCTCCCTATCCTCACAGCCTCCCTATCCTCACAGCCTCCCCATCCTCATAGCCTCCTCCATCCTCACAGCCGCCTTCATCCTCACAGCCTCCTCCATCCTCACAGCCTCCTCCATCCTCACAGCCTCCTCCATCTTCACAGCCTCCCTAATCTTCCACAGCCTCTTCCATGCTCACAGCCTCCTCCATCCCCTCTGCCTCCTCCATCCTCACAGCCTCCTCCATCCTCACAGCCTCCTCCATCCTCAGCCGCACTACCTGACACCGCTGCCATCCTGCCAACCGTCGGCCCCGCTTCATCGCCACCGCCCTCGTGCCCTCCGCGAGGTCCACGCTGCCCGGATGCCGCCGGTGCCTTCCGCCCCTCGCCGGTCTCTCACCGCTGGGGACTCAATGTCGCCATGCTGGTGGAGTAGCGGTCTACGGGCTGTGGCCGGGTGCCGGGAGCCAGTGACGTCATCCTGTGGGCAACAGCCAATGGGAGTGAGGGACCGTGTCAGCCTGCAAGCCTGACACGCCCCGCTCACTCCCATTGGCCGCCCCCGCCGCCTCTGCAAGTGGACTGGGCGCTGTGTTGTACACACAGGACGCCCATCCCATTGGCCAGGACTTGGCGTCCTAGACCAATCGGATGGCCGTCCTGTCTTTACCACACACTGCTCAATCCGCTCCTTCCTCTCAGGTCACATGTGTGACCTGAGGGCAGGGACTGATGCCTCTCTGCATCACCCAACCCGCCGCAGAGGACAATGCCGTGTGACTGGGGCTGCGATCAGCCCCAGGACGCAGCCACGTCCTGCCGCTGAGCGGTGATGTCGCCGCTCCAGCCGCATCTCTCCTCACCCCTCCAGCTAGACCTCTCCTCACCCCTCCAGCTGAACCTCTCCTCACCCCTCCAGCTAGACCTCTCCTCACCACTCCAGCCTCTGCTCTCCTCACCCATCCAGCCTCTGCTCTCCTCACCCCTCCAGCCTCCTGCCACATCATACTCTGCTATCCACAGAGCCCCCTCTATACTCTGATACCCACAGAGCCGCCTGTATACTCTGCTACCCACACAGCCGCCTGTATACTCTGCTACCCACAGAGCTGCCTCTATACTCTGCTACCCACAGAGCCGCCTGTATTCTCTGCTACCCACAGAGCCGTTTCTATACTCTGCTACCCACAGAGCCGCCTCTATACTCTGCTACTCACAGAGCCACCTCTATACTCTGCTACCCACAGACCCGCCTGTATACTCTGCTACCCATGAAGCCGCCTATATACTCTGCTACCCACAGAGCCGCCTGTACAATCTGCTACCCACAGAACCTTCTCTATACTCTGCTACCCACAGAGCCGCCTGTATAATCTGCTACCCACAAACCCGCCTGTATACTCTGCTACCTAGAGAGCCGCCTGTATGCTTTCCTACCCACAGAGCCGCATGTATAATCTGCTACCCTCAGAGCCGTCTCTATACTCTGCTACCCACAGACCCGCCTGTATATTCTGCTACCCACAGAGCCCCATGTATACTCTGCTAGCCACTCACCCGCCTGTATACACACAATTCATTTCACCGCGCTCCAGATGCAATTGCATCGGGCCTTTTTACTAGTATTAGAGAAAAACTAAATGTTGAGTCACATGCGTCGAAAGGTGTGCATCAAAGTGATATACTTTCGTCACCATTTAGCATTGCACGTATAAGACCTTGGTGTATATGCTCCAAATTAAAATCATTGAGATCTGGTACGTACATAACAGAGCAGCACCCCTGAAGCAGAAATGCATCAGAAGAAGCTCTCTTTGTCCCAGTTTTCAGTGAGTTTATTACATTGTTTCAAACTTATAAAGATATACAGTTGTGGCCAAAAGTATTGACACCCCTGCAATTCTGTCAGATAATACTCAGTTTTTTCCTGAAAATGATTGGAAGCACAAATTCTTTGGTATTATTATCTTCATTTAATTTGTCTTCACTGAAAAAACACAAAAGAGAATGAAGCAAAAAGCAAAACATTGATCATTTCACACAAAACTCCAAAAATGGGCCAGACAAAAGTATTGGCACCCTCAGCCTAATACTTGGTTGCACAACCTTTAGCCAAAATAACTGCGATCAACTGCTTCTGGTAAAAATCAATGAGTTTCTTACAATGCTCTGCTGGAATTTTAGACCATTCTTTCTTAGGCAAACTGCTCCAGGTCACTGATATTTGAAGGATGCCTTCTCCAAACTGCCATTTTTAGATCTCTCCACAGGTGTTCTATGGGATTCAGGTCTGGACTCATTGCTGGCCACCTTAGAAGTCTCCAGTGCTTTCTCTCAAACCATTTTCTAGTGCTTTTTGAAGTGTGTTTTGGGTCATTGTCCTGCTGGAAGACCCATGACCTCTGAGGAAGACCCAGCTTTCTCACACTGGGCCCTACATTATGCTGCAAAATTTGTTGGTAGTCTTCAGTCTTCATAATGCCATGCACATGGTCAAGCAGTCCAGTGCCAGAGGCAGCAAAGCAACCCCAAAACATCAGGGAACCTCCGCCATGTTTGACTATAGGGACCGTGTTCTTTTCTTCGAATGCCTTTTTTCTCCTTTAAACTCTATGTTGATGCCTTTGCCCAAAAAAGCTCTACTTTTGTCTCATCTGACCAGAGAACATTCTTCCAAAACATTTTAGGCTTTCTCAGGTAAGTTTTGGCAAACTCCAGCCTGGCTTTTTTATGTCTCGAGGTAAGAAGTGGGGGTTTCCTGGGTATCCTACCATACAGTCCGTTTTCATTCAGACGCCGACGGATAGTACGGGTTGACACTGTTGTACCCTCGGACTGCAGGGCAGCTTGAACTTGTTTGGATGTTAGTTGAGGTTCTATATCAACCATCCGCACAATCTTGCATTGAAATCTCTCGTCAATTTTTCTTTTCCATCCACATCTAGGGAGATTAGCCACAGTGCCATGGGCTTTAAACTTCTTGATGACACTGCGCACGGTAGACACAGGAACATTCAGGTCTTTGGAGATGGACTTGTAGCCTTGAGATTGCTCATGCTTCCTCACAATTTGGTTTATCAAGTCCTCAGACAGTTCTTTGGTCTTCTTTCTTTTCTCCATGCTCAATGTGGTACACACAAGGACACAGGACAGAGGTTGAGTCAACTTTAATCCATGTCAACTGGCTGCAAGTGTGATTTAGTTATTATCAACACCTGTTAGGTGCCACAGGTAAGTTACAGGTGCTGCTAATTACACAAATTAGAGAAGCATCACATGATTTTTCTAACAGTGCCAATACATTTGTCCACCCCCTTTTTTATGTTTGGTGTGGAATTATATCCAATTTGGCTTTGGGACAATTCTTTTTGTGTTTTTTTTCATTGAAGATAAATTAAATGAAGATAATAATACCAAAGAATTTGTGATTGCAATCATTTTCAGGAAGAAACTGAGTATTATCTGACAGAATTGCAGGGGTGTCAATACTTTTGGCCACAACTGTACATTGATACATTGTAACTGGCTTAGCTTATCTATAGGTATTCACATGCATGCATACTACTGGTTAAATATTATCTTCTATACATCCAGGTGGGTGTATTCTTCAAGTCCTATGATTCAAATTCTTATATTTCTTACTTTCATTTCTAACAAACGAACATAATATGCCCTTATCTAACATAAACATAGGTCCCCTTTCTGCCTTGTACTAAGAGGGAACACAGTACAAATTTTAAGACAAAGAGAATATGGAGGTTTCATTTAACAAAGTGGATTCTAGATATAATAAAATGAATCCTGCTATCACATACACAGGATGGGCCATTTATATGGATGCACCTAAATAAAATGGGAATGGTTGGTGAAATCAACTTCCTCATTGTGGCACACTAGTATATGGGAGGGGGAAAACTTTTCCAGGTTGGTGGTAACCATGGTGGCCATTTTGAAGTCGGCCATTTTGGATCCAACTTTATTTTTTTCAATGAGAAGAGGGTCATGTGACACATCAAACGTATTCAGAATTTCATAAGAAAAGCTATGGTGTGCTTGGTTTTAACGTAACTTTATTCTTTCATGAGTTATTTACAAGTTTATGACCACTTATAAAATGTGTTCAAAATGCTGCCCATTGTGTTGGATTGTCAATGCAACCCTCTTCTCCTACTCTTGACACACTGATAGCAACACCACAGAGGAAATGGTAGCACAGGCTTCCAGTATGCCACTGAATATCTGAATCATGTAGCAATTTCAGATATCCAGTGGCATTGAGGTTTCCATTGATGAAAAATGACCCCACTATCTTTGTACCCCATATACCACACCATACCATCAATTTTTGTGTTCCAACAGTCTTGGAGGGATCTATCCACTGTGTGTTAGTGTCAGATCAATAGTGGTGATTTTGTTTGTTAACTTCACCATTCACAAAAAAGTTTGCCTCATCACTCCCCTGAAGGCAATTGTCTATGCTGTGAAGATACGAGATGTGCAGCATCTGAAACAACGGATACTGGAAGCCTGTGCTAGCATTTCTTCTGCGGTGTTGCTATCAGGGTGTCGAGAGTGGGAGAAGAGGGTTGCATTGACAATCCAACACAATGGGCAGCACTTTGAAAACATTTTATAAGTGGTCATAAACTTGTAAATAACTCATGAAAGAATAAAGTTATGTTAAAACCAAGCACATCATTGTTTTTCTTATGAAATTCTCAATAAGTTTGATGTGTCACATGACTCTCTTCCCATTGAAAAAAATAAAGTTGGATCCAAAATGGCCGACTTCAAAATGGCCGCCATGGTCACCAGCCTTCTGGAAAAGTTTTCCCCCTCCCATATACTAATGTGCCACAAACAGGAAGTTGATATCACCAACTGTTCCCATTTTATTTTGGTGCATCCGTATAAATGGCCCACCCTGTACAGTGATTAATATTATGATAAAAAATGAATAGAATGGGACACACATGAAAGCCTGATAGTTGTGTGGTCTTATAAAAAAATATCCAAGTACAGAGTTTGTAGGCTGCTTGGTGCTATCATATTTGTTCAGTGATCCTTGGGTTTTTTGGAAGGTTTTTACCCAATATCAGATCATTAATTAAAATATCCATGCTGTTCTCTAAGATCTTTCTAATATTTATATTATCAGAGCTGAAAGTGGTAATGAAGTTGGATTCAAAGTTCTGTTTGATTTAGTCTTAAGAATATCTGCTTGTTCAGTAAAAAAAATCTTCATCTTTAGAAAAGTTTTTCTAATTAACATCTATACTTTGATATGATTTAAAGGATCACACAACTATCAGGTTTTCATGTGTGTCCCATTCTATTCATTTTTTATCGTATTATTAATCATTGTATATGACTTTGATACGCACTTTTTGACACGTGACTCAACAATCAATTTTTACAGTATATATTATAACTTTTATTATTTCAAAAAAGAAACAAAAATGATCAGATACCCTAAAATAAGTAAATAAATAAATTGCAATAAATAAATAATACATTTTATTTAATTATTTTAGGGTGTCTGCTCATTTTTGTTTTCTTTGTCTTGTTTTGTGGCCTCTGTGAACATGCACCTACACACTGCATGCATATAGTTGCATTTCAGTCCTGTTTTTGGTTTTATGTTTTATTATATCTCTATATTTTATCACCGCTATTTTATTAATATTAAGAATTTTTAAATCCCATTTTTAAGGAAGTTTTCTTTTCTTTAACAATTAGATCTTCATATTTTTTCACCTAAATCTCACAACCTTTATCCCTATTTTCTGCGTTATAGTAACTGATTCAATTTGTTCTAATCGCTATTCTAACTTTTTTCCTGTAATTTTTTTTTATCCTGTTGAATATAATCCCTCTTCTAGTATAATCTTACTTTCATGTTTGATACTGTATCACATGGCTTTTAGGCCACTGATCAGGTTTGCTTTGCACACATCTTATACATCAATTTGAATCATTTAGGCCGGCTTCACACCATGGCAAGATCCGGTCCGGGTCTGTCAGGTTCAATTAAAAATGCTCAAAACCGGATCCGGATCCACAGCCCATAGATCTCCATTGTAAAACCGGATTGCACGATTTGCCATCTGGTTACCAGATCCGGTTTTGCAGCCTGCGGTAAAAATCATGCAGGCTGCATTTTTCGGACCGGTTGCAAAACCAGATCTGTTTTTTTTAACATGGGACCCTATGGGACTTGGATTCGGAACCGCAAGATTACGGTACCGGATCTGGATCCGGATGCGTTTTTTAAGATTGTAAAAATCCTCATTCCAAAACCGGATGCATTAATGCATTCACATCTGGAATGAGGGTTGCAATTTTACAGATTAAAATAAGTATGAAGGCACAGTCCAATACCGGGTCCGGTAATGGATCCGGTTACTGGATTGTGCCTTTCAAGTGTGACCCTAGCCTTACCATGTTTTTATTTGTTAGGAGCATTAAAGGGGTTGTCCAAGTTTATGATGAGTCTGCGTTACTTTATGTGACTGCAGACTTATGACTTCTCACAATGCGCACACTCCACACTGTCAGGATTCTCTGATTCCAGCAGTGAGAGTGGGAGGTCATGAAGTCACACCTATGCAATTTACAGACATGTAGTCACATGCTGACTAGACATGTGAAGCCTCGATCAATGAAAATGAATTGAGCAAGGTCCAACATGTCTAGTCAGGATGCTGCCAGAAGTATACTAATCACATTCTTCTGCTCACATGTTCGTTCAATCTTGCCATTGTCATGGAAGAATGCTGAAAGTGTGCAGTGCATGCGCTGTGAGAATTCAGAGGCCTACAGTCACCTAGAGTCACTAATGACTTTCATCTTAAACCTGGACAAGCCCTTTAATTATAAAATTATACACTGTGGCCTAATACTAACAGTGTGTAATATACTCACTGTCAGGATTCAGCTCTTGCTGGTTCCAGAAGTCATCACATGGCCACTCCACTCATATGTGAATTTTATACTTAGGGTCATGTGACAACTAGCTTTTGTTCCTGCTTCTCTCAGATTTTCACTGAACATTGAGAGAATTAGGAAGAGCTGCTCGTCAGTACATAACTCTAGGTAAAAATCACATATGAATGATTGGTCACATGACAACTACTCAAACCTCTTGGGGGAAGCCAAACTGGATTCTTGTTCTGAGTAACTACACCTCTGCAAAAATATCAACAAGAAAGAATACTGTATATACTCGTGTATAAGCCGACCCGTGTATAAGCCGACCCCCCTACTTTTGCCCCCAAAATCTGGGAAAACCTATTGACTCGTGTATAAGCCGAGGGTGGACCCCAGCACAGGTATACAGCCCCCAGCAGTGTGGTATACAGGCCCCCCCAGTAGTATACAGGCCTCGCCAGTGGTAGTATACAGCAGCCCCAGTGGTAGTGTATAGCAGCCCCAGTAGTAGTATATAGCAGCCCCAGCAGCCCCAGTGGTAGTATACAGCAGCCCCAGTGGTAGTATATAGCAGCCCCAGTGGTAGTATATAGCAGCCCCAGTGGTAGTATATAGCAGCCCCAGCAGCCCCAGTGGTAGTATATAGCAGCCCCAGCAGCCCCAGTGGTAGAATATAGCATCCCCAGCAGCCCGTGGTAGTATATAGCAGCCCCAGCAGCCCCAGTGGTAGTATATAGCAGCCCCAGCAGCCCCAGTGGTAGTATATAGCAGCCCCAGCAGCCCCAGTGGTAGTATATAGCATCCCCAGCAGCCCCAGTGGTAGTATATAGCAGCCTCAGCAGCCCCAGCAGCCCCAGTGGTAGTATATAGCATCCCCAGCAGCCCCAGTGGTAGTATATAGCAGCCCCAGCAGCCCCAGTGGTAGTATATAGCAGCCCCAGCAGCCCCAGCAGCCCCAGTGGTAGTATATAGCATCCCCAGCAGCCCCAGTTATAGTATATAGCAGCCCCAGCAGCCCCAGTGGTAGTATATAGCAGCCCCAGCGGTAGTATACAGCAGCCCCAGCAGCCTCAGTAATCCAGGGCTTCCCCCCCTTGCTCCGGAAACCTGTAAAGCAAAATATACTTATCACTGTCCCGCTGCCGTCTGCGCCCGCCTCTGCTGATATCGCGATCCTCCATCTTCATCTGTCTTCTTCCGGCTTCCTGTGTTCGGCGCCGGCAATGACGTCATTGCCTGCGGCGGGGACGGCAGCGGGACAGTGATAAGTATATTTTGCTTTACAAGTTTCCGGAGCAAGGGGGGGAAGCCCTGGATTACTGAGGCTGCTGGGGCTGCTGTATACTCATGGGGACCGTATTGACTCGTGTATAAGCTGAGGGGGGTACTTTTCAGCCCAATTTTTGGGCTGAAAAACTCGGCTTATACACGAGTATATACGGTACATACCAGTGCATCTCAATGAATTAGAATATCATCAAAAAGTTATTTTATTTCAGTGATTCAATACAAAAAGTGAAAACTCATATATTATATAGAGTCATTACTAACAGAGTGATCTATTTCAAGTTTTTATTTATGTTAATGTTGATGATTATAGCTTATAACCAATGAAAACCCAAAAGTTGTTATCACAGAGAATTAAAGTAGGGAGGATGAAGGGTTAAAATTGTGCTGCCGTATTCCATGAGACATGAAAGGGGGATTATAATATTGATTTATTAGGTAATGTATTTCATGGCTCCAGGAAACGCCCTGAAACATGGCAATGTTACATTGATTTTTTATAATATTCTAATTAATTAAGTTGCTCTAGAATATGCCACTGAACTCATGGAGATACATACAATTCCCACTACGTTATATGTTTTTGAATAAAGCCATAGCAAAAGGTCAATTTCCGGTGACTGCCTTTCGGCACCCCAGCAGCGGTAGTGTACATTTTCCCACTG
>JARQOC010000001.1:311455519-311840519 GCA_033576535.1 Allobates femoralis
GAGTCCGGTTAGGCCTCGTGCAGTTGCAACTTCAACCCGAGTCCCCAACAGTGGGGAGTCGAGGAAGGAGTATGACATATAGCAATCTTGGCTACAGCTCAGAGCCCCAACAGTGGAGAGCTGAGAAGGGAGTATGCTATGATTAACCGTGCACCTGCGGATCGCGGTGTTTCAGCCTGTGTTTCGTGAGACATGGCTGTCATCACCGTCAACCGGAACTCCAGCTGTGGGGTCTGGAGGGGCTTGGCGAACAGTCCTGGGACGCCTTACAGTTGTCTGGTAATTGCAGGTTACATCACCTTCAACTGGGCTCTCCAACAGTGGGGGGGCCGAAGAAGGAACCTGTCAGTTTAACGCGTAGTAAGTCCACCACAACCTAGGTGTGCCAACTGTGTGGGGGCCCTGGAAGGGGTATTTTGGACAACTTTGAGACGTTTGATATCAACTAGGCTCCGCTAACGTTGGTGGGGCTGAGGGAAGAGATATGTCGGTTTCTCACTTTAACGTAGCTCCCCCCAGGATAAAGCCATAAGGTTGGTAGGTGTACCAACAGGTACCTGCATCTGGCACGGTGGTAGGAAAAAAAAAAAAAAAAAACACGTGCGGTAGAGACTTTGCCCGTACCGCTCCAGGGATCAGGGATGTGCATGACATCGGGAATCAGGGACATTTATTTTTACTGCAGGAAAAAACGGTGCTGGACAACCTGAGCGAACTGCCGCAGGATACGGCACTGCTGGATGTCCTTCATTTGCTATTGGAGACTGCTGCACAGCGGAGCTGTGCTGATTGCATTCTCCGGGAGTCCCTGTGTGCCCTGCATAGCGGATGCTGCGACATTGAAGTGACTATAGTGGCTGCAGAGTTATTCTCCTTGAGGAAGGGTCCCTAAATCCCAATCACCTTCTTCTGGGAGGATAGGGGCAAAAATGCTTACGCAGCGGTGGCAAGAAGGGGAGCTCTAGCAGACCTTCCGCCTGGCACTGTGCACCCTGAAGTGCAAGCCTTGCGGAAGCAGGTGTCTGCAGGCTTCTGCACATTAGTGTGTGCCTTAGCAGACCCTCCACCTGTCACCGTGCGCCCACATGCGCATGCGCTGCGGTGTCAAGGTGACTACAGGCTGCTGACACCTTAGTGTGTGTTCAGGCAGTCCATCCGTCTGGCACTGTGCCCCCTGAAGTGCAAGCCCTGTGTGTTAAGCAAGTGTCTGCAGGCTTCTGCACATTAGTGTGTGCCTTAGCAGACCCTCCGCCTGGCAGCGTGTCCCCACATGTGCAAAAGCTGCCCTTTTAGGCTGGTCAACACTGTGGCCAGTCTGTGCCCCCACATATTTAAGCGCTGTTTGCCGCTGCTATATGGCGGCGTCAGCGCTAAGAAACTAATGGCGGCGGGGCGAGAAGGGGTGGGGGAGCTGGAAAGAATGCACCAAGAAATGTTAAAAGGCGCCCTTTTTAGCATTGTCCCACCTCCTGTGCTGGCGCCGTGGAGGGACCGATGTCAGGCGGAGGCGGGGAAAGCAGTCTGATGCGGCGGCTAGGCCGAAGCCGGGGCCTCGTGTGAATCGCGGGCCCGCGAACGGCGGAGGCCTGGCACGGAGGTCCGCGGGCCCGGGTATGGCGGTGGCCTGGCCAGACACAGTGATGGCCTCACCGGAGGCTGCACCCACTATAGGCTAGGTGCTCCGGCAGGTATTCCGCCTGTCACTGTGCTCCCACATTGAGGGCCCCTGTAAAGGTAAGGGTCTATATAGGGGCATTGCTGGAAGTCTTATCCTGCCTCTGCAACAGCGTTGGACATGTAGGCATGTGCCTGCTGTCCAACCTGTGCCAGCCCCATCAGGAACACGTAGTAGAGTTGGTGCTCCTGAAGTGTGCCGCAGCATTATGATGTGCTGCGGCATTCTGGCCTTGGGAGCATGCAGTTAAGCTGGCTCTTCTGAGATGTGCTGCAGCATTGAGATGTGCTGCAGCATTGAGATGTGCTGCAGCATTGAGATGTGCTGCAGCATTGAGATGTGCTGCAGCATTGAGATGTGCTGCAGCATTGAGATGTGCTGCAGCATTGAGATGTGCTGCAGCATTGAGATGTGCTGCAGCATTGAGATGTGCTGAGCATTGAGATGTGCTGCAGCATTTTGGCTTTGTGAGCACGCAGTTAAGCTGGCTCTTCTGAGGTGTGCTGCAGCATTGAGATGTGCTTCAGCATTTTTGGTCTTGGGAAGCCGCAGTTAAGCTGGCTCTTCTGAAGTGTGCTGCAGCATTTTTCCCTCACGCAGCAGAGCTGGTTTACGGGTAGACCCCTCGCGGTGTACAGCAGTGGTTTGCACTGCAGCTATGTGCTGCTGCTCGCCATACCTTGCGGCGTCTCGACCGAAGAGCCCGAAGGGGGAATTAGGGAGGGATGCTGCCGTCCACCTTCAGAGGTCACTTGTCTGTTGATCCCATTCCTGCAACCGACTTGTTACCTGCAGGGGGTCTCTCAACTGTAACCCAGCACTCCAACTGTGGGGAGCTGAGGAAGGAGGGGGGGGGGGGGGGTCGTCTTTGCCGGCTTTGATTGCCATCACTGCGACCCAGAGCCCCATCTGTGGGGACTGGGGAGGAATGGGGGCCTCAGAACCAGCAAGTCTGGAAATCGCTTCAACCCTGCACCTCCAACAGTGGAGGGCCGAGGAAGGAATAGCCCTTAGCAGACAAGATAGCTCGACCCAGAGATCCAACTATGGGGTCTGGGGAGGTATCTGTGGTCGACAAGTCCCTTCAAAAAATAAAAATGCAGCTGCAAAAAGTAAAAATAATGGAGAGAGAGTAAGAACGTGTGCCTCCTTCAGACACTAAGCAAAAACTGGAGAAGCACTTCCTGCTCCAGGGGTGTATACTGCAGAGGAGGAGCCACTTAACTCTTTTGCAGATTCTGCCTAGTGTCTCCTCCTAGTGGACAGCAGCATAACATCCACGGTCCTGTGTCCCCCAATGAGGCGAAGGAGAAATCTTTGCTTCTCCATCGTATCAGTGGGGGACACAGGACCGTGGGACGTCCTAAAGCAGTCCCCGGGTGGGAGTAAGTTGAATAGCGGTCGAGCATCATGCGCCAGCTGCTTACAGATGCGCAACTGCAGCCTGCAAAACATTTCTGCCTAGGCTTGCATCTGCAGAGGCCTGGGTGTGCACGTTGTAATGCTTGGTGAAGGTATGTAAGCTGGACCAGGTTGCGGCTTTGCAAACCTGAGTTGCCGAGGCCTGGTGGCGAATGGCCCAAGAGGCGCCCACGGATCGAGTTGAGGGTGCCTTGATCCCCGCAAGAACTGGCATGCCTTTGAATTGGTAGGATTTTTGGATTGCTGATCGGATCCATCTTGCCAATGTGGGCTTAGACGCAACCATTCCTTTTTTAGGTCCACTGGGCATGACAATGTTTCTGTTTGCCGGAATGAGGCTGTTCGAGAGATGTAGCGTCTGAGCGCCCTAACTAGGTCCAGGGTATGGAGCTGCTTTTCGAAGCGGTGTACTGGTGCTGGGAAAAAAGATGGGAGGACGATGTCCTCATTAATGTGGAAGTGGGACACTACCTTGGGCAGGAAGGACGGAGACGGCCAAAGAACCACTTTATCCTTATGGAAGGATAGGAAGGGAGGGCGGCAGGAAAGGGCGGCTAGTTCGGACACGCGCCTGATTGACGTGATTGCGACCAAGATGGTGACTTTCCATAAGAGGTGAATTAACAGCACTTCTTGCAGGGGCTCAAATGGGGGCTCCTGTAGGGCGCTCAGAACTAGGTTTAGGTCCTAGATGGTCACCGGCGTCTTGTAGGGAGGCTGAATGCGTGAGACTCCCTGGATGAATGTCTTGACCTGTGGTTTGGATGCAATCCTACGTTGGAAGAGAACGCTTAGGGCTGAGATTTGGCCCTTGATGGAGCCGGGTGTCAGGCCAAAGTTAAGGCTGCTTTGAAGGAACTCCAGGATTGACGGAATGGAGAAAATGAGTGGGTCATGGTTGCGGTCCTCGCAACACCAGAAGAAGGTTTTCCAGGTGCGATGGTAGATGAGCGGGGACGTTGGTTTTCGGGCATTAATCATGGTGGTTATGACCTCTGGAGCGAATCCTGTTTGGGTCAGTATCCAGGATTCAATTGCCATGCCGTTAAAGACAGGGCCCCTGAGTTCTGATGGTAAATGGGGCCCTGGGAAAGAAGGTCTGGTCAGTTTGGAAGTGGCCAGGGTGTGTCGGCAAGGAGTTGTACGAGCTCTGCGTACTATGCCAGTCATGGCCAGTCTGGGCCGGCAAGTATTATCGGATTTCTCTCCGCTTTGATCTTTCTGATAACGCACGGGATCAGCGGTGGGGGGACGGACGGAGTAAGATATATGGGAGTTGGAATTAGTGCCAGGGGAGGACCTACGGAGTCCACTCCTAGCGCCAGATGATTTCTGGACCTGGCCACAAAGGCCTTGACTTTGTTGTTAATTCTTGATGCCATGAGGTCTACGTCGGGGGTTCCCCAGTGCCGACAGATTTGTAGGAAGTCTTCCGGATGAAGGGACCATTCTCCTGAGGCCATTCCCTGGCGGCTTAGGAAGTCTGCTGCCCAGTTTTCCACTCCCGGGATGTGGACTGCTGATATGAGTGACTGGGTTTCCTCTGTCCAGAGGAGGATATGTTCCACTTCGCGCATTGCGGCTTTGCTGCGCGTGCCGCACTGGTGGTTGATGTATGCTACCGCCGTGGCGTTGTCTGATTGGATGCGGATGGGCCAACCGGCCAGGAGGTGGTGAAAGTAATGGAGCGCTAGGCGGATTGCTCGCAGCTCTAGGATGTTGAAGGGCAGTTGTGACTCCTGAGGCGTCCAGCGGCCTTGTGCCGTTTGATGACGATAGACAGCCCCAGCCGAGAAGGCTGGCGTCGGTGGTCACCACCAGCCACTGAACCGGGAGGGAGGATTTTCCCTGTGTGAGCGATGATTGACGTGTCCACCATTTGAGTGCCATTTTGACCTGCGTTGGTAGGCAGTGCTTGTGGTCGAGGGTGAAGCGGCTTTTGTCCCAAGCCGAGAGGAAGTAGAGCTACAAGGGTCGAAAGTGAAGCTGAGCGAAAGGAACTGCTTCCATTGGCGCTACCATCTTTCCCAGGACCCCAATGCCGAAATGGATAGATTGAGGGGGACGGCTGCAAGCCCTTTGCGGATTGCCATGGCTTTGTCTTGAGGCAGTATGACGAGGCCTTGTGTTGTGTCTAGGGTCATCCCTACGAAGTTTATCGTCTGTGCTTGTGTTGGTGATTTTTTGAGGTTTATGAGCCAGCACAGGCAGGAGAGTGTGTCTGTGGTTATTGGACGCTATCGAGGCATGTTTGGAAGGACGGTCCTTTGATTAGTAGGTCGTCTAGGTAGGGGAGAACGACCACTGCCCGCGAGTGGAGGATGGTCATGGCAGCTGCCATGACCTTTGTGAATGTTCTGGGTGCAGTTGCCAAGCTGAAGGGCAGGGCAACAAATTGGAAGTGACGTTTTTGAACTGTGAACCGCAGATACGTCTGGTGTGGGGGAAGGATGGGGATGTGGAGGTATGCGTCCAGTATGTCTATGGTTGCTAGGAACTCTCCTTTTTCCATAGACGCGATTACTGAGCGAAGGGATTCCATCCTGAACTGTCTGACTTTGACAAACTTGTTGAGGAGCTTGAGATTTAGGATGGGGCGTAGTGTTCCGTTTTTTTTCGGGACAACAAACAGGTTTGAGTAGTATTCCTTGTACTGTTCGGCCTTTGGTACCGGTGTTATGACCCTGGTCCTGAGTAGCAAATTGATGGCCTCGAAAAACGGTTGGGAGTTTGTTTTTGGGTGGTTGCGAGAAGAAAAAACGATTTGAGGGCCGGGATGAGAATTCTATTTTGTAGCCTGACGACACCAGTTCTCTGACCCACCTGTCGTGCATGACAGCGAGCCACGAGTGGCAGAAGAACTGGAGGCGTCCGCCTATTATATTGGTATTGGGCGGTTGGGGGATGGAGTCATGCGTTGAACCTTTGGGGCCTCGTGCCCCTCGGGTGGGTTTGTTTGGGGCAGTTTTTCCAGGAGGAGTTTGTTTTGAATGAAGGCAGGGTAATGGCTCCTCGGTAAGTCCGCTTTGTGTTGGTGAATGAAGTGGCCCATCTCGATGACTCGTGGGAGGAGTGGGGGTCAAAATTGCGACTGTGGTTGGCGAAATTTATGTTTGAATCTCTGTTGGGGGAGAATTTTGCTTATTCCTCCCATCGTTTCGGAAAGGAGCTGATCGAGTTTTCCCCCGAAAAGGCGACCTCTTTGGTAGGGGAGGTTTTATTAGGGATATTTTCGAAGTGGCGTCAGCGTGCCAGGCTCTGAGACACAGAGTTTGGCGTATGGAGATGGCGTTTGCTGCCAACAACATGGCACAGTTGGCTGTGTCTAATGTTGCGAGCACGGAGTACTCCAGGGCCATTGTGATTTGTTCCAGTAGATAGGTTGGGTCCCGGGAGGGATCTTGTAATATCATGCATAAGGAACACATCCAGGTTAATGCTGCTTTCGTGACCCATGCTGCGGCAAACAAAGGGGAAAGGGCAGCTCCCGAGGCCTCAAAGACGGAGTGCGCTAGATTATCTAGTTGACGGTCATTGGAATCTTTAATAGATGAACTGTCGGAGAATGTAAGGTTTTATTAGCTAGGCGCGATACGGGGAGGGGGGTTGACTGTCGGTGACCCATTTTTTCGGATATTCTGGGGGAAAGGATATTTGGCTTCAATGGCTTTGCGCCCTGCGAAACGCTTGTCTGGGCGGTCCCAATGCCACTGAACTATACCCTCAAAATCGTCGTGGACAGAGAAGACTCGATGGGAGCGCTTTGTGTTTGTAAAAGAGACAGTGCGCTCTGGGAGACTTCGGATTCATCGTCGACATTTAGTGTTGTGTTAACCGCCTCGATGAGGCTGACAACCATTATTTGGGTGTCCGTGGCATCATTTTCGTGGGGCGAATATGGCTCTGTTAGTTGCCCTTCAGAGAGCGAGTCGGACAGGTCACTGGGTGACTGGGAGCGAGAAGCGTTTCTTATAGGTGACGTGGTGGGAGTGTGCAGACTGGTATAGGCCGGCCTCCTGGTTGCCCGTAGGGTCGCGGTTTGGGAATATTCTGTGCTGGATTGGGAACAGTGCCGTTTGCTCTCGCTGCCTGTGTGAGAGCTGGGGCGTGACTGCAGTAGTTCGACTATTGAATCCAGCTGCTGTGACAGTGCCAAGCCCCCTGGGGGGGGATGTCAGACATACTGGGTACTGCGACAGTGGAAGTCTCAGTGGGAAATTCAGGTTCACAATTTTTGCAAAATTGTGAATCATGTTTGATTGGGAGCACGGTCTGGTAGATGGTGCATGATGCCTTGCTCCCTGCGTTATTTTTGTATTTATCTTTGGGCTTGGGGTCTGTCATGTTGTACCAAATTACGAGTAAGGGTGGCACTGCGGTGTACTAAGGTGGGTGCTATGAAGGCACTGGAGCAGACACCAACCGGGTGCTGCTAGCTTGCAGGAAGGATGGGGGGGGCTCCTACTGGAGCTTGTCCGGATCCTGTGTCCCCTGTGGTGTGCAGTCAGATGTGGCTGGACATCTTGCTTCAGAGGCAGCAAGGAAAAAGGACTGAGGAGGGGATGTGGTTTGTGATATTACCTTAGCATTGTGTGGCCCCCCTTTGTGAGACCAGAGGGGGGGGAGCCAGGGGAAAGCCAGGTATATAATGTATTTATCTGTGCCTGCCTCAGTGCTGCAGGCACCGTTCTTTGTTTGAGATTTCGCGCCGCTGTGGGGGGCGTGTTATGTGGGCGTGCCCCTGCAGTGTGGGCTGCCCAGCGATTTGCTTGGCGGCAGAGGTAGGCGTATACTAGGGCAGCCCCATTGCCCATGTCATAGTAGGGGCATGAGTAGGGGCTGTGATGGGCATGCTTAGCTGCCAATCGCGGCTGAGCATGCTGGCCGTGTCATAGCACATGCCCCCTATGACGCGGGTGTGACGCTGCCGATCGGCTAATCACGGCCACGGTTGGGGCGGTGCTATAGAGTAGGCCCACACTGGGGCCTTGATTAGAGAGCGTCCCCGGAGCTGCGGCGGCGGGTGGGCGCACGGCTGGCGGCGGCGGTGCGGCAGTGCGGTGCAGCGGTCCTGCTTTGGCCCCCTGGGCAGGACGCAGCACCAGACTTACTGGTGGTGCGCGTCCTGGCATGGAGCCACCGCGGTTGTGAGGAGGAGAGGCGTCCAAGGCTGTGGGGTCTGCTGCTGAGGTGAGTGCAATAAATTTTGTGCATCCTGCATCCTCCTGTCCTGCAGGTGGATGCAGTGGGTCTGCACGGTGTCCGCCGGCGTGTTCTGGAGTGGGAGAAGTGGAGCCCTTTGTGGGGGCTCTGTGGCCTCTCCGAGGGCAGCGTGCGCTGCCTTGGAGTCCAATGTGCTCTAAGTAGAGCGCCGCCATGTGTTAAAAATAAGAATAAGCTGGCAAAAAGAGAATTGAATAAAAATTGAAAGTTGATGTGGTCTGAAATACAGAGCACATGTGCCTCCTTGCGACACTAAGCAAAAACTGACTACGTACGCCTATAGATGGGTGTATACTGCAGGAAGGAGGGCTTAACTTTTGTCTCTACTTAGTGTCGCCTCCTAGTGGCAGAAAAGCATACACCCAAGGTCCTGTGTCTCCCAATGATTCGACGGAGAAAACCCAATTGACCTTGTGTATAACATTTCTCCTAGATTATATCTGCAAGGGTGAAATTTGAGCTTGCCAGCCATCAATCAAACTAAGTTTCATACCCTTACAATTCATATAGACCGCTAATTTTGGTCTGAAAGCTCTATTAAGTCTAGCACATATATTCATATAGGAAAACAGCTGTACCTGTATGAGATCTTAGATGTTTTTTTAATTGAGCAGAGTCCGTGAACGTTCGCTGGCAGATATTACAATCTCGTAACCCGTCGGCTTATTATTTGTGGATAGAAAACACAAGTATGCATTAGAACACAATGGATTGTTTTTTTTTCTTTAAGAATGTGTACTGAGCGTTAGTAAGCCACATTTTAAAGGAGTTATCAGGCTCTTAGTGTTTAGGTACATTGTGAAAAAAAGTCCCTAACAGGCAGGTAGATGCTAACTATCTACCTGTTGTCCTCTGTGCCGTTCTCTGCCATCAAAAACCACTCTTGCCAGTGATGTCAAGTCAACAGAGAAGCTCTTTTTCCGCTTTGCTGCTCTGTTGATGGGATGTAACTACCGACGTCATGCTGGTAAGCAGCGGGGAGCCAGATGCCAAACCGCGGGGAGTCGGCTGTCAATCAGCATGACATCGGCAGTCAGGCCCCATTGAGAGCAGCAAACCGGAAGACGAAGAGCTGCTCTGCTGAAATGGAGCAGCGGAATCACTGGCACTGACCTCTCTATGCTGTTGCTGGGTACAACAGGCAGAAAGATGCCTCTGTTAGCAACTAACTGCTTGGTAGTAATTATGCACATCGCAAAAAAAACAAATCCTGGCTAAGCTCTAGATCAACATACCCTCAAGACATGAAATTCAGAATTGTTGCGATCGGTGGAAGCTGAGGCCAGAGCCAATTTTTATAATCAATGTATTAGATATTTTACTGCCCAATTTAAATTAAAAAAAAAGTACTGGAGCAAGATATGTGCTAGGCTGGTCTTAAGCCACTGTGTGCCTTGCAACTATGGTAGGCGACGTCATAAGCTATACGCAGTAAGTGCATGCCTCTTCAATACTTTTGGATATGTAGTGCCACCAATCACCAGGTAGTAGACATAAATCTATATTCCAAGCTCCAAATATTACTATTCAGGTTTTACAATGCCATGTCTAGGATTGTGTGATTGTAGAAAGTCTATAAGATATAGTATTTTGCATAGGAAATATTACAACCAAGCATGAAAATAAACAATATATTACCTATTATTTATTGATGAGAACAGCACAGGGTTATTCTAAACTATAAATGGTTAGTCCTGCCCCATGTAACCTGATTAATATAGATGACAATATAAGGCCATTCCAAGGAGCATAACTAACATGAGAAGAATGCTATGGATGTACCTACCTAAATGGACACGAAAGTGACTCTTCAGTTGCCTTTTTTGATTAAACACCTTTCCACATTTGTCACAAGTAAATGATTTTTCTTCTGTAAAGAAAGAATAGTCAGCAAAGCGCAGCAAGCAAAAGCATTGGAAACAAACACATACAATATGAGGGATGTGGTCACAGGCTTTGGACTGCTTTACCAAGGTTTCCTCGCTTTTGTATACTTATTATGGATCTATGAATGTCTTAGAGAGGGGAGATCTGCAGGATTTGGATCAATATAACACTACATTTATCCAGCAGGTCTGCTGTTTAGCCATGTTCTTCCCTAGCAATTATACGATATGATGGGTAGCACATCCCCAAGTAGCAGTAAGCGGCAGTGGCCATTAAACAATGTTCACTGCTTATATCCAGCTGCTGCCAGAGCATATTTCAGCTAATTAGTGGGAGTGTTGGACCAAATGGTATCACAAATAGATGATCTACCCTACAAATGATAGTCCCAGCACTAATCAAGCAACCTGTAATACACTGGTAAAGTATGGACGTACCTGCATGTACACGCATATGTTCCATTAGCGAACTCTTGGTTGAAAGCGATTTACTGCACACAATACAGCTATACGGTCTCTCTCCAGTGTGAATGCGCTCATGAACCCGCAGAGAATGTTTCTGGGTAAATCCTTTTCCACATTGGGAACACCTAAACGGACACTCTCCTGAAATATTACAGGAAAAGGTTTGGTCACTAAATGTACATTGAAATGGACTTGCTTGATAAACATGGCACTTTAGCCATATGCACACACTGCTTTTTTTGGTGCAATTTTGTCACAAATCTGCAAGCCTATGTTTATGCCAGCAAAGTCAATAAGAAATCAGAAGTTTTGTGCACATCTTGCTTATTTTTCCTTGCAGATTAGATGGAGGAAAAATCTGCAGCATGTCAATTCTTGCATAATTTTTTTCACCCATTCACTTCAATAATCTCACAATAAACACTGCACAATTGCAGGCGTGTTCCCACCAGGGCTGTGGAGTCAGACCCTGACTGACTCCTAAAATATATAATAAATTGGGTACAGTAGCTCAATGCAGTATGTGCTGAACAATATTATTATGAATTATGTTCTATCTAAATGTGTTGATTAGTGAATCATATTAATGATTAGAAGCCTAATGTTCACATTGTACTACAATAAATTTATCATGTATGATGGAGTCAGGAGTCTGGGAAATTGAGGAGTTGGAGGTTTGGCTTAGCCACAGCCCTGGTTCCCACAATGCGTTCTTTAGTGTGTTTTCTGAAAAAAACGCAAGCCTTATTAAATCTTGTGAAATCATATCTGGCCACAACCAAAAAAATCCCCACTCTCTCTCCAATTGTGTTTTTTGGTACATTTTTCAGCCAGGAGATATAGATTTGGTCCAAAAACATTCTGCAACCAAATAATTAATGTGCGCACATAGCCCTAAATGAAATGCTGTGGATCCATGAAGCGCAACAGACATTAAAGGGAACCTGTCACCTGGAATTAACCCCCTGACCTATCACTAGCTGTCCCTTCACCTTCCCAGGTGCTCCCAAACCATCCCTGTCTGTTGTAAATCCACCCTGTAAAGTTTTAGAAAAATAACCTTGAACTTACTGCACGTCGCTCTCTCAGGAGACTGGAAAGGCAGCTCCAGGCTCCATATTCCCTTCTGGGCGTCATTATTCTGTATTGCTTTCCTCCTTTTTTTGGAACTCCCGCCCTCTTTTCCAGCTATGATGCACCGGCCCGTACGTCACATCCGGCCTGGTGCATTATGGGCCCGATCACGTGATCAGGCCTGGTGCATTATGGGCCCGATCACGTGATCAGGCCGGATCCGCCCATGCGCATATTGAAGCCGGGTAGATCACATGATCGGAAAGGTGGCTTCAGGCTCCATATTCCCTGCTGGGCGTCATTATTCTGTATTGATTTCCTCCTTTTTCTTGGACTCTCCCGCCCATCTCCAGACCATGTCCCTGTACAGTCAGACACATCCATTACACAGTACATAGCAGGGACACATATATAAGATTATCTCATCACAGGAGATGTGGTATGATCAGACCATGTTCCTGTATGGTCAGACACATCCATTGCACATTATTTAGCAGGGACACATATTTTAGATTATGTCATCACAGGAGATGTGGTATGATCAGACCATGTCCCTGTACAGTCAGACACATCCATTACACAGTACATAGCGGGGACACATATATAAGATTATCTCAGCATGGGAGATGTGGTATAATCAGACCGTGTTCCTGTATGGTCAGACACATTCATTACACAGTACATAGCAAGTACACATATATAAGATTATCTCAGCACAGGAGATGTGGTAGGATCAGACCATGTTCCTGTATGGTCAGACACATCCATTGCACAGTACATAGTAGGAACATATAAGAGTATCTCAGCACAGGAAAAAAATGTTAAACATCCTATTGTGTAAATTATTATTATTCCAAGATCTACTGAGTAAAATTAACTTTGTGGGAAACCTCTTTAAATGGACACCTCCGCCCTGGAATCCACTATCAGTGTTCACAGATTAAAGAGGACCTGTCACCAAACCAGGCATGGTGATCTAATTACAGCACTGGATGCAGCATGTCTGCAGCATCCAGGCAAGGGGTCCTCCAGCACTTGAGCAGCCCTGTACCCCGAGATAATACACTTAGAAAACTTACATGCTGCAGCCATTAAGGAGGTGGCTAGGGGCAGGAGCCAAGGGTAGATTCAGACCCCCTGCATATTTAATCTGCCCACCGCTGCCAATCATTCTCTCCCTCTTCAGCAGCATTTAATCAGAGGTGTTTTTTTTTCAGAACTTGCAGTTTGGCCCCGCCCCCTGAGGGGGAAATAATGATTGGCAGCGGTGGGCAGATTAAACATGCAGGGGGTGTGAATCTGCCCTTCGGCTCCTGCCCCTAGCCACCTCCTTAATGGCTGCAGCATGTAAGTTTTCTAAGTGTATTATCTCGGGGTACAGGGCTGCTCAAGTGCTGGGGGACCCCTTGCCTGGATGCTGCAGACATGCTGCATCCAGTGCTGTAATTAGATCACCATGCCTGGTTTGGTGACAAGTACTCTTTAAGTATGGTTTCAGGCACTATGGTGGAATAAGCACCATTTTGATTGTGTATATACAATGCCTTGTGAAAGTATTTGGCCCCCTTGAAGTTTTCAACTTTTTGCCAAATTTCAGGCTTCAAACATAAAGATAAAATTCCCACACACTGCACTGATGAGGGGCAGTTACCCTAAAACACAGCGTCTGCAGTTTGGGGTTCTGATCTGGCACAAATCCTTGGTCATATTAAAAAACTTGTTGAAGAGCCCATTATGACTTTGAGGACAGCTACCGAATGGTGGCGCTAGAGTTCATTCACTTCCTCACTGAAGAATCAACAAGTGGGACACAATCGTGAAGTGGAACGAAATTTACTGGATATTTTAAACTTTTTTAGCAAATAAAAAAGTGAAAAGTGGGGCGTGCAATATTATTTGGCCTGCTTGAGTTAATACTTTGTAGCACCACCTTTTGCTGCAATTACAGCTGCAAGTCACTTGGGGTATATCTCTATCAGTTTTGCACATCAAGAGACTGAAATTCTTACCCATTCTTCCTTGCAAAACAGCTCGAGCTCAGTGAGGTTGGATGGAGAGCGTTTGTGAACAGCAGTTTTCAGCTCGTTCCACAGATTCTCGATTGGATTCAGGTCTGGACTTTGACTTTGCCATTCTAACACCTGGATACATTTATTTTTGAGCCATTCCATTGTAGATTTTGCTTTATGTTTGGGATCATTGTCTTGTTGGAAGATAAATCTCCGTCCCAGTCTCAGGTCTTTTGCAGACTCCAACAGGTTTTCTTCCAGAATGGTCCTGTATTTGGCGCTGTCCATCTTCCCATCAATTTTAACCATCTTCCCTGTCCCTGCTGAAGAAAAGCAGGCCCAAACTATGATGCTGTCACCACCATGTTTGACAGTGGGGATGTTGTTTTCAGGGTGACGAGCTGTGTTGCTTTTACGCCAAACATATCGTTTTGCATTGTGGCCAAAAAGTTTGATTTTGGTTTCATCTGAGCAGAGCACCTTATTCCACGTTTGTTGTGGCTCCCAGGTGGCTTGTGGCAAACTTCAAACGAGACTTTTTATGAATATCTTTGAGAAATGGCTTTCTTTTTGCCACTCTTCCATAAAGGCGAGATTTGTGCAGTGTACGACTGATTGTGGTCCTATGGACAGACTCTCCCATCTCAGCTGTAGATCTATGCAGTTCCTCCAGAGTGATCATGGGCCTTTTGGCTGCATCTCTAATCAGTCTTCTTCTTGTTCGAGATGAAAGTTTAGAGGGACAGGCGGGTCTTGGTAGATTTGCAGTGGTCTGATACTCCTTCCATTTCAATATGATCGCTTGCACAGTGCTCTTTGAGATGTTTAAAACTTGGGAAATCTTTTTGTATCCAAAACCGGTTTTTAACTTCGCCACAACAGTATATTGGACCTGCCTGGTGTGTTCCTTGGTCTTCATGATGCTCTCTGCACTTGAAACAAAACCCTGAGACTATCACAGAGCAGGTGCATTTATACGGAGACTTGATTACACACAGGGGGATTCTATTTATCATTACCAGTCATTTAGGACACCATTGGATCATTCAGAGATCCACACTGAACTTCTGGAGTGAGTTTTATGCACTGAAAGTAAAGGGGACGAATAATATTGCACGCCTCACTTTTCAGTTTTTTATTTGTTAAAATATCGAATAAAATTTCGTTCCACTTCACGATTGTGTCCCACTTGTTGTTGATTCTTCACAAAAAAATTAGAATTTATATCTTTATGTTTGAAGCCTGAAATGTGGCAAAAGTTTGAAAAATTCAAGGGGGCCAAATAGTTTCACAACATACTGTAGCTTACACTATAGAGCCCCGATTCATTGAAGCTTCTACATCAGAAACCTGGCAGAAAAAGCTTTGAACTAATTTTTGGCCCCCTCTGTTTCCACATCAATTTTTCAATTTGCCTAGTTTAATCAAAATGGATGGAACTGGGGCAGGATGCCACAACTTGTCTATCTCATGATGAGCTGTGGCATCTCTTACTATACAAATCTTCCTCCAATTTCTGAATTAATAATAATAAGAATCAAAAATAACATAATAAAAAAGAGCGAGGTGCATGCCACTTGTCAGACACTCATGGATTTATTAAGAGAAATTTGCTTCTTATTGATTTAGATGCCTCTGATTCCACCCCGTCCCTTCATTAAGACCAGTGTGAAAATCGAAAGGCTTAGGCCGGCTTCACACTGCAGCGTCCGGTGTGCAACGCACACAGTTCCCGCAGCTGATAAGTCAGGACCACGGGCGCCGCGGTGCTGGCCTGTCAGCGGCTGCAGCTGTGTGCGCTGCACACCAGACCGGAGGGCATATTAGCCCCCCAGTCCTGTGTGCTGATCTGGTCCGCGGCTGTCTGGGTCATCCCAGGCAGCCCCGAACCGGATCACGCCGCAGTGTGAAGCCGACCTTAGGCTGGCTTCACACTGCAGTTTTTCACTTATCAGTGTCCATCAGTGTTTGTGTGCCAAAACCAGGAGAGGAACCAGGAAAGGAACTTGCAGAGAAAAACTATAATTGAAAGATTGACACCTGTTCTGAGTTTTGGAGACACTCCTGGTTTTGGCACACAAACTGGATGGACACTGATCAGTGAAAAACTGCAGTGTGAAGGCAGCCTTAGGCTGGCTTCACACAGCGGGTCAGATCCGATCCGAGGCTATCAGGATGAACCCGACAGCCTCGGATCGGATCAGCACACAGAACCGGAGGGCTAATATGTCCTCCGGTCCGGTGTGCACCCGCACGCAGCTGCCGCCACTGATGAATCAGAACCGCGGCTCACAGGGAGCTAGCCGCGGTCCTGAAACAACTGCAGCGTGCAGCCGCAGGTGTCCGGTTCCCGGATCCTCCCGGACTGATGCAATCTGGCCCCATAAGCTCCCATGTTAGGGAGAATCCGGGGCAATCCGGGAATTCCCAATTAGAGGAGCGTTTTTGTGTCCGTGAGAGAATACTGAATTCTCCCGGATTGTCCCAGACAGATAGAAACCGGATGGCAGAGAGCTGCCATCGTGCTTCTATCCGGCCCCATAGGCTACTATGGGGCCAAAAACGGGTCCGGGGATGTCCGGTTTACACAGACAGCCTCGGATCAGAACCAACCCGCAATGTGAAGCCAGCCTTAATGAATCAGTCCTACAGGGTTTTAACATTAGTATAACAATATGCATAAGGAAAAATAACTGCGCAAATAACATCATGGAAAAAAAATGTGGTGTCTATCCACAGAAACACTAATTAATACAAGAGAACAAAGTGGATTTGGCATGACAAGATATACAAATTAATTTGTTGAGAGAGCATCAATACATGGTATAAGCAACAGTCTAAGTACATATAGCCTCCCACCTACAAATAGTCACATGATATCATGGTAACATGTAACCTACCACTATATAAGGTAAGACAAAGTGTAGAGTTAAGGTGCAAAGAAGCAGGGTCCCAGCCAGATATCTGTCTTGCCCTATATAGTGGTAGGTTACTTACCGTATGTTATCATGTGAACGTTTGTAGGTGGGAGATTATATGTAATTAGAGTGCTGCTTACACTACTGACTTGTGTTATGTACAAGCCTAGTGTTGTATGTTGACTTGTCATCTCTTACAAGCTTTTGTTTTTATCTTTGCCCTTTTTTGTACACGTGTGTGCACATGTTGAAATAGTCATGCTAAATCTACTTTTGTTCTCTTGCATTGACTAGGGTTTGGTATTGTCACAAGCTAACCACTCATTTTCTATAGGTTTAAAAGACTTTGTAATTTTTTATATTACCTTTAAAAGCATATGGAAGTAAGATAAGGGGATACCTCAACTAGCTGATCACTGGGGACATGTGAACAGCAGTACAGTCACACACGGCCTTTGGTGAATTGGGGTCTGATCACATATTGGAAAATACTAACAGTACAAACTTTTTAAGTCATAATTAAGAATTATCAACTGAGGGCAGTAGCAGATAACTGCGAAAGTGGTATAGTATTCCTGGCGAACTCCATTCATACCTGTATGAACTCTCCGATGCATGACTAAGTAGTGCTTGTACTTGAACACTCTCCCGCAGTCTTTGCAGGAGGCTTCAGAAGGAGACAGGTATCTCTTCCCCGCAGAATTCTTTGCTGGTTTATGTCCCTCATTGTCTTCTCCAGCTTTGTTATCTTGCGTCTTTACGGACTTCCGAGGTTTGCGCTTGGTTTGTCCAACCAGTATAATTTGGTCTTCCTGAGGCTTGGGATTTAAATCACACGTCACCTCCGCAGCAAAATCGGCCACTTCATGGTCATGTATCACGTCTCCATTGGCATAACAAGAGTCCTCAATACTTTCTGGGATATTGTCCTGGTCTGCATTTTGCTCGGTCTCCGTCTCTGTGTCTGCCTCTTCAATACCTGTCTCACTGTTAGTTGGAGAAGCGAGTTTCTTTGGTCTTCCTCGTTTATGATTTAATGAATCTTCCTCGGTTTCATCTGTTTTATCAGACACTTCATCCGGAGGTTTGAGCAGCTCCTGCTGATAATCTAAATATGCTTTAACCAAATTATCAATTTTCAGAACATGTGCCGTTGCCACTATTTGCCTTAGGCTTTTTTCACCTACATGTACATTTCCAGTGTATATAAACTGCAGTAAGGATTCAAAGACCTCGGAAACAATTCCTTCAATGACATACACTGACTGGCCTATATTTCCCTCATCAGCAAACATCATGGAGAAATATTCACTGCTAGCAGCCAACAGAGCTTTATGTGCCCGAAACTCCACATCCTCAACCATCAGCGTGATGTCGCACAAGAAGTTCTTTTTCCTCTGCTCCTCTAAACTGGTGAGAACCGTGCCCACATGACCTTGAGAGTAGAATTGAATCTTCACTTCTGTTTCTGACTCTACCTGAGGGGCAGAGTCTTCCATTGTCCGTAGGAGGCGCCTACAAAAAAAATAAAAAATAAGCAGATCATTCAATGTTCTTATGTCATTTCTGCTTATAGAACTCAGTATTGAACCTAGTTGTCGCCACATCTGTGTGTAAACAGACTGTGTACATAATGTGCATGGACAACATGAAATAATGACAGTCAAGCATGGAGAAGCCAGAAGTGGTCCACCTGGCAGACTCTTTTAAACTATGGCGCAAAGTTCTAAACAAATGGTTGGCAAGTATAAACTTACTCCAGGTAGTCTGAAGATGTGTCAAAATTAAAGGGTTTGTCTGGTATAAAATGAAAATTCTGCAGTCACTCTAAGGGTGCGTGCACACGGTCCAGAGGAGCTGTGTGTTGGACGCAGCTCCTCCGGACCTGAGTGAAGCCGCAGGGAGACCGCAGCCGCCCTGTACTCACCATGTGCGTCGGGTGCGGGGCGGCTTCTCCCTGCAGTCACCCGATGGGAGCCACTTCTGACTCCGCAGCATGAAATGAACATGCGGAGGAGGAGCAGACTACCGGCAACTCGCACCGCAGCTCCAAAGATGCTGCGGGCGGGTTACGCATAGTGAGGATGGGATTTCTTGAAATCCCACCCACTTTGCTAGTACTGTACTACGCAGCGTTTTGGACGAAGTGCAAAGACGCTGCATCCAAAACGCTGCGTATCCTGATCGTGAGGATGCACCCTCAGTGACTGTAGACGTACCAACACTCCCAGTGCTTGCACTATGCGAGGATTCACAGTTTCTTAACAGGAAATGGACCGCAGTGATGCGGTATGCATGTTCCCGGCAACAACATGACCAGAGGGCGCATCCTCGCTCCATACACATGTTGGAGCAAGGCTGCGCCCACTAGACAGCTGCTCCATATAGTTGGACGCGCCCGCACCCACTGGTCATGTTGCCGGGAACATGCATACTGCATAATTGCTGTTCATTCCCAGTTTAAAAAATGGCGAATACTCGCAGCACTCAGTGATTGATAAATCTCCAGTCAAAGTGACTGCAGAATTATCATTTTAGACCGGACAACCCCTTTAATGATAGTAATAGATTTTGTGACTTATTACGCCATCCTTGAGGTGGCTGACTTTAGAACATTAAAAGGTCTTTCCAGGCACCAAGTAAATGTTGACAGTGTGCAATTTGCACACACAGGATTCTGCTCTTTTGCCAGCTTCAACAGTGGTCACAAGGCCGCCATGTTCAAAGTTGTGGTTGCATGGGCATCTTGCTTCTCTCAACAGAACATTGAAAACAGCTGTGAAATCTGCTACTCAACACATCAAACATGCAAACAGTATGGTCACGTAACGATTGATCAAGCTGGAAAGCTGATAGCAAAATTACACATAGTCTTAATTAGGAAATGCTATTTATAAAGAGCATTTTGTTCAGCCATACCTCACATTTAGGTCAGGGATAATTAGAGATGTACTAGGAAGCTGCAGGGATGGGTAGTGATAGGTTTGGGGGCATAAATGACCAGGTTCCCTTTAAAACAGGTTGCACCATTTTCTTTTTACAGTCTGCGTGTTGTACTTTTTATTGCTAGCTGATGATCAGTCATTGAGCTCATTCTGATGGTCCAATGGGAGAGTTTGTAAGTCTTTTTTCTGAGCTCTATTCAGCTGATTTATGACCATACACCACATCAAACCTGAATGTGCACAAATACAAGGAGCTGGAAAAAGAGCAACAATGCAAACTTTTAATGAAACCAAACTGCAAACAATTTTAGTACAGTCATATGAAAACGTTTTTGCACCCCTCTTAATCTTACTCTTTTTTTTTTTTTTTGTTTAAAATTGGGTGTTCTGCAACAGCTATTTCAGTGTGATATATGTAATAACTGATGGACACAGTAATATTTCAGGATTGAAATGAGGTTTATTGTACTAACCAAAAATGTGAAATATGCATTATTTCAAAAATTGACAGGTGCAAAAGTATGGGCACCTCAACAGAAAAGTGACATTAATATTTAGTAAATCCACCTTTTGCAAAAATAACAGCCTCTAGTCGCTTCCTGTAGCTGTTAATGAGTTCCTGGATCCTGGATGAAGGTATTTTTGACCATTCCTCTTTACAAAACAATTCCAGTTCAGTTAAGTTTGATGGTCGCCGAGCATGGACAGCCGGCTTCAAAACATCCCACAGATGTTCAATGATATTCAGGTCTGAGGACTGGGATGGCCATTCCAGAACATTGTAATTGTTCCTCTGCATGAATGCCTGAGTAGATTTGGAGCATGTTTTTGGATCATTGTCTTGCTGAAAGATTCATCCCCGGCGTAACTTCAACTTTGACACTGATTCTTGAACATTATTCTCAAGAATCTGCTGATACTGAGTGGAATCTATGCGACCCTCAACTTTAACAAGATTCCCGATGCCGTCATTGGCCACACAGTCCCAAAGCATGATGGACCCTCCCCCAAATTTGACGGTGGGTAGCAAGTGTTTTTCTTGGAATGCTGTGTTTTTGTGGCGCCACGCATAACGCCTTGTTGTATAACCAAACTACTAAATTTTTGTTTCATCAGTCTACAGGACCTTCTTCCAAAATGAAACTGGCTTGTCCAAATGTGCTTTTGCATACCTCAGGCGACTCTGTTTATGGCGTGCATGCAGAAACGGCTTCTTTCGCATCACTCTCCCATACAGCTTCTCCTTGTGCAGTGTGCACTGTATTGTTGACCGATATACAGTGACACCATCTGCAGCAAGATGATGCTGCAGGTCTTTGGAGGTTGTCTGTGGATTGTTCTTGACTGTTCTCACCATTCTTCTTCTCTGCCTTTCTGATATTTTTGTTGGCCTGCCACTTCTGGCCTTTACAAGAATTGTCCCTGTGGTCTTCCATTTCCTTACTATGTTCCTCACAGTGGAAACTGACAGGTTAAATCTCTGAGACAACTTTTTGTATCCTTCCCCTGAACAACTATGTTGAACAATCTTTTTTTTAAGATCATTTGAGAGCTGTTTTGAGGATCCCATGATGCCACTCCTCAGAGAAGATGCAAATAGGAGAACAACTTGCAAGTGGACACCTGAAATAGCTTTTCTCATGATTGGATACACCGGGCTATGAAGTACAAAGCTCAATGAGGTTACCAAACCAATTTAGTGCTTCAGTAAGTCAGTAAAAAGTAGTTAGGAGTATTCAAATCATGAAAATCAGAAGGGTGCCCATACGTTTGCACCTGTCAAATTTTGAAATAATGCATATTTCACATTTTTGGTTAGTGCAATAAACCTCATTTCAAACCTGAAATATTACTGTGTCCATCAGTTATTACATATATCACACTGAAATAGCTGGTGCAAAAAAACAATTTTAAACAAACAAAAAAAAAATAGTAAGATTAAGAGGGGTGCCCAAACTTTTTCATATGACTGTAAGTAGATATTTCAAAATAAATTGTGTCTATAAAGGGGCCATCACACACTACGATTTTTGTGAGCGATCTCACCTATGATCTCAGGGTGAGCGTTCGTGGACAACACCGTTAGTGAGGCGTCACATGTATAGATAACGTTCAGGACGCAGCAACGATGTTGCGTGCAGGTAACGTTCGCACAACCAGCAACCGATGCTTGTCAATGTTGTGAATAGGCGAAATCATAAAGGAGATCGTTATGGCGGTGTCACACAGAACAATGCAAGCAGATTGCATCATCGACATCATCTGATGTGGGGTCTGGATCTCAAATCTGCAATAAACGATCATACCACTTATTGCTTGTAAGATTGACGTGTCACGCGCAACGACGTCGTTAGAGTGACTGAAAATCTGTGACGTTTCAGTGATATCTTTACTGATATTGTAGCATGTGACAGCCCCTTAACATAGATAAGATGCAGATGAACTATATTATTATGGTAGCCTTGGGCACTGCATTGACAGTTGTCATCTCAGCTCCTGAAACAGGGAACATGTTGAATGGAGAGGAATGGAGAAGAAAATCACAACTGTCAGTAGAACACAAGTTAATAACAAGATATTTAAGGGAACCCATTATCAGGTGTTCTACCGCAAACTAATAACATCTGTTTGTTGAACTGTAATGCTGAGCTTAACTTTAGAAGTCGGTTTGTTTCAGAGAAATGTACTGTTAAATCGTTATGCAGACGAGCCAAAAGTGCAGTGGCCAGGCAGTGCACTTAGGGTACCGTCACACCTGGAGATATCGCCGGCGATTTCTATGGCGACGCTAAGGCGTGGCCTGTCACCGGCGACATCGTCAATGCGTCGCTTAATGTAAACGGCCGAGGGCAACACATCTGAGTGGTCGCCTGGTTTCACCTCACAGCTCTGAAACCAGGCGACTATTCTTGGGCGATGAGTGCTGATCGCCCTGTGTAACGTCTCAAGAGCGATGTCAAGAGCGACAGCACACATTGCCTAATCCATTCCGGTAGGCGTTTCAGGGCGTATTTATTACCTCTGCCGGTCTGCGTGGATTGGTGGCAGCTCTAGCGTTCTGATTGGTTGTCTTGTTCCTCGGCTGTTGCGATGTGAAACATAGTGGAATTGACTGGCTTTGTTTGACGCACATGCGTTTACTAACGCATTCATTATTCATTCATATTATTATTATTCATTATTATGAACCTTGGGTTTTTGGTATCTTGAATGCAGAGTTGCTTCAAAGGCCGTGCCTGAATTACATTAATTATGTTACAAATACTGTGTTTTTATTTTTCCCAGAAATGAGTTGCATGTACCAGTATGGTGTACCACATAATGTCTGATGTATAGGGGTACATGTGTACGAGACCCAGGGACAGGCCTTTATGGTGACACTGTATGGTGCCTGTGTGTGTTGTCCTCCATGTACATGTATTTCATTATACATATTGTGTACACACACATGGACAAGGAAATGTTAGGTGAACAATACATATGGCCCACCTAACTAAATGCCAAGACAAATATCTGTGCACACACATACTTGGTCAAGGCTCCAATATTATCCTGACCAACAAAGCAAGAGTGAATTTATTAGCCAACGTAGTAGCACAACACACATTACATTAAAAGCGCCATACGGCTTCACTATACAACTAACCGTCACGCGAGCGCCGTGTTTTGCCGTGTTGCCCACGCCAATGCCTATAGCAATAATCCGCTACACATCACATGAGAGTTGACTGACCACCGAGCAAATACGCACATGCATGCTTACATTTAACGATGTGCCACTGCGAACAAGGACACAGTAATTGGTGCTTGTTTGCAACCAATCACACGACTTTGAGGCATCACACAACATACTGTGCAACGCCTACCTCCGAGACGCGGGACAAAACAACGCCCACATCGCTACTGTGGTTGCTCTGTGTGACACCGAAGCGGCCACAAGCGACTTGATCCCCTGTGGGCCTTGGGCGACGCTCAGGCAACTTCAGGCCAGGCTCATCGCCTGAGTTGTTGCCACGTATAAATAGGCAACGGCGACATTGGGCAACACGCAAAAACATGCGCGCGCATGTGCGTCGCCATAGAAATCGCCGGCGATATCTCCAGGTTTGACGGTACCCTTAGGGTGCGTGCACACAATCAGGACACACAGCGTTTTGGACGCAGCGTCTTTCCGCTGCGTCCAAAACGCTGCGTAGTACAGTAGAAGCATAGTGGATGGAATTTCAAGAAATCCCATCCTCACTATGCGTAACCCGCCCACAGCATGTTTGGAGCTGCAGTGCGGGTTGCCGGGAGTCCGCTCCTCCGCAGCATGTTTATCTCATGCTGCGGAGTCGGAAGCGGCTCCCATCGGGTGACTGCAGGGACAAGCCGCCCTGCACCCGCCGCACATGGTGAGTACAGGGCGGCTGCGGTCTCCCTGCGGCCACCCGCGGCTTCACTCAGGTCTGGAGGAGCTGCGTCCAACAAGCAGCTCCTCCGGACAGTGGGCACATACCCTCACAGCCCTGCTGCTCCCCTTCCCTATCCTCCAGCCAACCACCTGTCAGTGATTAAAGGGAACCAACCAGCAGGTTTTAGGGCTATAAAGTGAAGTCAGTGACTTAAGGTACAGTTACACAGGGCGATGTGTTGGAAGCTATGCCGCAGGTGCACGCTCGCTTCCGACATCGCTGCCGTACCTGTCACACAGGCACATGTTGCCTGTGATGCCGCGGCGATGTTGACGCAGCGATCGTTATTCCCAGCCCAGCGATGTTGCGAATAGGCGTCATCGCTGGCAACATCGCTATTGCGGTGTCACACAGCAAGATGCAGCCAAATCGCTGGTGTGACCGTTAGTTTTTTAAACACGTTGGAAAACCTGGCAACTCATAACCGGTGATTTATCGCAGTTGCATTGTTCTGTCACAAGCACAACGCACTCGCGATGTCGCCGCAACATTGCTGAACCTAGGATTTTTCTGCGATGTTGCGGGCGATATCGTGCCGTAAGACGGTACCTTTACAGGCTCTAGGATACTGAGTGCAATCATACCTTTACTTCAATGATTACGTGTTTGATTACAGGGAAAAGAGTCAAATAACTCCTGGAAAACAGAGCAGCTGAAAGTTGATGAATGCACACACAGGGGGCACTGCAGCGCCCGCACACACAGGGGCACTGCAGCGCCCGCACACACAGGGGGCACTGCAGCGCCCGCACACACAGGGGGCACTGCAGCGCCCGCACACACAGGGGGCACTGCAGCGCCCGCACACACAGGGGGCACTACAGCGCCCGCACACACAGGGGGCACTACAGCGCCCATACACACCGGGGGCACTACAGCGCCCATACACACCGGGGGCATTACAGCGCCCATACACACCGGGGGCATTACAGCGCCCATACACACAGGGGGCATTACAGCGCCCATACACACAGGGGGCATTACAGCGCCCATACACACAGGGGGCATTACAGCGCCCATACACACAGGGGGCATTACAGCGCCCATACACACAGGGGGCATTACAGCGCCCATACACACAGGGGGCATTACAGCGCCCATACACACAGGGGGCATTACAGCGCCCATACACACAGGGGGCATTACAGCGCCCATACACACAGGGGGCATTACAGCGCCCATACACACAGGGGCATTACAGCGCCCATACACACAGGGGGCATTACAGCGCCCATACACACAGGGGGCATTACAGCGCCCATACACACAGGGGGCATTACAGCGCCCATACACACAGGGGGCATTACAGCGCCCATACACACAGGGGGCATTACAGCGCCCATACACACAGGGGCATTACAGCGCCCATACACACAGGGGGCATTACAGCGCCCATACACACAGGGGGCATTACAGCGCCCATACACACAGGGGGCACTACAGCGCCCATACACACAGGGGGCATTACAGCACCCATACATACAGGGGCATTACAGCACCCATACATACAGGGGGAATACAGCGCCCGCACACACAGGGGGCACTACAGCGCCCGCACACACAGGAGGCATTACAGCACCCACACACACAGGAGGCACTACAGCGCCCGCACACACAGGGGGCACTACAGCGCCCGCACACACAGGGGGCATTACAGCGCCCATACATACAGGGGGCATTACAGCGCCCATACATACAGGGGGCATTACAGCGCCCATACACACCGGGGGCATTACAGCGCCCATACATACAGGGGGCATTACAGTGCCCATACACACCGGGGGCATTACAGCGCCCATACATACAGGGGGCATTACAGCGCCCATACACACAGGGGGCATTACAGCGCCCATACACACAGGGGGCATTACAGCGCCCATACATACAGGGGGCATTACAGCGCCCATACATACAGGGGCATTACAGCGCCCATACACATAGACAAGTGATAAGTTTGGGATAGAAAACCTGATGCAGGTTCCCACACACTAAGGCTGCTGTACAGGTAGAGCAGACGTTATATGGCTGCCCCCGGCACACAACAACATCCCGTGCAACTTCCCCCACTGCCCCCGCCTTGACTGTCAGAGTGACTGCACCGAATAACGGTACAAAGCGCAACTTTGCAAATAATATCTAAAGGAAATCCCGAACAGAAGAAACTGAGCAGCAGCGACAGATATAACTTACACCTCACCGATGCTTACCCGGATACACAGACAGAGCGTCTACGGACCACAGGATGACATCATTTCCCTGAGACCGCACATAGTGATGACATCACCGATGCATCCCGCCCCTCCGAAAAGCCGGAAGTGGCTGCAGAGTCACAAGGAGGGCGAAGCAGTAACTGGCAGCTGTACAGGCGGAAAGCGTCCTATTACAGCGCCCTCTGGTGGCACTTTCACGCAATTCCGTTATTTTTATATTTTACTCCCGCGGCGGAGTCAGTCCTTAACGGTTACAAATGGCGCGCACTCGGTGTTATGTGCTGAATATAGCACGATTCAATTGTTAGCAATTTAAGCAGCTACTTTGCCTTCACTTTGATGTACAGCTATACTACAACATTTGAAATTATATGTTTGCATCATAAAAAAAAATATGTGAGGAGTCTAGGGATGAGCGAGTATAGTTACAAGTATTCGGCGAGTAATGCAGTACTCACAGTACTCGAAACATAGCGAGTATTTCACTACTCACTTCAGCATATTCGGATCTCCCGCCCAGCATTAGCCAATCACAGTAAGGCCACAGTCTTCTTGGTTGTGGCATTACTATGATTGCTGGCAGCCCAGCGTCATACATGAGTCATAGCCTAAACTGTATATAAGCCCTGCCGCCGCCATTTCCTGCACATTGAATGTTAGTGATGGGCTGTCCGGCTCCGCTCACCAAAAAGAGTCTGCTCTTTCAGGTCAAAAAACGGCTCTTTTTGTAAATAATCCTGCGGTCACCTTGTAATGATTACAGGACCTCACCTGTACAGTGATCTCCTCATTCTACACCTGTACAGGGATCTAGTGATCAATATAGACTGTTTATTCTCATTCCTGTGTCCTCAGATTGTCAGCTCCTGTGATCAGGCCTCTCACTCCTCCTTTGTTACTTTCCGTCAGTGTTCGGTCCCTTCTTAGTAAGTGTTGTGATATCTGCTGCTCTGTACAGGAATAGAATTCTTAAAGGATCCTGTCAGCAGGGTTATTCCTATACAGTACAGCCCTAGCCATATTGTCACTGTAACGCTGATTACACTGATACGTGCGGTGAAGGAGTCCATTTCTTTGGATGCTGTATTATTATCACCCTGTAAAGATTTTCATGCAGACAACATCACAATGAGGGCGGCTCTGTGGCACTGGGGACGGTGGCTGTCTCTCCCCCTGTCCGCTTTCCCCCCAACCCCTGTGTGCTGTCTCTCTTCCCCCGATGCTCTCTCCTCTAACCTGTCTTCCCCTGTGCGGTGTCTTCTCTCATGTGCTCTCTCCTTTGCCTGTGTGATCTCTCTCTGCCCCCCTGCGCACTCTCTCTGTCCCACGCTGTGCGCTCTCTGCCCCTGTGCACTGTCTCTGCCTCCGTGTGTTCTCTCTCTCTCTGCCCCCCCTTGCGTTCTTCATTCTGCTTCCCCTGTGCACTCTCACTCTGCTCTTCCTGTGTGCTCTCTCTGTGCCGCCTGTGTACTCTCTCTGCCCCTCTGTACGGAGAGTGCAGAGACGGGGACCAGGGAGAGGAGAGCGGAGCATGCACTGTGCGTGTGCTATCCGGGTGATCTAAGTCATTGCCTAGTTACCTCCCTCCAGTGCTTCCTGTTCCTCTCTTCTTGGGCGCTGCACTCAGTGCAGTGAATAATAGATGAGCCTAATGAGCCCTGGAAGTGAGAGGAGCAAACAGCGCTGGAGGCAGGTGAGCATGAAATTCTTTATTTTAACTCTTAAAACTACTGGCTCTGGCCTGTGCACATGGAGGACATCTTTTTTCAGGACGTTTTTGGCCAAAACCGGTCAGTGCTGCCGGCAAAAAAACAGACATGTCAAAATGTGGAACATATGTATGTATGTGTGGAGACACAGTTCATGCAGATAGGGTGCCATAGAATATGATGTGCCTCCATATGTCTGTGCCTCCACCATGTGTCAGCACAGACTACATACATACCGGAGGCACAGATGTGTGACAGAAGCTGGACTCTGAAATAAAACTGTCAGTCTGTTTGAGGCTCTGTATATTGTACCAGCAAACTTACTTAAAGACCTTAATGACATCATAGGTCATGTGCACTAAAAAAGCCAATCACTCTAAGTGTACTCTTTCATGTGGGAGGAGCCACACAGGTCCTTGCCATTCCACACCTAGCACTGCAATTCCTGCTATCCAAGTGCATGGTCACCAGTAGTCGAAGGGTTAAAGAAAAAAAATCATCTCACTCACAGTAGAGAGCCGGCTCCCATCATTCACTCTATGTGCTGACTCGCTCACGAATGACACATCACTATTGTATGCAGAACACGGCTAGTGTAGGGAGAGTGTGAGCAGCTGCTAGGGAGAGTTGTGCTTGTGCAAATCGTACAGAAATCCTCTGTAAAACCCAAAAGCTTTTGTGAGATGTACCAGTATTATAGTACTAGGTGACTGTAGTGCAGGGAGACAGGCAGGAGCGTTACAGTACCACAAAGTACAGTCAGCAGTATTTCAGCTGAGCTAAAAGTATAAGGTCAGGGAGTAGTGACAGTTTTCCCAGCTATTTTTGGGGTCACATTTACCCCTGCAGGACAATTTTTTGCCATTGCAGTGCTATTTTCACACCGAATAGCACGCACAGTACTGCACAAGTGACACGCAGCCAGCACCGCTGTCTTGTGTGGTAACTGGCAAGCAAAATCTTACCTGTAACCTCAGGGCAATTTGTTTGTGTTGTTGCCGTGCTGTTTTCACACTGAATAGCACGCACAGTACTGCACAAGTGACACGCAGCCAGTACCGCTGTCTTGTGTGGTAACTGGCAAGCAAAATCTTACCTGTAACCTCAGGGCAATTTGTTTGTGTTGTTGCCGTGCTGTTTTCACACTGAATAGCACGCACAGTACTGCAACAAGTGACACGCAGCCAGTACCGCTGTCTTGTGTGGTAACTGGCAAGCAAAATCTTACCTGTAACCTCAGGGCAATTTTTTTGTGTTGTTGCCGTGCTGTTTTCACACTGAATAGCATGCACGGAACTGTACAACTGACACGCAGCCAGCACCTCTGTGCTCTGTGGTGACTGGAGCGTGTAATCTCGCCTTAAACCGTGGCAATTTTTTTGTGCCGTTGCTGTGCTGTGTTCACACCAAATAGCACGCACGGTACTGTACAACTGACATGCAGCCAGCACCGCTATCTTGTATGGTGACTGGCGAGTGTAATCTCACCTTAAACCTCAGGGCAATTTTTTTGTGCCGTTGTGGTGCTGTATGTAAAACACAAAGCAGTACTAGGCTGTAGTGCTACCTTCCACAAAACACTAACTGCTCCTTGTTCCCCAATATCTGCATCTGAAGATCTGCAACTATGTCAGAAAAACCACAAATTCCTAAAAAGGCTGTTGTGAAGGGACAGGGACGTGGACATGGGGTTGTCATTGGTGCCCGACAAGGCACAGAGTTTGGGAGACCGTAGAAGGTTCATGCAGCTATGTTCCTGGTGAAATTTCCCAGTCTGGAACGTAAACGGGTCTGGAAGCCAGAAGAACAAGAGCAGATACTGTCTTGGATGGCTGATAATGCCTCAAAAAAATTTTCTAGCAACACCCAATCGTCCACGACCACACAGTCTTCTGTCCATACAGAGAACGCTGGGTCATGCTATTCTCAACTTGTTCCTAGTTCATCACCCCATCTGGAGTTACAGGAAACATTTGACCCCAACCTTGGGAACTCCGAGGATCTGTTTGGTCCATTACCCTTAGTTGCTTCTGGCCTCTCATTGCGCGACATTGAAGAGGAACGTGAGGAGGTATCGTCTGTTCATGACCAAATATTTGAAAACCCACAGCCAGAAGAAAGCTACTTTCATCCACGTGATATACCATGTGAAGAGGTGGAGGCTGATGGTGATGACGCATAGTTGCCATCTGGCCAGCCGAAAATATCAACACGGAAGGAGGATGACATGGACGACGAGGTGGTCGATGATGAGACCACCGATCCGACCTGGACCATTGGCACGCATAGCCAGCACCACAGCACAGAGGAGGAAGGTGGATACGTAGCACCAACAAAGGCACCAAGGGCTGCTGGTTTGAGCAGAGTGCGAAGTGTGTTAACTGTTGCCAGGAGCAATCCCTCTGTGCCCCACGTCAAGGCAAGGGTGCGCTCAGCCGCTGTCTGGAAAAAAAATTTCAGATAGTCTTTCTGAACCAAATGTTGTCATCTGTAGCATCTGCCATACGAAGCTGAGCAGCGGCCAGGGCAAAGCCAGCCAAAGCACCACCAGTATGCGTAAACACATGGCAGCCAAGCACTCTAGTCGGTGGGCTGAACAACAGGGTACCAAATCGGTGTCTGAAGTTAAAACCATTGCCATGTCAGTGTGGCGCCCCTGCGACCAGGAGGCCACAAAGGGAACTGCAGCCAGGCAGGTAGGACGACAGTTGAACACCAACACCCTCACTGCCCACACAACCCACGTACAGTAGAGGGCAGCACCCAACCCGGAGCCTGGGAACTCTAGGCAGGCAAGGGTGGTAGGGTTTAGAGACAGTGGGTGGGCAAACACGAAGTCAGGTGACAGAAGGTAGATATAGAGCAGGGGGAGCAGGAAGGAGTCTGTAGGCTGAGATGAAAAGACTGAGATCACACGTCCTGGCAAAGTGGGGTGTAGGAGCGCAGAATCTGAACAGAGCCAGTGCGAGCCGCTGAGAGAAAGCACGTCCAGAGCCAGCACCCCAGGAGTGTGAGGGAAGAGAGGGACAGTGACACTGGTCCCTAACAACACGGTCGAGACGGCAGACTGCAGGCGGAGTAGCCCTCCTATGATACCCGAAGACACAGTAGAGAGAGCCTGGTAGAGCCTCACATGGGAGGACTGCTGGAGGCTAGGCTGAAGTAGAGTGTTGGCTCTAGAGGGGACCACAGATTTACCCGGCATCCCCAGACAACCGACGGGGGGACCACAGCTACACGTTAGGGTCCCTACCCCAAAGGACAGGCGGCTCAGTGGCAACCCGTAGGGCTCACAGGGGTCCGAGCCACCGCCATACTGTCCGGAGTCACGCACACCAAGTGAGTCACAGAGAACGCAGTAACAGCCTGGGAAGGACACAGAGACAGAGTGAGGGGTCATAGACGAAGTAACCTGGCTGCAGAGAGTAAAGGGAACCCGGAGGGGAAAGTGTGCCCGTGTAACTGAGAACTGAACTAAGAACTGTAACTGAACTGTAAACTGTACTTAAGAGCTGTGGAGAAGTAAACACAGTGAACCCTGAACACGACTCCCTTGTATGTCTCTGCCTGAACACGACTCCCTCCATACAGGTTTGCAGCAGATCACCTGGAGAGCCACAGCTTGCAGGCTCCATCGCTGAAGGACGATTCCTGCAGCATCTGGACAGCACCAGACCTGCACACTACACAATAGACTTTAACCATCACTGCCCCGGGGAACACAGTTCTGCCCACGGAGAACTATTCCATCCCTGCTGCCATTACATCATCCCTGGAGGTTCTGCAGCAGCGGCGGCCCCATTACTGGCCGCACACTGTGGGTGGCATCATGACTGACATTTCCCCTGTAAATATCCCCTTTTTCACTGTCAAGCCAGGGACACGGTCCGGACCAGGACCACCCGTGACTTCCCCAGAAGCAGACCCGGTCCGGTACCGAGTACCCCCGTCCCAGTGGGCTCAACATCGCCTGTGATCCATCCTTCCCAATCAGCTGGGCAGGAAGCAGGGAATCATACCTCTTGCTCATAAGGTGCGGTTGCACAGACACAGGACACAACAAGTTCATTCACTTGTTTGTCCCAGCCAAGCGTCCAGTTGTCCGTGCCCCAGATCTATGAAAGGAGGTATAAATACAAAGCCACGCACCCACAAGCACAAATACTGAACGCGCACAATGCAAAGTTGCTAGCCGTGGAGATGTTGCCATTTAGGTTTGTGGGGACACTGTCTTTCTGTGATCTGTTGGCTGTGGCTGCCCTGCGATACTCGGTTCCCACCCAGCACTATTTTTCCCGATGTGCCGTTCCAGTGGTACATCAGCACATCTTAAACAATCTAAATCGTGCTCTCACCAATGCCGTAACCGGGAAGGTCCACCTTAAAACAGACACTTGGACAAGTACTTGTGAACAGGGATGATACATCTCTGTCACGGTACACTGGCTCAACCTGGTGGAGGGTGGGACAAAGTCTCAAACTGGACCATCACATATCCTACCCACGCCACGAACATTGAGCCCAACCTCAATCAGGGTTTCCGCCTCATCATATACGTCCTGTCTCCTCTCTTCCTCCTCCTGCTCTGCCTCATCATCCTATGCTGAATTACCCTCCACATCACTCCCAAGTTGTGACATCCTCTCCTTTTCCCGCCGTGCTCCATGTTATGCTATGGAACAGGGCGGGCAAAGGAGGCGCAGGCGCAGAGGAGGAGGAATTGACTGGCAGGAGAGAGGCGGCAACGGCAGTAAACAAGGCGGCACAGAGATGCAAGGGGCGTCAAATGTAGCCATGAAGCGAACTGGCTCCAAGCACCAGGACCAGCCTCCATGGCTTCTAACTGTAAGTTTTAAAAAGCTTATATCTCGGGGTACAAGTCATGAGCACAGAGAGAGGGGCACTCGGATACCGGGATGGGTTTGTGGCTGTAAAAGTACCTTTACACGCCTCAACCGCAGTGTAGCAACTGCCAGGCAATCGGGATTTTTATCATGGTTGCCTTGAAATTGCTACGACGTTGTGGCGTGTAATTTGGGAAAGTGATCGGGATTTTCGCAGTTGCTCCGGGTTGCGGTTTCAGAGCATTGTTCTAAAATCAGAGGCAACCCAAATGGTGAATTGCCCTGGTATTGGCGTGTAAACGGGCGATAGGGATGGAATCTGCTTCACCTAGTGATTTCCCAGAGGCGTGACACAGAGTGATGTATACCGCGCCCGATCAGCAATGATTGGTGGGGGCTACTGTGTTTCCATTGGCTGTCCCTTCACAGGGTGCCATATTTGAAGAGCTGTCCATTCATACTACACAATTGGAATGGCGTCATGTATTAGCCAGCCTTCCAGCGCAGGCTGGCCAATCATGACGCTATTGCGTTGTCCAATCAGCGTGTTAGCGTCACGGAATACACAAGTCTGTCACGCCTATGTTTTGGCGCCGCAGAACATGTACGCCCACATTCCCCTATTGATTGCGGCGTGTGAAGCGGCATAGGGATTCAACCGGATGTTTCCCGCAGGATCTGTTTCAACTTCCGGGGAACCACGTTCCCTTAGGTTGAGGGCGCAATTGCGGCATGTACATGCTGAATCGGCGATCGTTAGCAACCGTTAAAAACGCGCATGCGCACGTACGGTTGCTACCGATCGCCAGTGATAGTTGCGGTGTGTAAAGGTACCTTAACGGGGAAACCACAGGTGGTCAGCTTCCCAGTTCCATGCCCTGGCTCTCATTGTTGGGGAGGGAAGGGGAATTTAGGGAGAGTTTGTGACGCCACCTGTGGATCCTGGTAACGATGATAACAGCGCTGCAGGCCGGCCACTGAGGTGATGGGATACAGCTTAGTGTAGTACAGCTCCCCACAGATGGAGCTTTACCTCAGGGCAGTGAGGATGGATGAGGGGAGTAGTTGTTCTTACCCCTCTGGTGATGCTGAGACCCTCTGGGCACCGGCAGGAAGGAATGACAGACACCGATTCAACTCCAACGTCTTTTACTGCTACCGGCAGATGGTATAGTACAGTACAGTTCGGTAAAATAGGGAGGTAGCTGCAGGTTCACGGTGCCCTCATGGAGTCTGAAGATGTTTCCTTCCTAGTGGCTTTCGGGGTCTCAGTCCTTTCTATTCTCTCTTTACCACCCTTAGGCAGAGCTTCCTCGCCGATCCCCTGGCCTGTTACGGATAGGTGCGGTTTGTCCCTTTACGGGTACGGGAGAGGTGGAACTTGAACCCTCGTGTCACCGGAATCCGGGCCGGTACCTATCGGTGTCTTGGGCTGATTATGGGACCGAGGAGGAGGTACCTGTGTTGCTACGGCTTCCCGTGGCTCATCTGTTTATGGTCAGGGATAGACCACTGACCGCCTTAGCTTCCGTGTTGCCGGTGTTGACCCTAGACGTTTCCAGCTGGCTCTAACCAGTTCTGGATCATGCCCTCCTGTCAGCAGCCCTGCTAGGCACGTCCTATCCTGCTGCCTTCCTGGCACTGACTCTTTCTAAACTCTCACTTGCTCCTGGTTTCCCACTCTAACCTAGGCTCCACCCCCTGGGACTTACTGAATATCCAGTCCCACTATCCTTAGGGGCCTAGTGTTGTGTGTTAGTAAAGACTCCATAAGTTAAACCCCAAACCCACAGTTACGGAGGCACTACACCTGCTATTCGGGGTGCAGTACCTCCGTGACGCCTAGCCATAGGGGCGCCACACAAGCTTCAGCTGTATCAGGTTCTTGACCACCCCTGCTTTATGGGTTTGAGCACCGCAGTCTGTTTCCAGGGTCAACCTGGCCACAGGATAGTTCTTAGCATCCCCATGTATGCAGCGGACACCCACGATTCTGGCCGCGATCAGCTGATGGGGTAGGGTTGCACTGATCAATGTCACCAGACTTCCAGAGTCCAACAGTCCCAGGACCCTGACTCCCTCCACAGACATGGCACACACCTGCGGTCCCTCACCAGATTGTTTATCTACGCTACGTAGGCATAATACGAGCACTGTCTGCCAGGCTGCAGTCCATCGACTCAGGGAACGTAGGACACCTAGCAGCTATGTGCCCAGGGTTCCGACACCGCCAACATATCACCTCCGCCCTAGTAGACTTGGCCTGCCCATCATTGGGACTGGGACGCCGCCCGTTTGCGGCTTTAGCCCCCTTACATGGTGTTACTGCCCCCCTTCGGGTGCCCAATTACGGAGAGTACATTAGATCCAGTTTTCACAGAGACTTTTCCACAACTTGGTACCTTTCTACCAAGCCCACAAGGTCATCAGCGTTTCGAGGGTCTCCCTGGGTAACCCAGGTCTGTACCGGCCGGGGTAGGGAATGAATAAACCTGTCCATCATCACCCGTTCCACCATCTGGGCAGGAGTGGCAGACTCGGGCTACAGCCATTTCTGGACTAGCTATAATAAGTCAAACATCTGCGAGCGAGGGGGTTGGTCGCCCGCGTACGCCCAGTGGTGGACTCTTTGCGCTCTGACCGCCATTGACACCCCGGAGCATGCCATATCTCGGCCTTCAATTTAGGGTACTCCTGTGCATCCTGAAGTGCCAGGTCATAGTAGGCCTTTTGGGGTTCACCCGTTAAATAGGGGGCCAGCATCTCTACCCACTGCTGCGGTGGAAACTTCTCCCGCTCCGCTACCCTCTCAAACACAGTCAAGAACGCCTCAACATCATCCCCTGGGGTCATCTTTTGCATCGCCCGCCTAACGGCCTTCCTGATGTGTGAATCATCAGTCGAGCCTGGGGATGGGGCGGATGCTCTGCCCTGGATGGCGTCAGTGAGAAGCTGTATCTGCTGTTGCTGCTCCTGGTGGTATTGCTGCTACGATTTCTGCTGCAACTGGATCTGTTGTAGCAACAACTTGGTCATTTCCTGGTGCTGCTGTTGCATGCTCTGCTGGCTCTGCACATGTTGTTGGTGCTGCTGCTGGCTCTGCAGCAAGTGTTTGAGGAGATCCTCCATGCTGCCAGGCTTCTCTAGATGCAACGAGACAACAAAATGAGGGGCGCTCCAATTGGTAATACCCAATTGTCTGGGGGGGAAAAGGGGGTAGATTTACACAAACCTTTCCTGGTTGTATCGCCCGTACAATCAGGATCTCCAGCCTGTGGTGTATTACTGCTCACCAAGCAGAGCCCAGCACTTCCTGAATGGCCGAATCATGTGACGGTGACATCATCTAAGGTCCTTCAGTCTTCTGCTCCCAGCAGTCTGCTCCTATGCAGCTCTGCAACTATTCCTGTTTCTTGAAGTAGGTACACGGGTTCCAGGGGAGCGCTGCCCGCATTCTCCACCAAGTGTAACAAGACGACTCGCTCGGCTGCAGTCAGAAGTAGACACAGGAATGGTGTTCGGCTGCAGGTTTATTGGTACAGCATAAACTTAGCCTACCTTGTTACAAAACAACGTAGCCTCACTGGCTTAAAAGGTAAAACAAAACAAAAACCATAACGGGTATACACAGCCTGGATGTATAAACGTCCGCCTGTACTGCCTGGCAGTAAACTCCAGCTACTCCTCAGCTGAACTCCACAGTATGGAGGGTGCACACCACAGTCTCTTCAACAACAGAAAAAAAACAGGACTGAGCTTTCAATGTGGCTCAGCCACGCTCTCAGGGGAGGAAGGGGGAATGACCTCCCGCCCTCCTAGTCATTCCCCTAAAACCACACACCCTTTTGAAATTAACCCCGCAACACATAACATGCTGGGGAACTTTAATGGGTTTTAGGTCAGACAGGCTAGTAACCTGCGTGACACACACCTCCCCTCAACTACAAGGCCAGTGACCCCGTCACAATACATTCAATTTATTCTGTTGCTTAAAATGTTCTTTTTTTTCTCAAATACCTGTGGAGAAACATAAAAATCTGCAACATCTGGATGCAAAGGTAAAGCAATATATAACTGTAATAAAGGAGTCATTTTGTCTTGAAGAAGGTTCTTGCAAGAACAACCCCCACTAGGTGGGGAACAGGATGACAGCTAACCCGCTATGACTTTTCTGCTTGGTCCCCTGGTGCAGTCAGGGCACACAGACCATAAAGAAACTTTCTGCACCAAGTTGTTTCTAAAAGGGCAAGAACACAATGTGATAGTATTAAGACTCTCGTAAGCCATGGAGTCTCTCCTTTTGAGATAGGCGGCATCCAATTATTCCTGGTAATGAGCTTGTAACTGTCCATTGGTTGTTCGTTCGGATCTCTGCAGAGTAGGCACTGCCTTTTCATAGGTGGATGATGCTCTTAGCTCCTCAACTTTAAGGGGTGCCTCTTGACAACCCTCTGCAGGAGTTGAGTCAGTATTCTCTAGTGGAGGACGAGGAGTTGGCATATTAAACTGGAGATGTGGCGCCCCTGCGACCAGGAGGCCACAAAGGGAACTGCAGCCAGGCAGGTAGGACGACAGTTGAACACCAACACCCTCACTGCCCATGACTCACCGTAGCCGGGTTGCGCACGTCTCGGGCTGTCGCTGCTCCCTGTCACGGTACCGCGCCCGAGGCTGTGTGGGCCCAGTGGTCCAGATCAATAAAGTTGGCCGAACAGATCTTGTCATGACGCCACCTGTGAGAGTTCCGGTGAGTTCACCCGCACTGTTTGGGCTCTCGGGGATGGAATGCAGCAAGATGGGACGCTCCCCACAGGACGAGCGGGAGTCCCCGGAGCCAGGAGCTGCACAAGATGTTGTGAGGCAGCTCAGTTCTTTTCTGCATGTGGAGTGAAACAGTTCTTAAGAAACACGGACACCATTAGTCTCTGCAACGGGTATTTTACTGTAACCAGCAGGTGATACATGGTATACAGGTAACGGGTAACGGACCGGGTGGACTTAGCAATGACCGGTGTTTCTCAGAGCTTCGCAGTGTTCCTCCATTCTAACTTGTTCTAGGTGAGTTGCCGATTTCGCCTTTGTTGCCAAGGTCGGGTACAAGGGACTACTTAAATTTCCCTGCCGGTGTGTACGTTCCGGTGTGAGGGGTAGTCTGGGTCCTTTTGGTGGGTACTCCGCTGGCAAGACGGCTCTGTTTGCGGCGGCGGTGGGGTACTCCTGTAGAGCGGTCCCTCCACGCCTGGTTTGCATAGCAGTGATAAACGACTTGCTAGCTTCGGAACCAGTAATCTGGTTGTAGATGGGCGCGGGTATAGTTTGACCCGTAGATGATCGCCCAGGGTCCGGTTGTTGAGGCACCGGGTAATGGCGCCCAACCGGTGGTGGCCTAGGGGCTACACGGGACTGTGCAGGACCCCCTTTCCTACGTTCCTCCCGACCACTTCTTCTCTCTTTCTCCTTCTCCTACATTCTCCTCTAACACACTACTCCTACACTCCTCCCACCAGGACCTTATTGGCCCTCTATTCTGATGTGCATGTAGGGTATGGAGCTCTGAGTTTTAACCATGTCACTGCTTAGTCAGAGAATATTACATCTGCAGTCTGGGATGCAATACACTCCTGTGACGCACTCGTTGCGGAGCGCCACACCCACACAACCCACGTACAGTAGAGGGCAGCACCCAACCCGGAGCCTGGGAACTCTAGGCAGGCAAGGGGTGGTAGGGTTTAGAGACAGTGGGTGGGCAAACACGTAGTCAGGTGACAGAGGGTAGATATAGACCAGGGGGAGCAGGAAGGAGTCAGTAGGCCGAGGTAGACTGAGATGAAAAGACTGAAATCACACATCCTGGCAAAGTGGGGTGTAGGAGCGCAAAATCTGAACAGAGACAGTGGGAGCCGCAGAGAGAAAGCATGTCTGAAGCCAGCACCCCAGGAGTGTGAGGGAAGAGAGGGACGGTGATACCGGGCCCTAGAACCCCGGCAGAGACGGCAGACTGCAGGCGGAGTAGCCCTCCTAGAATACCCAAAGACACAGTGAGAGAGAGCCTGGTAGAGCCTCACACGGGAGGACTGGTGGAGGCTAAGCTGAAGTAGAGTGTCGGCTCTAGAGGGGACCGCAGATTTACCCAGCATCCCCAGACAACCGACGGGGGACCACTATTACACGTTAGGGTCCCTACCCCAAAGGACAGTCAATAGGGTATAATGGTGTGCACACCGCGTAGGTGGTGAGTGGAGGTGCCAACTAACAGGATTTCTTCAATCCCAGTAAATACAAATATGGATACAAAGTTGCACACTCCTTTAGATGTTTTTGATGCAAGGTTTATTATGAACAGTTAATGGCCACAGATGTCAACGCGTTTCGGCTTTAACCAAAGCCTTGATCACGACAATTGGCAGGTGTGGGTCATGGAATGTTCTAGGATAAGATTGGAAAGAGGCGTCTTTCCTTGGTGGCGAACGCTCGATTAAGGTGGTTTGCTTTATTTCAATAATTCCCAAATGGGGATAGGCGTTTTTCAGCACGGTCCTTCTTTCAGTGATAGGTCCGCCCCCGTCAGAGTCCTGGTAGGAATGAGGCTCATTCCTACCAGGACTCTGACGGGGGCGGACCTATCACTGAAAGAAGGACCGTGCTGAAAAACGCCTATCCCCATTTGGGAATTATTGAAATAAAGCAAACCACCTTAATCGAGCGTTCGCCACCAAGGAAAGACGCCTCTTTCCAATCTTATCCTAGAACATTCCATGACCCACACCTGCCAATTGTCGTGATCAAGGCTTTGGTTAAAGCCGAAACGCGTTGACATCTGTGGCCATTAACTGTTCATAATAAACCTTGCATCAAAAACATCTAAAGGAGTGTGCAACTTTGTATCCATATTTGTACCCCAAAGGACAGGCAGCTCAGTGGCAACCCGGAGGACTCACAGGAGTCCGAGCCACCGCCATACTGTCTGGAGTCATGCACACCAAAGTGAACAGACAGAGAGAGAGAGTCAACAGCCTGGGAAGGACGCAGAGACAGAGTGAGGGTCACAGTAAGAACGACCTGGCTGCAGGGAGTAAAGGGAACCCGGAGGGGAAAGTGTGCCCATGTAACTGAGAACTGTAACTGAACTGTGCACTGTACTTAAGAACTTGGAGAAGTAAACACGGTGAACCCTGAACACGACTCCCTTGTATGTCTCTGCCTGAACATGACTCCCTCCATACAGGTTTGCAGCAGATCTCCACCTGGAGAGCCACAGCTTGCAGGCTCCATCGCTGAAGGAAGATTCCTGCAGCATCTGGACAGTAAGTGTACTGCACTCAGCCCCAGGCCTGCACATTACACAATAGACTTTAACCATCACTGCCTCGGGGAACATAGTTCTGCCCACGGAGAACTATTCCATCCCTGCTGCCATTACATCATCCCCGGAGGCCCCATTACTGGCCACACACTGCTAAACATTAAAAAAAAAAACACAGAGACAAAATAATTTTATTAGAAATAAAGCAAAAAACACATTCAGGGACTCAATTTTTATTAGGAAAAAAACTTTCCCTCCGACGTAGTCCAGGACAGAGCAATGTCAGCTCTGCTTCATCGGTCTGAAGAGGCAGGCCTATGTACAGAGCGACAAGCATGCTGAGATTGGAAGTAACATTTTCCTGTCTTGCAGCCACCATCATGATCACACACACAACACACATATGACACACCACCATACCATCATCATCATCATCACATACACACCAGTCACCATCATATATCATCATACACACACATACATAAGCAATTAACATACACACATCCACTACCATCATCATCATGCACACACACCACACATATCATCATCATCCACACTCAGCCAACATCATCATATACACATGAACATACAGCCACTATCAACCTCATCCCATACCACCACCATTTCATTATCATCATCATCCACTCTCAGCCCCACCAACCTCCAATCCACACACGCCGCCACCACCACCACCACAAACAGCCACTGCCACTCCACCACCATCATTGACACGCTAGCTCCGCCAACCACCACCACCACATCCACACACAGCCACCATCCACACACACCGCACCGCCACCACCTACATCATCATCCACACACAAGCCATCACTCATTTATCATCCCACACAACAGCACATCATCATCATCATCCACACACATGCCACCATCATCATCATCATCCACAAACATACACATATCATCATCATCCACACACAGCTCCACTATCATCATACCACACATTACCACACATCATTATCACATCCAACACATACATATATAGCCAATCATCATCATCATCCACACACAACATATAGCCACAATCATTATCATCATCCACACACATACATATAACCATAATCACATCATCATCATCACACACATATACAAAGCCACAATTACCATCATCCACACATACACACAATATAGCCTATCATTATCATCATCCACACACACAATACAATCACATCATCATCCCAACATAACACACACAAGCCACACATCATCACATCACACACACACACACACAAGGCCACATCATCATCATCCACACACACACACAATAAAGTCACAATCATCATCTTCATCATTCACACACACACACATATATAGTCACAATCATCATCATACACACACACACACACACACACACACATATAGCCACAATCATCATCATCCACACACTCACATATATTGTCATAACCATCATCATCATCATCCATACACACACACACACACATACACACATACTGTATATAGCCACAATCATTATCATCATCCACACACACATACACACTCATAGCCACAATCATCATCATCCACACACACACACATATGGCCACAATTATCATCCTCCACAGACACACACACACACATATATATAGTCACAACCATCATCTTCATCATTCACACACACACACACACACATATAGTCCCAATCATCATCATCCACACACACACACACACACATATAGCCACAATCATCATCATCATCATCCACACACTCACATATATTGTCATAACCATCATCATCATCCACACACACACACACACACACATACTGTATATAGCCACAATCATCATCATCATCCACACACACACATATAGCCACAATCATCATAATACACAAACACATCAAATACACAACACACACACAGGATCCCACCAGCTCTGTCCTTTGTTCCCTCGGCTGATGCATCGGCTGGTAGTGCAGATGACCTCAAGTCCCGCTGAACTCTGGTTGGACTCCACCTTTGATTGCTTCTCCCTGGTCTTTTGCATTGCAGACGCTGCCAGGGAGAAGCAATCAAAAGCGGCATCTGCAATGCAGAAGTGTGGCCAGCGCCGACTAGATGACCTGATACTGGTGTGTCTGCGGGCCGCATCAACTAGCCTCATGGGCCACATGTGGCCCCCGGGCCGCGTGTTTGAGACCCCTGCTTTAGCATAACCTTGTCACATAATCTTACACGTTATGGAGTGTTACATGTAAAGGATCAGAACCAATAACTGCACAAGAATACATCACCAGAACCACCAACAGTACCAAATTGTATCTCTAAAACCCCCATCAGTACAGAAACAAGTATTACTACCCAGGTACTATACACTGTGTATACTACACCATGTATGTACTGCACCCTGTATAGTACCTGTGTATAATCCTGCTCCTCAGCGCACTTCGCCTTGTTCAAACAGTCCCTCATCAACTTCAAGACTGCACTGACTGCCGCAAAACAAGCTTTCTTCTCCTCTCTCATATACACCCTCTCCCACAATCCCAAGCAACCTTTCATGACCTTTGACACTCTACTCCGCCCCCCCCACATCCCTTCCCTCTCCTCTCATCTCCGCCGACGACTTCACCACCTTCTTCAAACAGAAGATCGACAAAATCAGAGACAGCTTTGACTCCCACTCCCCCCAGCCCTCTCCCTCTGTCGCCCAACCCCTTTTGACCATAAGTAGTTTCTCCTCCCTGACAGAAGAACGCCTCTCCTCCCTTCTAGCACGATCCCATCTCACCACTTGTGCCCTCGACTCCCTCCCACCTCATCCCTAATCTCACCACAGTCCTCATCCCCGCCCTAACCTATCTCTTCAACATATCACTTACTACTGGTGTCTTCCCCTCATCCTTCAAACACGCCCTAATCACACCCATCCTCAAAAAACCCAGCCTCGACCCCGCAACAGTCTCCAACTATCGACCCATATCTCCTCCCGTTCGCCTCAAAACTGCTTGAGCAACATGTCTACTCTGAGCTGTCCTCCTACTCCCTCTTTGACCGCCTGCAATCCGGTTTCCGACCCCATTATTCCACCGAAACAGCCCTAACCAAAGTCACCAATGACCTACTGACCGCCAAGAGCAAGCGACACTACTCCATCCTCCTCCTCCATGACCTCTCTGCCGCCTTTGACACAGTCGACCACTCACTCCTACTCCAAATCCTAAAATCACTTGGCATTACTGACTTAGCCCTCTCCTGGATCTCCTTTTACCTAACAGACTGGACCTTCACCGTCACCCACTCCCACACCTCCTCCTCGCCCTACCCCCTATCTGTTGGTGTTCCCCAAGGCTCGGTCCTGGGACCACTACTCTTCTCCATCCACATGCTCTGCCTAGGCCAACTAATCGAATCCCATGGCCTTCAATACCACCTCTACGCCTACGACACCTAGCTCTACCTCTCCGGCCCCGACATTACCTCCCTACTATCCAAAATTCCTCACTGCCAGTCCGCCATCTCATCCTTCTTCTCCACTCGCTTCCTAAAACTCAACATGGACAAAACCAAGTTCATCATCTGCCCCCCCCCTCAACCTAACTATCACTGTCAACGACTGCACACTCTCACCCGTCCCCCATGCCAAATGCCTCGGGGTATTCCTCGACTCTTCCCTCTCCTTCAAGCCCCACGTCCAAGCCCTCGCCACCGCCTGACATCTCCAACTTAAAAACATTACCCGAATCCGCTCCTTCCTAGACCACGACACTGCCAAAACACTTATCCACGCCCTCATCATTTCCCGCCTCGACTACTGCAACCTCCTGCTCACCGTCCTCTCCGCTACCTCCCTTGCACCCCTCCAAACCATCCTCAACTACGCTGCTCGACTCATCCACCAGTCGCCCTGTCACTCCCCCGTCTGCCCCTCTACCAGGCCCTTCACTGGCTCCCCACCCCCAACGATCTCAGTTCAAAACCCTAACTCTGACATACAAAGCCATCCACAACCTGTCCCCTCTATACATTTCCGACATGGTCTCCCGATACCACCCCTCACGCAATCTGCGCTCCTCTCAAGAGCTCCTCCTTCACTCCCCTCTCATCTCCTCTTCACACAACCGCGTACAGGATGTCTCCCATGCATCTGCCATACTCTGGAATGCTCTACCACACCACATCAGACACTCCCCCTCCCTGGGAACCTTCAAGAAAAACCTGAAGACCCACCTCTTCCTCCAGGCCTTCAGCCCATACTGAGACACATCCCGCTGCACCACCTCACCCACACCCGTCCCCCCTACTGTCTCCTTCCCACCCCCTATAGACTGTGAGCCTTCGTGGACAGGATCCCCGCCCTATTGTGCCTGTTTGATTTAACTGTCATCACTTTTATGTTACTGTTCTCGTCCTTGTTCTACCCCCACACATGTAAAGCGCTATGGAATCAATGGCGCTATATAAATCTATAATAATAATAATACACAGGCACTATATACAGGATGGCATATAAACAGGGTGCAGTATACCCAGGTACTATATACAGGGTGTAGTATATAGAAAGGGTGCAGTATACGCAAGTATTAAATACAGGGCTCAGTATATACAGGGTGCAGTATACACAGGTACTATTATACAGGGTGCAGTATGTACACTGGATGCAATATTATACAATGTGTATACTGGACGATCTATATAATGCTTGTGTATACTGCACCCTGTATATAGTACCTATGTATAATACACAGGTACTAGATACAGGGCGCAGTATACAAAGGTACTATATACAGGTTTCAGTATGTACAGAGGGTGCAATATTATACAATGTGTATACAGGACCATGTATATAATGCTTGTGTATACTGCACCCTGTATATAGTACCTATGTATAATACACAGGTACTAGATACAGGGTGCAGTATATACAGGGGGTGCACTATACACATTTCTCATGATATATTGATCTATTGTCAATAGATCAATACATTATGAGAGAATATGATGATGAATACATCAATGCAGATTCAATCAGATGGCCACTAACAGCAGCTAGGATATCATGGATATAGGATATGGACACTTACAGAACAGCAGGCACTGCACTTTGCAACAGGCAGTGAGTGGGGGACTCAGACTGGCCTTTTCCTCTCACTCGGCGGCCACCAGCCTCTCACAGACACAACAGAGACAGTAATGGATGGCACCGCCTGGCCCTGTTTTCACTGTCCTCCGCTCTGGAGGGTTCAGACAGGGTTCAGTCAGAGGCGTTCTGACGTAGCATGCTGTACATGACACGCCTCTCAACCCTGTCTGAATCCTGGTTCATCCAATCCCGGCGTGCCGCCGGGTGCCATAGCAACGCTGCTGCCTCCCAAGTCCCTGTCAGCCGCTGACGCCCGCCTTCTGCGTGCCGCTGTCAGGTGGGTGCAGGCTCACCGCGCCGGCAGGTGGCCGCTCTCCCTAGCTACCATTATGATGATTTCACTTACAGGGTGGCCCTAACTGTTGCTAATCCACCGGCCTGGGGGGCAAATGCCTCCCTGCCACCCGGCCCAGTCCGCCCCTGGAAGAAAGGCAGGGAGGAAAGGAGAGAGCCAATGTGGGAATAGAGGAGCCAGAATAGGTTCGCCCAAGCAACACACCGGACCCCGGGGTCCGCGTCTGCAGGAGAGCTATACGCCCAACAGGGAATCCCAGCAAACTGGGAGACTCCAGTCCCCCGGTCATGTGCATAATCATAGTCCAGGGATCCAGACACCGTGGAGAGAGAAACAGCGGTAGTCATCAGAGGTGTCCCATTGACATTGCAGGTGAAGAGAGAGAAGAGGAGGCCAGCCAAGTTCTACACGGGGCAGGGGCTTCAACACGGGTAAAGAAGATACAGAGGCCTTACACCCATTTGCTGTGGAGATCCAACTGTGTTTCCTGGTCACAAGACAGTGTTCTGGACTTTTACCTGCTATACCACCAGTAAAAGGTAAAGAGACATTCAGCAGTGTGTGTGTGCGTTCTTCACCCCTGTCCCCGTTATCCGCAAAGACTGTCTCGTTGATCCACGATCTGACCAAGCCCCTGCTCCATTCCTCACAATCATCATTGCCCCAGAGGCCCAGCTTCACCTATAGGAAGCTACTCCACTCTAGCCACAATACCACCACCCTCTGGAGGACTAAGGCAGCGCTGGTGTCTAGTCACCAGGTACTACAGGTGGCGTCACGAAACTCCTATCCCTTGTAAATACAAAATACCCCTTCTTTTAGGCTGTCCCCTGGGGCCACGGGTCTGGGCCGGCCACCTGCGACATTTCCCGATTGGAGAGAGAAAGAGAGAGGCCCAGACATCCGAGTTCCCATACCCTGGGGTGCTACAATAACTTTCTGGCTATGGTGCACCTCTCCCCTCTTTGTCGGGGTGCAGTTGGGGAAATTTCGGCATAGTAAGAAAGGACATGACTTTATCTAATGAAGCAGCTACTGGTATGTGTACAGTCTCTGAGTGCAACAACAGCTGTGGTGCAGTACAAAGTCTTTAAAGCAGTAAATCCAGACATTTTCTGAGGTAACTTTTCTCACCAATTCCTTCAATATCAGCAGCACATTTTAACTCTCTCTCCAATACATATAAGGCACAGAGGTAATATCCGTGTTCGTGACGCCAGTTTTTGGTAACCTCATGTGGTGCGCAGCAGGGGTTTTGCTCCCAGCGGCCTGTAATCTACCTCACGGTGGCCAAGCTTACGGTCACGGTGGATCCCCTCCAAATGGCACACACACACAAAGTCCCCCCAATAAAAATTGAATATGATGGTGGGATAGCTGTTTGTGTAGTTAATCTCCAATCATGAAGGAACACATTGGACTTGGAAATGAACAGTCTCTTACTGACAGTAATGGGTAGGTAGCTATTTACAGATGGTAGGTAATAGGAGGACAGTGAGCTCTCACTTACAGTTAAATGTAACCCAGACAGACAGACCACACTGAAGGAGGCTTCTCATCAAATCCTAGTTCAGATTTCCCTTGTAATACTCTATCTATTCCTTATGTTGAGCTGCACTTGAAGTGTACTTTTTCCTTTCCTAAGGAAAATGGCAATATATCCCACATGGCAGCCATGAGCTCTTTCTCTTCATTCCCTCCTCCCATGACTCACTTTTCCACACTGTAGCCGGGAGTTTGCACCTGCCCCTCGGCATGTGACATGGGTAGCATTTCAAAACAGCTGCATATGCTGATGAACTACTAGTCTTGTTAGCATAGCCAAAGGAGGGAATTCCTGCTCTAGTTAAAGCAATAGATACAGGAGCCTGTCCAACTTCAAGGTCAACACGACCAAGTTCGAGGATTTGGGTCTAGAAAGATGATGGGAGTATAGGTGTATCACGGTCCGCGCTGCTCCAGGGCTTAAAAAACTCACCAAAGAGTCAGTCAGATTTCCATCCTTTATTCTTTCTCCTCCTACGCGTTTCGGCGCCTAGCCTGGCACCTTCATCAGGGATATATGTTGCTGTGCCCCGGCTAGCATGTAGCTGGAGAATCTGGAGTCCCCCACTCTCCGGTGTTGACTGTCAGTGTGTGTGAACCTGCACAGTCTCGGAGTCCGGTGTCTGTTCTGGGGTTGTTCCTCTCAGGGAAGCGAAGCAAAGAGTGGTGCAGCCTTCCTGTAGGTTTCTGTCTCTCCTCTTTCCTCAGACCCTAGCCTTAGGCCTGGTGTTCAGCAGTGGACCTTATGATGGGCCTGGCACAGCCCTTTTACACCCAGGTCTGGAGATGCCTCGTGGCCAGGGGCAATTTTCTTCACATTTGGTGGACTTGCCCATCATTCAGCCCCTTTTGGGACTTAGAAATTTGTATGGGATCTCTCTTTTACTATCTCCACACTGCCTCTAACTGAATATCCTTATCACCACCCAAGGTGCTCCCCCCTCCTCCCCTCTGCTCCCTCACCCCCTCCCCACTATCCTCAATCTCACCCTACTCCTTCTTACGTTCTCCCCCCCTCTACATTTCACATTATATACGCCTTTCATAGAGAATGGCATCAGAAGGTTTATTAAATCTCAATGAATGTTCTAACTGTTATATAACTACTGCATGTGAAACCTTGAGAAAGAAGAAAGAAAGAAAGAAAAAAGAAAGAAAGAAAGAAAGAAAGAAAGAAAGAAAGAAAGAAAGAAAGAAAGAAAGGCGCCATTTGATTTGTGATAGTAGTTTTCTTTTAGAGTAGGAAGTTAATGGGGATGTTTAACTCTCCCCACATCTTTCTAAGTTTCGAGCATTTCCAAAAAATATGTAGCATGTCACCCTTTGGCGGCCGTCACACGGTGCAATTTCTTGAACGATATCGTTTAAGCGATCTCTTTTTTGATCGCTTAAGCGATATCATTTGTGCATCGCTACTTGCGATCAAGCGATTTTACAATGTAAAATTGCTTGATCGTGACATCGCAGATATGAGAGCCGGAGCTCAAATCAAGCGATGAACGCTTGAACAATCTGCTTCATCGTGGTGTGTGACACCACGATGAACGATCTCCCAGTGGCAGAGCCTATGCTGGGAGATGGTATCTATGGTAAACGTCGGGTTACTAAGCGCCGCGCGGCGCCTAGTAACCCGATGTGTACCATGGTTACCAGCGAGCTCGCTGGTCCACATCGCTGGTGAGTCTGTCTGTGTGACATCTCACCAACGATGTGAGAGATATCGTTAGCGATCGCGCGTGCACGTGATCGCTTACAATATCGTTCAAGATATTGCACCGTGTGACGGCCGCCTTTAGGCCACAACTCCTCCAACATAGAGAGGAGCCATTTGTTGACATTGTGGCTAGTTTAGTTGGGTATAGTACCATTTAGTGAACATTTTGAAATATGATTCATGTAGTGTAAGGCAAATATTTGATTTGTATGTGCGGTAATTTCAAGACTTTTTTCCCCACTATTTTTCTGTAAAGGTTTTTTGAATTTCCTTTTTCCAGGTTCGCATAAATGTTTTCTTCTCTACTGCTCTAGCTTTGTTTGGGGGCTGCAGATAGTGTATGTGTTTTGTTTTCCAGAATATTTTGTTTTTAGGTTAGGTAATTAGGTTGTAGGCTTCTTGGCCTACAACCAAGTCAGTAAGCCAAACCACCGACTCCGACTCCCTCATACATGGCTCATGTTTGAGTGATAAATTTATTTTAGTACAACTGTAACATCAGGCTTTTATCATTATTATGACACATTAATCAAGCTATTTGGATAGAACATAATTTATAATAATAATATTCAGCACATTCTGCATTAAACTACTGTACCCAATTTATTAAATATTTTAGGAGTCGGAGTCAGTCCATTGTATACCGACTACAATGCTGACTCCACCAAAATGGTCCACGACTCCGACTCCACAGTCCTGGTGGTTACCATCGTGCAGGTCCACTAATAATTTTAGTTTATTCTCTTTCCATGTATGAGACACAGAAACTCTATAAAAGAGAACTGACAAATGTTAAAGAAAAGTTTTTAACTTGTTCATACTTGGATAGCTTGGCTCTTAATGCCACAAAAAGTTTCTATGCTTGTAGGGTGGCTACCAAATTTGGAGAGTTTGACAGGGGCGTATTGGTACATTTTATGTGATTTAGTAAAAGTGGGCCAAGAGGTTTGTCATTATTTGAATCTCTTTCCAGAGCTGACCACACTGAAGTGGGGGAGTCACTTAACCATGCAATTTAGGATATTCGGTACACTTAGTCTGCCATTGTATTTGCTTTTTTATGAAAGTGTTGAAAGCAACCTGGGTTTTCTTTGGTGGAGAAATATGTATTTAGTAGGGATTGGATTTTAGTAAAGTAGTTTACTGGAATCGGCACAGGGAGGGCTCTGAAAACATATAAGACTTTAGGAAGAGTGATCATTTTGAAGGAATTAATACACCCTAGCCATGATAATTTTTTTTGCCAAAGTTGTTTAAACCTATTTGGATTGAGATTACCATATTTTTCAGACTATAAGATGCACTTTTTTCCCCCCCAGTTTGTGGAGAAAAATTGAAGTGCGTCTTATGGTCCGAACATACGGACTGTGCACTGGCTGTAGTGCTGTGCAGGCTGTGCTGGGGGTAGTAGTGGCTCTGGAGCAGCTGGAGGAGGCTTGTGCGCCTGCAGAAACAGCCAGTGGTCACGTGTTCCCGCTCATTAGCCTACTGTAATATTCACTGCATTGCACTGTCCATCTGTGAAGCTGCAGCTGGCACAGAGAGGTGAGTAGGAGGCAGTGTATATAAAGGCTACGTTGCACACACAGATATCTGTTCAGATATTGGTCACAGATCTCTGGTTGGAGTGAAATCATGGACACATTGCTCCATTTTGTGGCTGTGTACAAATAGAACAATGTGTCCATGATTTCACTGCAACCAGAGATCTGTGACCAATATCTGAACAGATATCTGTGTGTGTAATGTGGCCTTTACAGATATTACAGTACACTAAGTGTACTGACCCCCTCATCCTGTATATGGCCCCCCATGATGTTGGTCACACTAAAATAATAAACTGTGTACCTTCTCTGTCCGTCGGTCCTCTCATCTCTCCATCTGGAGCAGCAATGTCTTGTTGTATGTGCTGGTATCCAATCAAGTGACCAGCACAGCACAGTGATTTCATCGCTGCGTATCCCGGTCACATGATCGGATGCCCCTGTATGGGGTTTTTCTATTTTAAATGTCATCATGTTAGGTTATTTCTAAGTTTGTATTTGTCTAATATACCATCTATTTCCTATAACTGTTAAGGTACCGTCACACGCGGCAATATTGCTAGGCAATTTCACTGGCAATTTGCTGGTTGCAGTGAAATCATGGACACATTGTTCTATTTTGTTGCTGTGTACAAATGGAACAATGTGTCCATGATTTCACTGCAACCAGCAAATTGCAAGTGAAATTGCCTGGCAATATTGCCGCGTGTGAAGGTAACTTTATGTCCACTATCTGGTTTGTATTTATTGAACAGTCACCACTGTATATTTCTGATGTCTTTGTAACTCTTGACCTGCTATCACCTGGGGTCTATGGTATATTTAACCTTACTTAGATGATAGTATTTCATTTTTGGTCTATATCCATGTTTACATAGCTTTACAGTGTATGCCTATGGTTGAAACTAAGTACCGAGATATACTGGATATGTTTAATATTTCCATGTATGTTATATATAGGAGACACACCCTATAACATGATTTGAATGGTGTTCATATTTTGTCTCCTCGAAGCTATGACCACTGTTGTAACTCATAGGGACTATGTATATGGGTCCTATAAGGCTGGAGCGGGTTATACACAATTGTATTTAATATGTATGGAAAACAGTGCATGCACTTTGTTGTTTTTAATTTATTTTAATATTTGTCTGCATAAGTGAATTAAATAAAATTTATTATATTTTTTATATACATTTTTGTGCTGTGCTCCAAATTGTGCCTTGTCTTTTTCTTCTATTTTCATACTCCGGTTCATGGCACTGTGAGCACCCTGTGTTTATATATACTTTGTTATTGAGGTGCACCCTGCCCAAATTTACTCCATGGCATCGGTGTCTGCACTGTTCAACTGATACAGGCTCCAGTGCTGTCTACTCAGCCTTCACGTGTCATGCGTGTCCAGGCTTGCAGAGTACAGACCAGAGGTGTACCGCCTACTCCCTTGAAGTAGTGAGTAGCTAGAGACATGGCGTTACAGACAGACTGGTGGTATTGTGCCGACTACACAGGAGCCTGTAGCAGATGCACAGTGCAGACACCTCTGCCATGGAGCACATCCAGCATTACAATAGGTCCATAACATGACGCTGACCAGATCTGGTATGATAATGCCAATTACACTAAGAGTATGCTGCTAAGTGAGGGGGCAAGACAGCTATTAGATTACTTACACTTTGTCTCATAAATGAATACTGACAGTCTGCACCAATCACTGGTGCCGCACAGAGGGGTGTGCAGGGGAATTTGTTGAGATATTTACATACTATTGACTAGTCAGCACAAGACTACAGAATTTCAAAAGCTTATAGCAATACAATGAGGCTACGTATAGGAATAAAAGTTATATATCCTGAAAGGGCTACTAAGCCCTTTTTCAGGACACTGTTAGTGTGATACTTATAAATTACCTGACAGAGTCCCTTTAGTAATCATGGAGTGAGGATAATTTGTCAAGTCTTTATTGTGTTATAGATATTCCAAAACACAAATCGAGCAATATCTTTACACGGCCAGTCCATTTCTCTATTACTAAGAAATCAGTGTTTGTAAGGCGGCCGTCACACACACAGATATCGTGAGCGATATCATTAGGGATCACGTGCACGCGCGATCGCTAACGATATCGCTCACATCGCTGGTGAGCTGTCACACAGGCAGACTCACCAGCGATGTTGAGCAGCGAGATCACTGGTAACTATGGTACACATCGGGTTACTAGGCGCCGCGCGGCGCTTAGTAACCCGACGTTTACCATAGATACCATCTCCCAGCATAGGCTCAGCCGCTGGGAGATCGTTCATCGTGGTGTCACACACCACGATGAAGCAGATTGAACAAACGATGATTGCTAGATGTGAGGTCCTGCTCTCATATCTGCGATCTAGCGATCAAGCGATTTTACATTGTACATTGAGGGGCGTGCTGCAGGACAGGGCCCCCCGGGGAACCGCCAGGTCCATCACAAAAGTACACTATGGGTGAGTGACTGATGCAATGGTATTTTCCATAACTTGTCTGTTAACACACTCCTTACTTGTGTAACTTAACATTATTGTGAATTGTGCCTTACGGTGTACGGTTTAACCCAGGGGGTTACTACCATACTGCAGTTGTTTTTGGAACTTCCTTGTGCTTCGTTTCATAACGTTTATGTGTCTGCTTTTATATTAACAATAAAAGTTATATTTTACGTAACTCAAACTCCATAGTGGTGTCCACTTAATTAATAATTGAGAGGAGTGTTACTTACTTCCAGTTATATATACACCTTATAGGAATGATGTATCCTTAATCATGAGAATTTTTATGGATATAAGGTGTATAGTGATTTTGTATATTTATATGTACATATAAATAGTCTGGGTTTGAAATTCAGCTGACAGATTCCCTTTAAATATGAGTTACTTTTGTACAAAAGTATAAATCATTTGTGTCCATTATTATAAAACCACATTGGTATTTTGAGATTATCTATTAACATTTTTCAGCATTAAATTGTTCCTAAAATGTTCACTTAACTGATCAGCAACATTACCCAGTTACTTTATGACTGAGCTGGGCTCTTGGGAGTTCACGTAGGCACGTTGCCATGGCCAGAAGAATCCTTAGCTGCAAAGGTTTTAGGATAGTCCCTCTTCAGGTAAATTTCACTTTTGGACACGTAAAGCTCCATGGATGAGGTGAAATATTAAAATCCAACTTCTGCCCAGCTACAGCTTCCCAATATTATACTTTTTAGAGTAAATAGACTTCCAGAAACCTTTGTATAATGTATTATTAACATCAAAGCGAAGATATGTTATCATATAATATGTTTTATTAGTTCTAATCTTTAACACATACTTATTGAAAACCATACAGAGCTATGTTTCAGTTCTTACTGATGACATCAGTTAGATACATGTTGGATCCACATTTCTGAGTGAGAGAAATGACTGCATTTTAAAGTCAAAATCAATTGGCCTCCTTTGAGGCTCCTTGTATTTGCGCGTCATCTTGTTTCCGAGGTAAGTAATCAGTTCACAGCACTCTGCAAACTGCTCCATTTTCTTCTTGTATTTCTTCCGTATATAATCTGAGTTCCGTGGATTGTATGCTGGAAAAGTATAGGTTGAATTAACAATAATCCTTGTGAAAGACATAATAGCAACAAGGACACTAAAGTATACCTAATGGCAGCAAAAATACATTAAAATTCTGAAGCATTGTGCCATTCTTCTTTTATTCCTGCTAGAAATAGAAGAATATATTGACAACTGAATGTTATGAATCCCATACTCAACAGAGCTCGTCACCACATTGATATTGGTGAACAACTGCTGCCAGTGCAGAACTGTGCAGGGATTCAAATAACATCTTCACAAGAAAGAAGACTTGATCTCTGGCGCCACTTATTGGATGTAACCATTCTTGTTCAAATATTTTTATTGAATTAATAAAATGAACATCAACTGGTAATTGATTAACAATAACATTTTCAGTAGGGATTTAAGTTTTTCAATATCTAAGTTGGTAAACTTTAGTTAACATTTGAATTCTGATAAACAACAATAAAGTCAAAGGAAGAAATAATAGTGGGGGGGGGGATAAGGTAGGGCACAATGGGGGGGGGGAGGGGGGGGGAAGTTTCCAATTCAGTAGTTAAAGCTGTTCGTGTTCCACTTCACGATAGTCTTTTCGTAGGAAATGCTTTGTTCCAAGGTGTCCCTTTTTTTGCATATTTCTTCAGTAGATTGTTTCTTGCTGCATGCGTCCATTCGTATGCGTTGTGTGTCGCTATAGTATTAATCAGGGAGTTAAATGAAGGTGGAGTAGTTTCCTTCCATTTTTGTGTTATTAGAGTTTTGGCAGTTAAAATTATATGAGTAATTAGTGCTCTTGATTGTGTACAAACTTTGTTAATGCCTATGAAGAGTAGAGTGAATTCCGGTGTCAAGTAGATCTCTTCTTCAAATATTGCGTTTATGAGTAATTGAATTTTCCCCCAGTATTCTTCAAGTGAGGGGCAACTCCATAGTATATGCTCTAAGGTTCCTAAGTTATCACAGTTCCTCCAACACATAGGGGATTGTTTAGTGTCGAATTTGTGTATTTTAATTGGAGTATAGTACCATCTTGTGGTAGTTTTGTAGAAGTTTTCTAGAAGAGATGCATTAGTTATACTTTTGTGGACATTTTTGTAGGCTATTTCCCAGGAATCCAATTCCATTGGCGTGTGAAGTTCTTTGGCCCATGTTTCCATATATGGTAGTTCTGTGATTTTTGAATCTTGGTTAAATTCAGAATATATGTTCCTTAGATTCCAAAAAATTTTAGCTTGTCCAAATCTGAATAGTTGGGTCACGATAAGCGGTAGGTGAATTTTGTCATTAAGTTTATCGAGAAGTATTTTCAAATTATTCCAGATTAGTTGGTCCTCGCTGGATAGTTTGAATTTAGTTTGAAGTAATGACAGAGGTAGAAGTTGGTTTTCGTTGTCCATAATGTCTGCTAGAGTTTTTATCCCTTTGTCTGACCACGGTTTAGTTTTGAGGTTTTTTGTGAAAGCTGCAAGAGCGTCTATTGGGATCCATGTCGGGGGGATCTTTGGTTGGGATTTGGTAGTAACTGAGACAAATGATCTCCAAGCGCGAATTGTTGATTTGAGTATAGGTTCTTTCGGTAGTGTTTTGCTTTTTCCAGAAAGATAGGTCAGTAGAAGCCATCTCAGATCTTCTATTTTCCTGTTGGGTTTTTCGAGCTCTACCCATTTTGGTTTATTAGAGACATCCCACCATTTCTGGCTAAGTTTAATCATTGTAGCGTGATAATAGGCTGAGATGTTTGGTACTGCCAGGCCTCCTTTGTTTCTGCTTTTTTGTGTTGTGGGCAGAGAGATCCTTGGTTTTTTCCCTCCCCATATAAATTTGGCGAGTTGGGTTTGTAATTTTTTACACCAGGATTGCGTAAGATGTAGAGGGATTGATCTAAATACATAGAGTATTTTGGGAAGGACGAATAACTTATACGCTTCGATTTTTCCTATCAATGAAAGTTCAGTTTTGGAGAAATTTATGATGTCATTTTGTATTTTCTTGTAGAGCAATTGAAGGTTTTTTTCGTAAGTGTTATTAGTTGATGTTGTAATTGTTATACCTAAGTAATTTAAGTTTTCGGCTTTCCAATTAAATGGCGTATTTTGTTGTAGAGTTTTCATTGTAATTTCATTTAGATTAAAATTTAAGACCTGGGTTTTTTCTATATTGATTTTGTAAGAAGAGATATTTGCAAAATCTTGTATAGTAGATAAGAGGTTTGGGATGGAGGAGATTGGATTGGTGAGGGTCAGAATTATATCATCTGCAAATAAGCATATTTTGTAATCAATTTGATTTATGTTTAAGCCCGTTATGTTTGGGTGCGTCCTGATCTTCTGTGCAAGTGGCTCAATAAATAGGTTGAATAATGAAGGGGAAAGAGGGCATCCCTGTCTTGTTCCGTTCGTTAGAGGAATTGGGTCAGAGAGGTGATTGTTTGTGAGGATTCTAGCTGATGGGTTAATATAAAGAGATTTAATAGAGTTCAAAATACTTCCCTGAAATCCGAATTTTTGGAGAACTTCAAAAAGGTAGTCCCATTGGACTCTGTCGAATGCCTTTTCGGCATCGACAGAGACCAACACTAATTGGTTATTCGTTATTTCTGAGTGTGATATTAAATTCAGAATTCGTCTAGTTGCGTCAGTTGAGTTTCTGTTTAGAGTAAAACCTACTTGATCATTATTTATTAGGTTTGGTAGTATACGCTGTATTCTTGAGTTAATTGTTTTAGTAATTATTTTTAAGTCAGTGTTTAGTAGAGAGATGGGTCTGAAATTAGTTACTAGATCTTTGTCTCCTTTATTTTTTGGGATGACTGAGATAATTGCTTGTAGCATTTCTTGTGGTAGTTTAAGATCTTTGTCAGTTAGGGTATTTATTAGTTTCGTTAAGTAGGGAGTGAGAATAGTTTCATTATTTAGGTAGTATTCATTTTGTATTCCATCTGGTCCTGGCGATTTGCATTTGCTTAGTGAAAGTATGGTTTGTGAAATTTCTTTTTCAGTGTACTGCTCATTGAGCTTAGTTAGTTCTTCCTTAGTTAGAGATGGGAGGGTGATTTCGTCTAGGAATTTTTTAATATTAGATTTTGAAGGTTTTGGTTCAGAAATGTCATCTTTTAGGTTGTATAGATTCCGATAAAATTCCGCAAAAGTTTTTGAGATTTCCGGTGGGTTTTTTTCTATTTGGCCAAATTTGTTTTTAATTTGGTGTATATTAGTTTTGGTTCTGTGAATTTTAATGAGGTTTGCAAAAGTTTTGGTTGGTTTGTTAATGTTTGAGTAATATTTTGATTTGGTAAGTCTTACAATTTTGTCAAATTCATGAGTTAGTAAAGTTTTGAGTTGAATTCTCAGTTTCAGCAAGTTTTGATGATTAGCATCTGAAGGGTTTGTGATGATATCCTCCTCTAGTAGCTTGATTTCTTGATTAATTTTTTTTGTCTGGCTTTGAAGTGATTTCTTATGTTGTGCGTTCAGTTGAATGAGGATTCCTCTAATTACCGCTTTGTGTGCTGTCCACAATGTTGCGATGGATACATCTTTAGTGTCGTTGACTTTGAAGTAACTTCGTAATTCTTCTTGTATTTTTATTTTATATTTGGGATGTGAGAATAAGTATGAATTGGCTCTCCATGGTGCGTTATTATTAAAGGGATGATTGTTAGAAGTTTCGAAAATTATGGGTGAGTGGTCTGACCAAGATTTTTGTAGGATAGTGATTGATTTGATTTTATGAAGGGAATGTATATTTGTCAAAACCAGGTCGATTCTTGAAAAAGATCTGTGAACATTTGAATAGTGAGTGAACTCAATTGAGGATGCGTGTAGACATCTAAATACGTCATAAAGTTCTTCGTCTCTGATAAGTCCGTCTATTTGTGTGTTGGTATTTCTGGATTTATTGGATGTGTCTAGTATAGAATTGGGTATTGCATTAAAGTCTCCAAATATTAGTAGTGTGCCTTGTTGACTTTCTTGGACTGTTTTGAAGAATCGTTTTATGAAAGTCGTTTGTCCTTTGTTGGGGGCGTAGATGTTAGCTAGCGTGTAAATCACGTCATTTAGTTTACAGATAATTATTATGAATCTGCCTTCATTGTCTTTGATGGTTTTGATTTCCTCGAATTTTAATGAGTTGCTAATTATAATTGCAACTCCAGCTCTTTTCTTTACATTTGACGAAAGAAATATGTGTGGATACTTTTTGTTACTGAATTTTGGTTGTTTTTCTACAGCGAATCTAGTTTCTTGTACTCCAGCTACTTCCACATGGTTTGTAGTTAATTCTTTCCACAGGTGGAAACGCTTTTGTGGGGAGTTTAGACCATTGGCATTTACAGTCATGAATTTGATAGACATTCTTGCAATTAATATTGCTCTATTGTGAAGTGGGAAACTTTAGTTGAAATAGAGAGGGAGGTAAGTTTAGGGAAAGTATAGGGGAGAAAGTACACAAATTAGTACTAAGTCTAATAAATGTAATTTAGAGCAGGAAGTTATCAGTAAGAACGGTTGTGAACTTCCTTAATAGGCTCGTGTTTCGGCCTTGGGTGCCTTCATGTTCGGACCTCTTATTTGCTGGGGATCATAGTTCATTGATGTGGAGGTTTTTTAGTGTCTTTAGTCCAGTTTCGGTGTCTTCAATTATAATGTTTTTCTGTTTGTAGGAGAACATTATAGTATTGGAGGGTCTTCCCCATCTGTACATTATCTGATTTTTTCGTAGGATTTCTGTAATGGGTTTTAGAGACCTTCTCCTTTGCATTGTGTCTTTTGAAATGTCCGAGAATATTCTCAAATTCTCGTATGGAGATGGCAGATGGATCTTTTCTCTTGAGTAATTGTTGATTTTTTCTTTGGTTTGGTAGAATGTGAATCTTACTATGACGTCTCGTGGTATCTCGTCGGGTAGGCGTTGTGGCTTGGGGAGTCTGTGTGCCCTTTCAATGGAGGTTTCAATCTCTGGTGTGGAAGGGCATATTTTTCTTATAAGGGATTTGGTGTAGGGAATTAGGTCGTGTGGTTTAACCGATTCCGGGATTCCTCTTATCTTCAAATTGGATCTGCGATCGCGATCTTCCCTGTCGATTAGTCTGTCTGTGAGCATTTTAATGTCATTTTTTGCTTTGGTTAGTTCCGTATGTTGGGTTTTAACATCTATTTTAAGATCTTCTACTTTTTTCTCAATTGTGTCCATTCTGGAATTTATTGCGTTAATGGAAGATTTTACTTCAGAGAACTGTTCTTTAATCTCTTCCTTTAGAGATGTGAAGAGTTGCATAAAGAATTCTCTGTCTGGTGGGTTTCCTATTTCTGGAGTGGTTGCATGTATAGTGTTTTCTTGAGAGACCTTAATTCTTTGCCTGGCTGGGCTCCTAATTTGAGTTTGATTCAGTTCAGTCTCTTTTTGCTTGGTTTTACTTTGGGGTGGTGAGCTAATCTCTTTCCTTTTTGTGCTTGTGATCGTTGGTTCGAAGATCATTAAATCCTCTGTGTGCTCGTCCTTTTCTAGTTTTTTCCCTTCTTGGTGGGTTTTGTCTTTATTTTTAATAACTTTGTTTGGGCTGTAGACAAGGCTTTGAGATTTATTTTTGGTGTTTAAGTTGGAATCCATTTTTAGTTCTGTCAAATTATTATTTGAGAGTCCTCTAGGTTTAGTTGACATGTTATTCTATTAAAAGAGGGTTTAAAAGCCAAATTTACTGTTTAATGTTGATTAGTAACTTGAAGTAATTTATTTAGGATTTAGCTTAAGTGTCTCTTAGAGGATGTTGTTTCCTATTTCTATAGGGTTGAAGTATACTGAGAAGAAGTTCCTGCTTGTTAGTTAGTTCTTTATGTATATTCTCCTAAGTTGTAATTCTATTATTAATATTTCTCAGATGGATCTTTTGTTCTTAATCTGGACTGCAGTTGTAGCCTGATTAGTTTAATTGGGTAATTTGTTGGACTTCCCTGCGAGTTTGCTTTTAGTAGTGCTTTTCTTTAGCTTAGCAGTGATTTGTTCTCACTGCAGTGTAAGCTGACAGCCTGAAATGCCTGCGAGTGGACCGAAGGAGGGGGCGTGGTTTACTGGCGCGGCCTTCTTTCTGTGCGGATATCCTTCCGCCGGGCGCCGTTAAAGTAGTGCTTGTTTATCTGAGGGACCGGAGAGGTGGCTAGTGCGGGAAGCGGGCGATTCACTCACCGGGGACGTCCTTGTGGTCGAGTGCTCTCCTGGGGTCCGTCCACCTCCTTCCTCCGCGTCTGGAACAGGTTTGTAGGTGCCCTTCTCTCCCGGTCGGTGTCCGCGTCAGATCCCGTTTCAGCTCCGGTGTCTCTTCTCCGATCCGATTCACTGTCGAGCGGCTCCCGGTCTCCTGGCAGTCCTCCCAGGTCCTCTGCGCTCGCGGTCCACTCCTCTCCCCGTCTCCTCGCTCCAAGATGGCGCCGGCCCTCAGTAGCTGGATGGCGAGGCAGGCTGTTGGTCTGCTGTGGGTTCGTTAGGTAGGGAAAGTTTCTATGAGTCACCCCTTGTGCTCTGGGTGAGGTTCTCTAAGGGTCCTTAAGCTCTTTTTGGTATTTAGTGACCTTTGAGACACTAAAACCGTCGCTTTTGTTGTGTGGGCACCGGAGCTCCTGGAGATCACGTCCTCATGGGGCAGCAGGCCACGCCTCTTGGATGTAACCATTCTAAAAGTCAATATCGACCCATTAATGAGGTTTGCAACATAACTTAAGAAAATAAGCCAAACCACAAACTCCATATGCAGACATGTGTTTCAGGGTGCTGCCCCTCCTCAGTGTAAAGCAAGAGATCTGACTTGGCTATTTGAGAGGCTTCTGAATGAGGATCTAAGGCTGTCTTCACATTTGCGTATGGAACGCAGTGTACCAAACGCAGCCAAACGCTTGCGCACATGCGTTCCTATGTTTAACATGGGAACACATGTGCCTGCGTATGGCTGCGTTTGGCCGCATTTGCGTTCGGATGCGCATAATTTATGCGCCCTCTGACCGCACTCCAGACGCAACATGCAGCATTTTTTTGTGCGTTTGCGGCGCTTGTTCTATCCGCAAGCGCCCGCAAGCGCACAAAAAATGCATTGATCTCAATGGATCCGCAGTGTCCTCTGCATGACACCGCAGGAGAACGCTGCGGATCACATTGAGATCTCTCCCGGTGGCCGCCGGTGATGTCACAGGAGATCACCGACGGCCACCGGGAGATCAGCTGGAGCCTCTGATGGTCTCCTCCTCCCCGCCGCCGGTAATCTCCTAGCGGTGTTGGCGGGGAGAAACAACTGATGTGACAGCTGTTTGAATCTTTTCGCACTGACATCTCCTCTCGGTGTCGGCGCTGGAGATTCAAACAGCTGTCAGATCAGCTGTTTAACCCCGCTGACACGTCCCGGAGCTTACCGGCGGCGGGGAGGAGGAGATCTCCACCGCTGATCTCTGCCTCCGGCCCGCCCCCGGACACCGCCGATTGGCTGCCCGGGCTCCATAGTGATGTGTCCGCAGGCGGACATTCTCCGCTGCGGTCACATCAAAAGTGACCCTGCTTTCACTGCGTTTGTGTCTGCATGCTGATGTCTGCATGCCATCAGCATGCAGACACAAACGCAAATGTGAAGCCAGCCTAAGGGGGAGCGTAAAGAGAATTCTAGGCCATGCAGTGCTCCTGGAATTTAAATTCCCAAAGGAGCCTTGTGTGGCTGGAAGTCTCCTTACATCGACTTGGTACTCTCAAAAAGGAGACGCCTTTCCTGCTAAGACCCACTGTGAAGGGAGAAGCCCTATTGACAAGCTCAATGGTAACAACCAGTTGTCAGTTTATTTTTACATTTCAAGGAGAAATAACAGAGGAATAGATCCGCATAATCTTTCTGGAGAGATGCTTCAAAGGATATACATGTATATACTACAAGAGAAATGACAGATATTCCCTAAAAACATAAAAATATGTTAAATATCTTTTTCTGGGTTTCCTTACCCTTTAGGTGATAAGAGATATACAGAAGGGCTGACCGTTTGACACTTAAAAATGGATACTTTGGTTTTAGACATCCCACATCGTTTAATGCTTTTATTATAGCGGTAGCTGCTCCCTAGTCAATAAAAAGTGAAAAACAGAAATTATTATACAAGTTCATTCAAAAAATACTTGAGGATAATAAGGGCTAGATTCTGAATGACAGCTACAAGCAAATGATCCACTCTTCCTTTGAAATACTTTTGAGCCCATCTACCCTAAATTTATTTTTTGTAAGTTTTAGTTAAAGGGTATCTCAGAGAGTTAACAAAGTAAAGCAGAGGTAACACAGTACAGCACAGATAATACAGTACAACAGAAGTGAACTTTGTCTCATTATAAACCCATTTGCAGGTGTCCTCTAATAGTGCTCCAGTTTCCATCTCACAGACAGCCAATGTGGGGAGAAGGACAGTACAGCAGAGCTGATAGGCACTGTTCGAAGACAACTATGAATGTGTTTGTAATGAGACAAACTACTTCTGCTATACTGTGTTAGATGTGATATCACTGCAGAGCTGTATGATTATGAGAGCAGACTGTCAGTCATTACATATACCTGTACATACAGGATGCGTTAGCACACTGTACTATAATGTTGATACATTCATTAATTAAACGATAAAAACGAAGGTACTTGGTTAGCATTTTTTTAATCAAAGAATGCAAAAGCTATCCATCAAGGTGTACCTTTTATATGGATGGTCACTAATCACCAGGCCAATGACCTGAAGGAGCTGGGACCACAGTCTCAAAGATTACTGTAACATAGTACGCAGTCATGTATTAAAATCCTGCAGGACATGCAAGGTTCCCCTGCTCATGCCATCACATGTTCAGGCCCATTTGAAGATCCTCAACAAGCAACTGGATGATCCAGAGGAGGCAAGGAAGGTCATGTGGTCAGATGAGAGCAAAATAGAACTTATTGGTATCAACTCTTCTCAGCATGTTTGGAGGTAGAAGAATGAGGAGGACAACCTAGAGAACACGTTCCCAACCATGAGCATGGAGGTGGAAACATCATACTTTGGGGGTGCTTTTCTTCAAAGAGGACAAGACAAATGCATCGTATTGAAGGGAGATGGATGGGGTCATTTATTGCAAGATTTTAGCCAATAACCTCCTTTACTCAGTCAGAGCATTGAAGATGGATCATGGCTGGGTCTTCCAGCATGACAATGATCCAAAACACAGAGCCAGGACATCTAAGCAGTGGCTCTATATGAAGGTTTTCAAGGTCCTGGAGAGGCCTAGCCAGTCTACAAACATGAACTTAGTATAAAATCTTTGGAAGGAGCACAAACTCAATGTTGCCCAACAAGAGCCTCAAAACCTGAAAGATCTGGAGAAGATCTGTATGGAGGAGTGGGCCAAAATCCCTCCTGCAGTGTGTGAAGTACAGGATACATATGACTTTCGTAATTTAAAAAAAAAAGATTTCTGTACCAATTATTAAGTTCTGTTTTTCTATTGTATCAAAAACTTTTTTCATGCAATAAAATGCAAATTAGTTAAGCAAAAATCCTACAATATGATTTTCTGGATTTTTTTTTAGAACCGGTTTCTCACTGTTGTACTGTAGTGTACTACGATAAAAATGACAAACCTCTCCATTCTTCGTAGGTGGGAAAACTTGCAAGTCGCCAGTATATCACATACTTATTTTCCCCACTGTAGGTTTAATTAAGTTGCATCACATGAGCTATTTACCTGTTCTAGGTATCCAGTTAAGGGAAGAGAAGTCAGCATTATTGGTTCCATCTTTGGAGGGAGTTTGGAAGGAAGCTTATGATTCCAATATTTTTCTGGAAGTCTACAAAAAAATACATGTATTTTATTTGAATCATGAATTACTAAAAAATGACATTACAAAACTTGCACACTGTGCGTTGTAAGGATTCCCTGGTGTCAGCACTGGGAACAGCGTTCATGTGACTGCAAGTATGTGATATGCATACTCCCTGCCAAAATCCGACTAGACTGTTTTTGGCCTCACTTGAATCATGGATATTGGCTTAGAGCTCTTTGAATATGGCTTGACAAAAGGAGCGTACTAAAAGGTATACGGTTAACAATTCTGGGGAATGTTTACTAAAACAAATTAAAACTGATAAAAATGTCAACCATGAAAAATAATAATGAATATTCTAAAATGTGATCACTTGAACAAACCAGTGGTGCTAAAAGTAATCCTTTCAAGAGGTGCTATTTAGTACAGGGTTTTTAACAATTCAGTTACATAAATCTAAAAGATGTATCTATAAACTTATTATAATGAGTACTGAGAGTACTCCTCTTACTATATTATCAAAGGTAGTCTTACGCTAACTCTTTGAGATGCCACTTCATCAACCCATGTATAGCAACAGATAACCTAGATATCATCAGCTGAAGGTAAGACGCATTATACAATGAAGGTCTAAACCTACCCCAAAGGAGGTAATTTACTTATATAGCTCCATTTTTTATTCCCATAGTTGCATATACTTATTGCATCAACATCGACATCCGAAGATATTGGTAGAATACCATCACCATGGGAATCTCAAGAAAAGTTAGACGTTCCACGAAACAACCTATGAGTATACACACAGGGTGGATAGTAATCTCTCAAAAGATCAAAGGAACACCCATACTGCTTATTGTTTTAAAATCAATGTACCGTATTAATTTTTTGTTAGTTAAGTTTTATCGTAATTTTGAAGATCCCTGTACTGTGTTATAAGGCACCTAAGGCAGCATTCAACTGCACAGCACCAAGCTGCAGTCGTCTAACACCACCTGACTGTACAGGGGTTCGACCTGTATTTTATAACTATACTTCATCTTTAATTTTTATGTTTAAATAAACATCCTGCAAAGGGTTAACCGTATTAGTCTTAATAGTCTTTACTAGTATTTTCTGTGTTAGCTATATTCAAAGAGTTAGCGTAAGACTACCTTTGATGATATAGTAAGAGGAGTACTCTCAGTACTCATCATAATAAGTTTATAGATATATCTTTTAGATTTATGTAACTGAATTGTTACAAGCCCTGTACGAAATAGCACCTCTTGAAAGGATTACTTTTAGCACCACTCGTTTGTACAAGTGATCGAATTTTAGAATAGAGGTCATTATTAACTTTCATGGTTGACATTTTTATTAGTTTTAATTTGTTTTAATAAACATTCCTCAGAATTGTTAACCGTATTACCTTTTAGTACGCTCCTTCTGTCAACCTATATTCAAAGAGTTAGCGCTAAGCCAATATCCATGATTCAAGTAAATACCACCCCATAAGATGAAACACATGCGGTGTCGCCAGGCTTCTATCTGCAACTCAGTCATAGACAAAAGCTAGCTCTGGTGTTTACTCTAAATAATCGGTCTCTGGCCTCACACAATACACTTGCATTGAGCGCAACGGAATCAGTCTAATCAGATTCTGGCCGGGAATATATGCAAATAGCATACTTGTGGTCATGTGACCGTTATTCCTGGCACTGACACAACTCAGCTACTACCCATTCATTCTTTCACTATTAAGACTACATTAGTCTTCTAGACAAGTACATGCATCTACCATTGCTTTCACAAAATATATATATACTAGATGGCGGCCCGATTCTAAAGAATCGGGTAGTCTAGAATCCATATATAGTCTATTTACTAATAGTTAGGGGAGTGCGGTGAAATGAAGTGTGTGTATACAGGTGGCTCAGTGGTTAGCAGTGAGTGCGGTGGCTCAGTGGTTAGCAGTGAGTGCGGTGGCTCAGTGGTTAGCAGTGAGTGCGGTGGCTCAGTGGTTAGCAGTGAGTGCGGTCAGATTGGTCAGCGCAGCGGCGTGGGCAGAGTGGTCAGCGCAGCGGCGTGGGCAGAGTGGTCAGCGCAGCGTCGTGGGCAGAGTGGTCAGCGCAGTGCCGTGGGCAGAGTGGTCAGCACACACATAGATACATACACACACACACACACACACACTCCACTATAGTTAGCACCAACCCTGCGTCTTCCTCGCCGCTTGGATCCTGAGTCGACATGTCGCCACCCGCGGACGACTGGATCGAATATGGCATCCGGGAAGTTTGGCGACACTTCTTGGACGCTATAATGGATCCAGTAGTTGGGGGGTGGCGACATGTCGACTGAGGATCCAGGCGGCTGATGCAGGGCCGGTGCTAACTATAGCGGAGTGTGTGTGTATGTGTGCGGACAAAGTGAGGGAAGTGCGGACTGTGACGACCATCCCCTGTGAGGCCGAGCTGCTGGTAGGCAGCACCCCGAGAAACCCCGAGACCCTTAACCCCTATACAGGGATCTGGAATTACAGCGGAGCCCAGGGGGTAGCTGCCTATATGAGCAACAGAGCCGGGGAGGTCGCCAGGGGAAAATCAAGACCCGAAAAACTAAGTCAGAAATCCGAGTCAAAACCGAGAGGGCAGCGAAGGTACAAAATCGTCAGGCAGTAGCAGAGTCAAAAATCCAGGCAAAGGTCAAGGGCAAAACCAAGAGGGCAGCTGAGGTACAAAATCAATAGGCAGAGGCAGAGTCAGAAATCCAGGCAAGGTCAGAGACAAAACTAAACATACACTATATCACTGGGGAACCAAAACTTTATCTGGCGGCCTGCAAGACAGGCTCCAATGTATTTGAAGGGCGCGGTTACCTCCCATAGGCTGGAGCTCACAGCCTGATGACCTCAACCGGACCGCCCCTAGATCCAGGCCAGATGGAGATGCACGACTGGCTCCACCCACGCCACCTCTGACAGAAGAACGCAGGCTGCGCCTAACGGACACCTCTGCAGGGCCCGCTCCTCTGCGACCAACACCACCCAGAGGGGAAACCCCGCGGCATTCAGTGACAGAGGCAGACGTCGCGGGAGCAGTTCCATATGAGGACAAGGCCCTCCTATCACCGGCGCCACCAGCCGAAGGAATCCGGCTCCTCCCAGCGGCCGAGGCAGGAACACCAGCCACCGAGTCCAATGGCGATGTGACAGTACCCCCCCCTCTACGAGGGGCCTCCGGACCCACAAAACCCGGTTTATCGGGATGAAGAAGATGAAACTTCCTGATCAAACCCTTGGCATGGATATTACTGGCAGGCACCCAGGACCTCTCCTCCGGACCATAGCCCTTCCAATGTACCAGATACTGCACGGATCCTCTCACCAAACGGGAATCAAGGATCCGTTGAACTTCGTATTCCACGGCACCCCCGACCAAGACCGGAGGAGGAGGGGACCGGACAGGACGAATCGGAGATCGGTACAATTTGAGAAGGGATTTATGGAATACATTGGGCAGTTTGAATGATTGAGGGAGCTTCAGACGGAAGGCTACAGGGTTAATCACGTCAATTATTTCATACGGACCAATAAACCTGGGACCTAGTTTGGCAGACGGCACTTTGAGCTTGATATTTTTTGTAGACAACCAAACTTTGTCCCCAACTCCCAGGTCCGGACCCTTGGAGCGCCGTTTATTAGCAGAAGACGCCTGCCTAGACTGAGCCCCCTTTCAGTTTTCGTTCACTTCAGACCAGATAGTCTTTAACTGATCTACGGACCTTTCTACCCCAGGGACGTCAGAAAGCCTAGAGGAAAATGAACAAAAGCGTGGGTGCAGCCCATGATTACAGTAGAAAGGGGTGGTCTTGATGGACTCTTGGTACTGGTTATTCATGGCAAATTCTGTTAGTGGCAGATGTTCCACCCAATCAGATTGATGCTCAGAGACATAACAACGTAGATACTGTTCGAGAGCTTGATTTGCACGCTCGGTTTGACCATTGGTTTCAGGGTGATAGGCAGAAGAAAAGGAATAGCCAATTCCAATCCGTTTGCAGAATGCCCTCCAAAATTTAGAAACGAACTGGGTGCCCCTGTCAAACAATATTCACAGGAACACCATGCAATCGCACAACATGATTAATGAATACTTTGCTCAGGGTCTCGGAATTAGGTAACCCGGACAGCGGAACAAAATGACACTGCTTGCTGAATCTGTCTACCACTACCCAGATACAAGTCTTCCCTTCTGAGAGTGGCAGGTCAGTAATAAAATCCATGGAGATATGAGTCCAAGGACCCTCAGGGGTAGGCAAGGACTGGAGCAACCCGGCAGGGCGGTTGCGGGGAGACTTAGCGCGAGCACAGGTTTCACAAGCCAGTACATATTCCTTACAGTCCTTTACTATGGTTGGCCACCACAAACTCCTGGTTACAAGTCTGATGGTGTTATTAATACCAGGATGCCCTGCGAGGACGGAATCATGAGATTCCTTAAGAACTTGGAGGCGGAATTTGGTAGGGACAAATAGTTTCTGGGCAGGAGTAGTGTCAGGGGCGTGTTCTGGAGATCTACGAATCTCTTCAAGAAGATCCAAAGACACAGCCGAGACAACAATCCCCTTGGCTAAAATGGGAGTCGGTTCCACGTCCTCGACTTGTAAGGGGCAAAAACTTCGAGACAGGGCATCAGCCCTCACATTTTTAGTACCCGGTCTGAAAGTGATCACAAAATCGAATCTGGAGAAGAACAAGGCCCATCTAGCCTGTCTAGGATTCAGTCTTTTCGCTGACTCCAAATAGGTTAGATTTTTGTGATCAGTAATTACGGTAATCCTATGTTTGGCGCCTTCGAGGAAGTGGCGCCATTCCTCGAAGGCCCATTTGATTGCCAACAATTCCCGATTACCTACATCATAATTCATCTCTGTAGAGGAAAATTTTCGGGAAAAGAAGGCACACGGACGAAGTTGAGTGAGAGGTGCGGTGCCTTGCGATAGCACTGCTCCCACTCCAACTTCAGAGGCATCTACCTCTACAATGAAGGGGCGGTCCAAATCAGGCTGCACCAATATTGGATCCGCGGAGAAACACTCTTTTAACTTAGAAAACGCATGAATGGCTTCAGGCTTCCAATTAACCACATCCGCCCCTTTACGTGTCAAATCAGTGAGAGGTTTGGCTATCTCTGAAAACCCTTTAATAAATTTACGATAATAGTTAGCGAAACCCAAGAATCGCTGCAGTGCCTTCAGAGACTTGGGTTGTACCCATTCCTTAATGGGTTTAATTTTGGCAGGATCCATGCGAAAACCTTTAGCCGATATAATATATCCCAAAAAATTTATCTCTTCCTCCATGAAGACACATTTCTCTAATTTGGCGAATAGAGAATGCTCTCTGAGTCTCTGGAGTACAGTACGGACATGTCAGACGTGTGACCAAAGACCGGGAGAAAAAACCAGAATGTCGTCCAAATATACGACCACATATACACCACTGATATCTCTGAAAATATCATTGACAAAATTCTGAAACACTGCAGGTGCGTTACTTAACCCGAACGGCATTACGAGATACTCAAAATGGCCGAGAGGCGTATTGAACGCGGTCTTCCACTCATCGCCTTCTTTTATACGGACCAGGTTATATGCTCCCCTGAGGTCCAGTTTGGTGAAATACTTGGCTCCCAACAGCTGATTATAAAGATCAGGGATGAGTGGAAGAGGATACTGTTTTTTTACAGTGATCGCGTTTAATTCGCGGTAATCAATGCAAGGTCTGAGGCCGCCATCTTTCTTTCCCACAAAAAAGAACCCAGCTCCTACTGGTGAGGTGGATGGTCTAATATACCCTTTTCTCAGACTGTCTGCTATGTAATCATTCATGGCCTGACGTTCTGGTCCAGAGAGGTTAAATATTCTCCCCTTTGGGAGACGAGAAGCAGGTATCAAATCTATGGCGCAATCATACTTTCTGTGAGGGGGTAATTTCTCTGATTCCTGAATAGAAAACACATCCTCAAAGTCTCTAAAGGCGAATGGTACAAAGGGAGGAGTCTTGACCTTCACTTGGTTTACAGATAGCGAGATACAGTGTTCCTGACACTTTGGGCTCCAGCGCACGATGTCACCCAAGTGCCAGTCTATGACTGGGTTATGTTTACGTAACCATGGCATGCCAAGGATTACTGCAGATGATAAATTATTGATAGCAAAAAATGACACATTTTCAGCATGTAATGACCCCACCAGCATTGACACGTCCTCAGTGACAAATTCCACTCCACCCTGGATGAGGGGAGTGCCATTAACTGCAGTGGTTCTAATGGGGGCATTAAGCCTTAGCAGTGGTACACCAAGAGTTCTCGCTACATGGAGATCTATGAAATTCCCCTCTGAACCACTGTCAACATAAGCCTCTAAACACACAGATTTCTTAAGGTAAGATAAAGAAATAGGTAGTAAAACTTTGGCAGCATCCGCTGGCAATACCTTAGCACCCAGGCAGGCCGAGCCAGAGCCCCCCAGGTGCTGACATCCAGGGTATGAGGCCTTCTGATCTCCAATGTTCATGCAGAGGACTCCAGCTTGTGGCTTGTACAGCATGTTGGAATGAGATGATGGGAGTGTTCCTCCACAGGACTGAGAAGCTGGAAACACATGTGCTTTCAGGGAGCAATCACAGCAGACACAGCTCAGAGAAAAGAAAAAAAAACCATTGGGAAAAGGAGAGGAGAAAAAAAAAAAAGGAATGCTTTATATATAGTCTATCTATATATATAAAGAATGGTATGGCCAGATATAATGTGACGACCATCCCCTGTGAGGCCGAGCTGCTGGTAGGCAGCACCCCGAGAAACCCCGAGACCCTTAACCCCTATACAGGGATCTGGAATTACAGCGGAGCCCGGGGGTAGCTGCCTATATGAGCAACAGAGCCGGGGAGGTCGCCAGGGGAAAATCAAGACCCGAAAAACGAAGTCAGAAATCCGAGTCAAAACCGAGAGGGCAGCGAAGGTACAAAATCGTCAGGCAGTAGCAGAGTCAAAAATCCAGGCAAAGGTCAAGGGCAAAACCAAGAGGCAGCTGAGGTACAAAATCAATAGGCAGAGGCAGAGTCAGAAATCCAGGCAAGGTCAGAGACAAAACTAAACATACACTATATCACTGGGGAACCAAAACTTTATCTGGCGGCTGCAAGACAGGCTCCAATGTATTTGAAGGGCGCGGTTACTCCATAGGCTGAGCTCACAGCCTGATGACCTCAACCGGACCGCCCCTAGATCCAGGCCAGATGGAGATGCACGACTGGCTCCACCCACGCCACCTCTGACAGAAGAACGCAGCTGCGCTAACGGACACCTCTGCAGGGCCCGCTCCTCTGCGACCAACACCACCCAGAGGGGAAACACAGCGGCGTTCAGCGACAGAGGCAGACATCGCGGGAGCAGTTCCATATGAGGACAAGGCCCTCCTATCACCGGCGCCACCAGCCGAAGGAATCCGGCTCCTCCCAGCGGCCGAGGCAGGAACACCAGCCACCGAGTCCAATGGCGATGTGACACGGACAAAGTGACGGAAGTGAGTACATACACACATATATACACATAGTGTACATTGCATATGGAGGGGTGAGGAGAGCGGAGGCTGAGGAGAGCAGAGGGGAGGACAGGGGAGGCTGGAGGCACAGCGGGAGGCTGGAGGGCAGAGGACAGGGAGGCTGGAGGGCAGAGGACAGAGGAGGCGGAGGAGCAGAGGACAGGGGAGGCTGGAGGGCAGAGGGAGGACTGGAGGGCAGAGGAGAGGGAGGCTGGAGGGCAGAAGGAAGGAGGGGAGGCTGGAGGGCAGAGCGGAGGCTAGGAGAGGGGCAGGCTGGAGGGCAGAGGACAGGGGAGGCTGGAGGGCAGAGGAGGGAGGCTGGAGGGCAGAGGGAGCTGGAGCAGAGCGGAGGCTGGAGGGCAGAGGGGAGGCTGGAGGGCAGAGGGAGCAGGGAGGCTGGAGGCAGGGAGCGGACGCTGGAGGACAGAGCGGAGCTGGAGGGCAGAGGACAGGGACGCTGGGGAGAGGCAGAGCGGAGCTGGAGGGCAGAGGACGGGAGGCTGGAGGGCAGAGGGCAGAGCGGAGGCTGGAGGGCAGAGCGGAGGCTGGAGGGCAGAGGACAGGGGAGGCTGGAGGGCAGAGGGCAGAGCGGAGGCTGGAGGGCAGAGGGAGGCTGGAGGGCAGAGGGCAGAGCGGAGGCTGGAGGGCAGAGCGGAGGCTGGAGGGGGCAGAGCGAGGGGAGGCTGGAGGGCAGAGGACAGGAGGCTAGGAGGGCTGAGGGCAGAGCGGAGGCTGAGGAGAGGGAGAGCGGTAGGCTGGAGGGGAGGCAGCAGGGAAGGGGCTGGAGGGGAGGAAGCGGGGGCCTGGAGGGGAGAGCGGAGGCTGGAGGGGCAGAGGACAGGGGAGGCTGGAGGGGAGAAGCGAGGCTGGAGGGCAGAGGACAGGGGAGGCTGGAGGGCAGAGGACGAGGGGAGGCTGGAGGGGCAGAGGACAGGGGAGGCTGGAGGGCAGAGGACAGGGGAGGCTGGAGGGCAGAGGACAGGGGAGGGAGCTGGAGGGCAGGAGGACGAGGGGAGGCTGGAGGGGCAGAGCGGAGGCTGGAGGGCAGAGGACGAGGGGGAGGCTGGAGGGCAGAGCGGAGGCTGGAGGGCAGGAGCGTAGGCTGGAGGGCAGAGCGTAGGCTGGAGGGAGAGCAGGCTGGAGGGGAGAGCGTAGGCTGGAGGGCAGAGCGTAGGCTGGAGGGGAGAGCGTAGGCTAGAGGGGAGAGCGGAGACTGGAGGGGAGAGCGGAGGCTGGAGGGCAGAGGACAGGGAGGCTGGAGGGGAGAGGACAGGGGAAGCTGGAGGGGAGAGCACAGGGGAGGCTGGAGGGCAGAGGACAGGGGAGGCTGGAGGGCAGAGGACAGGGGAGGCTGGAGGGGAGAGCGAAGGCTGGAGGGGAGAGCGGAGGCTGGAGGGGAGAGCGGAGGCTGGAGGGCAGAGGACAGGGGAGGCTGGAGGGGAGAGCACAGGGGAGGCTGGAGGGGAGAGCACAGGGGAGGCTAGAGGGGAGAGGACAGGGGAGGCTGGAGGGCAGAGGACAGGGGAGGCTGAAGGGCAGAGCGGAGGCTGGAGGGGAGAGCGGAGGCTGGAGGGGAGAGCGGAGGCTGGAGGGGAGAGTGGAGGCTGGAGGGCAGAGGACAGGGGAGGCTGGAGGGGAGAGCACAGGGGAGGCTGGAGGGGAGAGCACAGGGGAGGCTGGAGGGGAGAGGACAGGGAGGCTGGAGGACAGGGGAGGCTGGAGGGCAGAGCGTAGGCTGGAGGGCAGAGCGTAGGCTGGAGGGCAGAGCGTAGGCTGGAGGGCAGAGCGGAGGCTGGAGGGGAGAGCGGAGGCTGGAGGGCAGAGCGGAGGCTGGAGGGCAGAGGACAGGGGAGGCTGGAGGGGAGAGCACAGGGGAGGCTGGAAGGGAGAGGACAGGGGAGGCTGGAGGGGAGAGGACAGGGGAGGCTGGAGGGCAGAGGACAGGGGAGGCTGGAGGGGAGAGCGGAGGCTGGAGGGGAGAGCGGAGGCTGGAGGGGCAGAGGCTGGAGGGGAGAGCGGAGGCTGGAGGGGAGAGCGGAGGCTGGAGGGGAGAGCAGAGGCTGGAGGGGAGAGCGGAGGCTGGAGGGGCAGAGGCTGGAGGGGAGAGCGGAGGCTGGAGGGGAGAGCACAGGGGAGGCTGGAGGGCAGAGGACAGGGGAGGCTGGAGGGGAGAGCGGAGGCTGGAGGGGAGAGCGGAGGCTGGAGGGGCAGAGGCTGGAGGGGAGAGCGGAGGCTGGAGGGGAGAGCAGAGGCTGGAGGGGAGAGCGGAGGCTGGAGGGGCAGAGGCTGGAAGGGAGAGCGGAGGCTGGAGGGGAGAGCGGAGGCTGGAGGGGAGAGCGGAGGCTGGAGGGGCAGAGGCTGGAGGGGAAGAGGCTGGAGGGCAGAGGCTGGAGGGCAGAGGCTGGAGGGGAGAGCGGAGGCTGGAGGGGAGAGCGGAGGCTGGAGGGGAGAGCGGAGGCTGGAGGGGCAGAGGCTGGAGGGGAAGAGGCTGGAGGGCAGAGGCTGGAGGGCAGAGGCTGGAGGGCAGAGGACAGGGGAGGCTGGAGGGGAGAGCACAGGGGAGGCTGGAAGGGAGAGGACAGGGGAGGCTGGAGGGGAGAGGACAGGGGAGGCTGGAGGGCAGAGGACAGGGGAGGCTGGAGGGGAGAGCGGAGGCTGGAGGGGAGAGCGGAGGCTGGAGGGCAGAGGCTGGAGGGGAGAGCGGAGGCTGGAGGGGCAGAGGCTGGAGGGGAAGAGGCTGGAGGGCAGAAGCTGGAGGGGCAGAGGGGAAGAGGCTGGAGGGGCAGAGGGGAAGAGGCTGGAGGGGCAGAGGGGAAGCAGGAGAAATGTGCTGTGAAGATAAAAAATCAAATTTCGCGGCTGAAACTGTATTTGCCCCAACCAAGATGGCGGGCGCGACCTGAGGGGGCGTAATTGTGGGCGGGAACTGGGCGGGGACTGTGGGCGGGAACTAAAGAATGATTGCGGCCGCCATCTTGGTTGAGGCATTTTGCAGGGAAGATGCCGGCTAAGAGGAAGCAGGACGTGGAGCTCCCGGCCGGAGTAAGAAGAGGTCGGGATCGGAGGGAAGACGTCTGGATGACCCAGAGGACGGGACGATCGAGGAAGACGGGGTGGTATGTATGAACTACAGGTGGACGCTGACAGTGTGTGTGTGTGTGTGTGTGTGTGTGTGTGTGTGGGTGTGTGAGTGTGTGAGTGTGTATGTGTGATGTGGTTGGGATGGTGTGTGTGTGTTTGGGAGGACTGTAGTGAGAGGCTGTGTGTGTGTGTGTTTGATGAGACAGTAGTGCGGGTAGCCGCGCGGAACGTTGAAACGCCGGTGCCTGTAGCTGCACGGAAAGTTCCGCGCGGCTACCCCGCACTGTGACGTCAGCAGCATGGTCGAAGGCCGTCACGGAAGTAACCCTTCGGGTTCTCCGGAAGTGGCCTTCGGCTTTTATATAATAGATATTAGCCAACAGAAATCATGTATTTACCTCATGAATCTTTGTAACTTTTCTTCACTTTCAAAAATATATATTTTATCTCGGTACTCCACAGCATTTTCAATGTGTCCAGAGACAAGAGCTTCATACCTATGAAATACAAATCAACAAATCATACAATATGATACTACATTCTGTTGTGATCTTCCATTTATCAAGAAAGGATACTATATGTAAATAGGAAACATTTACTATTTTTTGTCATCTCTACATTTCTATTATTTTCGATTTTACTAGTAAAAAATGTTAAAAGTACAGACCTTTTGTTCCCATCCACATATGTAACTGGACAGTATCCCTTCATCTCTGCATTTTTCGGGAACTTTGATTTCACATCAGCCACTGTTAACCTCTTGGGTAACATTTCTGGAGGAGGAAGTGGACATGGTGCTAACGGAGGCACATATAACTCTGGAGCTTGTAAGAAAGCCTGGGAAATATACAGCATGATATTATTGTTACTATATTACTATAATAGTCACAGAATAGGTTTGCTATCTATAAAATAAAAATATGCTAAAAGGTATGTACCAAGCTTAAAAGTTACCACCTATCAATAGGATAGTGAATATTCTCCCAACTGCTCGGAGCCTCACTGAGAATGGGGCTCTGAAAAGCCCCAATTGAATAAAGAGGAAGCCGAGCATGAATACCTTCGCTTGCTAAATCTTAATGGGAGTGAAGAAGAACAACTGAGCACAGTGCTCGGTTATCTCTGGTGTTCCCATTGACAAGTGATGGAGCACAAGTATGAATGCTCATAATTCAGAGATCTTGTCTTAGAATCGGTTGGGGTACCAGCAGTCAGACCAGCAATCGATATTCCCTATGGCAATGATGGTGAACCTTTACGAGACCGAGTGCCCAAACTGCAACCCAAAATCTAATTCTTTACTGAGAAGTGCCAATAGGGCAATTTGAACAAAATTACAGCAAGTTAACCTAAATTAAAGCAGTGTTATAGTGCTAGTTATGTGCTCCATCCTGACCTTCTCCTTGTAGTAATGTCTCCATCCTGACCCTCTCCTTGTAGTAATATCTCCATCCTGACCATGTCCTTGTAGCTATGTGCTCCATCCTTACCTTTTCCTTGTAGCTATGTGCTCCATCCTGACCATTTCCTTGTAGCCTTGTGCTCCATCCAGACCCTCTCCTTGTAGTAATGTGCTCCATCCTGACTCTCTCCTTGTAGCTATCTGCTCTATCCTTAACCTTTCCTTGTAGCTATGTGCTTCTATCTTGACCCTCTCCTTGTAGTAATGCCTACATCCTGACCCTCTACTTGTAATTATGTGCTCCATCCTGATCCTCTCCCTGTAGCTATGTGCTACATCCTGATCCCCTCCTTACAGTTATGTCCCCATCCTGACCCACTCCTTGCAGTTATGGGCTCCATCCTGACCTTGCCCTTCTAGTTATGTCCCCATCCTGACTCTCGCTTGCAGATATGGGCTCCATCCTGACCTTGCTCTTCAAGTTATTTCCCCATCCTGACTCTCGCTTGCAGTTATGTCCCCATCCTGACCCTCTCCTTGCAGTTATGGGCATCCCTCCTGACCCTGTCCTTCTAGTTATATACCCATCCTGACCCTCTCCTTGCAGTTATGGGCTCCATCTTGACCATCTCCTTGCAATTATGGGCTCCATCCTGACCCTCTCCTTGCAGTTATGTCCCAATCCTGGCCCCCTTCTTGTAGTAATATCTCCATCCTGACCCCCTTCTTATAGTAATGCCCCATCCTTGTCGCCTTGCAGCAAAGTCATCGTCCTGATCAGGGCCGACTCCAGGTTTTTGTGGGCCCCCGGCGAAAGAGTCTCAGTGGGCCCCTTTTAGTACATACTGCTGCATGTATGTGTTTGTATATATATATACACACACATATATAAATATATATAGAAAAAATTCTTTGCAGCACTCAGCTACTACCAGTGAGGTACACATGCTAACAAGCTATATATATTTGAGAAAAAAGTTTAAAAACGTACGTTTTTTGTTTTTTTTTAAACTCAAAAATTCTTATTTTTTTATTTCTGAAGTTCTTAGTACATACATTGGCCAATGTCTTTTTGCTCATCAACTGCAACAAAGTGATTTCAGGTCTGATGAGTCCTAACGCTGACATCCCTGCCCTCCTTTTCCTCCCTATACCACTTCTCAGTGGGCGGACACCATCTCGACCCTAGACCATCTGTAGGTGATGAGGGTGCAAATTGCAGACATGGAGCCAGTAACTCCATATTTCTATTTGTTTAACTCAGTGTCCTTGCTTGGCACCAGTTCACATTGTGTCTGTGAGTGCTGTGCAGTTTTTTCTGTTTTGTATCATATGGAGTTACTTGCTCCATGTCTGCAATTTGGACCCTCATCACCTACAGGTGGTCTAGTGTCGAGATGGTGTCCGCCCACTGAGAAGTGGTATAGGGAGGAAAAGGAGGGCAGGGATGTCAGCGTTAGGACTCATCAGGTCACTTTGTCGGAGTTGATGAGCAAACAGACATTGCCAATACACAATGGCAGCAGGAATAGGGCACCGGAGCGTACTCGCTCCCGGGAGCAGCAGCAATCAAGGGAGATAACAGTCCATATACCCGGCGGTGCCAGTCCAATAGCACTACGTGTAAATCCAACTTTTGAAAGAAAATACGGCACTCACCGGTGTAGTTTTCGTGCGTTTATTTCAGATCGCACATTACTTGGTGCAGGGAGGGGGACAGTGCTGAGGAGACGACGGCACCGTTTCACGCTACAATGCGCTTCCACGGGTCAAGGGTGTAGCGCGAAACGGTGCCGTCGTCTCCTCAGCACTGTCCCCCTCCCTGCACCAAGTAATGTGCGATCTGAAATAAACGCACGAAAACTACACCGGTGAGTGCCGTCTTTTCTTTCAAAAGTTAGACATTGCCAATGTATGTACTAAGAACTTCAGAAATAAAAAAATAAGAATTAGTTTTTTGAAAAAAAACGTACGTTTTTAAACTTTTTCTCAAATATATATAGCTTGTTAGCATATGTACATCACTGGTAGTAGCTGAGTGCTGCAGAGAATTTTTTCTATGTGTTCAGCTCAGTGTCCCTGCTTGGCACCAGTTCACATTGTGTCTGTAAGTGCTGTGCAGTTTTTTCTGTTTTATATATATATATATATATACATATACTGTGTATGTATGTATATAAATATGTATATATATATACACATACACTGTGTATGTATATATATATATATATATATATATATAGCGCCCCTGCAACCAGGAGGCCACATAGGGACCTGCAGCCAGGTAAGAAAGGAAGACCGTTTACACAACACCCTCACAGACATCCCACACACCACTAGGGGCAGCACCCAACCCGGAGCCCGGGACTCTAGGCGGACAAGGGGTGGTGGGTATAGAGAACAGTGGGTGGTAGATATAGAGGAAGGAGAGGAGGAAGGAGTCAGTAGGCTGAGGGTGCCGAGCAGCCAAGACACAGAACAGCAAAGACCAGCAGCAGGCTGAGAAGCACAGACCGGGCTGAAAAGACAGTAGTAGGCCGAGGTAGGCTGAGCAGTGAAAAACAGAAGCACACGTCCTGGAGGAGTGGGGTGAATGGAGCGCAGAATCCGAAGTGCCAGTGAAGCCACGGAGAGAAAGCCCATCCAGAGTCAGCACCCCAGGAGTGTGAGGAAAGAGAGGACCAGCAGCACTGGGTCCTAGGAACACAGCTGAAATGACCAACTGCAGGCGGAGTAGCCTTCCGTATGGAACGTGAGTCACACGGTTAGAAGGGAGCCTGATAGAGCCTCACAGAGAATGACCATTGGAGGCTAGGCTAGAAGCAGAGTGTCGGCTCTGAAGGGGACCGACGATTTACCCGGTTTCCCAAGATTCACGACGGGGAACTCTAACTCCAGGTTGGAGTTCCTACCCCAAAGGACAGGCAGCTCAGTGGCGACCACAAGGATCCACAGGGTTTGAGCTACCGCTAAACTGTCCGGAGACACAGAGAGAGAGAGAGAGAGTAAAGCCTGGAAAGGACAGAGAAAGAGTGAGGGGTCACAGAGAGGAACAACCTGGCTGCAGGGAATAGAGAGGAACCCGGAGGGGAAAGTCTGAATCCGTGTAAGAACTGTAACTAAACTGCTCTACTAAAAGAACTGGAAAGTAAACACGGTGAACCCTGCTTCTGACTCCCTTGCATGATTATCTGCAGACGGAACTGTATAATTACTTTGCTCCCTTGCACGTGAATGATTCCTTACAGCAGGACCGCAGAGGAATCCCGCCTGGAGAGCCACAGCCTGTCAGCTCTGGGCACTGAAAGCAGCAGGAGAGTAAGTGAGTTACACCTACTACAAGCCTACACCATACACCTTAATATCACTGCCCCGGGGAACCCAGCTCAACCGCGGAGAGCTGTTCCATCTACAGCTGCTTTAACATCATCCCCAGAGGTTCTGCAGCAGCGGTGGTCCCATTATTGACCACAAGCCGTTGGTGGCGTCACAACAAACATTATTCCCCTGTAAATATTCCCCTTTTACTTGGCAGGGCCCGGGACACGGTCCGGACCAGGACCTCCGTGACATCCCCCTGCAGCGACACGGTCCGGCACCGAGTACCCCGTCCCAGTGGGCTCGAAATATATAATATAATATAAATACATATATATATGTATACATATATATATATATATATACAGTTGTGGCCAAAAGTATTGACACCCCTGCAATTCTGTCAGATAATACACAGTTTCTTCCTGAAAATGATTGCAATCACAAATTCTTTGGCATTATCTTCATTTAATTTGTCTTAAATGAAAAAGCACAAAAGAGAATGAAGCAAAAAGCAAAACATTGATCATTTCACACAAAACTCCAAAAATGGGCCAGACAAAAGTATTGGCACCCTCAGCCTAATACTTGGTTGCACAACCTTTAGCCAAAATAATTGCGATCAACCACTTCCGGTAACCATCAATGAGTTTCTTACAATGCTCTGCTGGAATTTTAGACCATTCTTCTTTGGCAAACTGCTCCAGGTCCCTGATATTTGAAGGGTGCCTTCTCCAAACTGCCATTTTTAGATCTCTCCACAGGTGTTCTATGGGATTCAGGTCTGGACTCATTGCTGGCCACCTTAGAAGTCTCCAGTGCTTTCTCTCAAACCATTTTCTAGTGCTTTTTGAAGTGTGTTTTGGGTCATTGGCCTACTGGAAGACCCATGACCTGTGAGGGACATCCAGCTTTCGCACACTGGGCCCTACATTATGCTGCAAAATTTGTTGGACTTCATAATGCCATGCACACGGTCAAGCAGTCCGGTGCCAGAGGGAGCAAAGCAACCCCAAAACATCAGGGAACCTCCGCCAGGTTTGACTGTAGGGACCGTGTTCTTTTCTTGGAATGCCTCTTTTTTTTCTCCTGTAAACTCTATGTTGATGCCTTTGCCCAAAAAGCTCTACTTTTGTCTCATCTGACTAGAGAACATTCTTCCAAAACATTTTAGCAAACTCCAGCCTGGCTTTTTTATGTCTCGGGGTAAGAAGTGGGGCCTTCCTGGGTATCCTACCATACAGTCCCTTTTCATTCAGATGCTGACGGATAGTACAGGTTGACACTGTTGTACCTTCGGACTGCAGGGCAGCTTGAACTTGTTTGGATGTTAGTCGAGGTTCTTTATCCACCATCCACACAATCTTGCGTTCAAATCTCTCATCAATTTTTCTTTTCCGTCCACATCTAGGGAGGTTAGCCACAGTGTCATGGGCTTTAAACTTCTTGATGACACTGCGCAAGGTAGACACAGGAACATTCAGGTCTTTGGAGATGGACTTGTAGCCTTGAGATTGCTCATGCTTCCTCACAATTTGGTTTCTCAAGTCCTCAGACAGTTCTTTCGTCTTCTTTCTTTTCTCCATGGTGAATGTGGTACACACAAGGACACAGGACAGAGGTTGAGTCAACTTTAATCCATGTCAACTGGCTGCAAGTGTGATTTAGTTATTGCCAACACCTGTTAGGTGCCACAGGTAAGTTACAGGTGCTGTTAATTACACAAATTAGAGAAGCATCACATGATTTTTGTAACAGTTCCAATACTTTTGCCACCCCCTTTTTTATGTTTGGTGTGGAATTAGATCCAATTTGGCTTTAAGACAATTCTCTTTTGTGTTTTTTCATTGAAGACAAATTAAATTAAGATAATAATACCAAATAATTTGTGATTGCAATCATTTTCAGCAAGAAACTGAGTATTATCTGACAGAATTGCAGGGGTGTCAATACTTTTGGCCACAACTGTATATATATAGGTTGCGCACTATAATATATATATGTATATATCCCTCACAAATGTAATCCCTACCATGCTGTCTCTCCCCCCCCCAAATGCTGTCTCTCCCATCCTGTGCACTGTCTCTCCCTTTCTGTGCATATCTCTCCCCTTGTGCGGTCTCTACTCTCTCTCTGTGCAGTCTCTCTCCCCTGTGCGCTGTCCCTGTCTCTCCCTTGAGCCTGTCTCTTACCTGTGCTTGTTCCCCTCCCTGTGCGCTGTATCTCTCCCCTACACCTGTCTCCGCCTGTGCCTGTCTCCTTCCAGTGCGCTGTGTCCCCCCTGCGCACCTATCCCCCCTGCGCACCTATCTTGCCCTGTGCGCCTGTCTCCCCCTGTGCACTGTCTCTCCCCACTGCACCTGTCTCCACCTGCACGCTATCTTCCCCTTGCACCTGTCCCCTCCCCTGTACGCTGTGTCTCCTCCCTGCACGTTGTCTCCCCCCCCTGCACGCTGTCTCCCCCCCTGGTGTAATTTGCCCCTGACAGGGCCCCCTGAGTACTGCCCCACAACCCCACCCTCGGGGGCCCTACGCTGCCCCCACACCTCGCCCTCGGGGGGCCCCTGAGTGCTGCCTCCACACTGGGGGGCCCCTGAATGCTGCCTCCCCCTCCTCCCTTCTAACCTTAGTTGTTGCCGCTGATCTCAGCCTGTCATGTAGTGTGAAGTCCACTAGAAAACTGCATCTTCAGAAATATTTTGTGAGCCAAGCAGAAAGTAATGGCAACACCAAAAAAGAACCTACAACTAATAAAATTGGCCCCTTAGGATTTAATCCTCTGAGTTCAGGTCTGTTGGAGGTGGACTCAGAGGCAAACTTGCTTTTAAGTATAACATGTAATAAAGAATCGTATCACATATTAAAGCACGAGAAAACAGGAAACGTGTTTATGGGTGGCCTGAAGTCCGATTTTTGTCCACCGGTATACAGGGGAATGTAATTGACCTCTTTCAAGAGCAGGTAGCAAAGGATGTGGAAGCCCTAATATATAATAAAACCCCAAACAATCTCACAAAAGAGAAAAATATTGCTCTAAAAAAACCTCTCTCCTACATTTTGGCAGTAACCACCCTACTCATGTTAAGAAAGGTCTGCCTTATAGCCTGCTGCTACACCTAAGGAGATTGAATAGCTCTGAAGAAGGGTTTCAGGAGCAGGCTGAGGCCTTAAAAGTACGGCTGAAAGAAAGGGGTTACCCTGAAAAGTTGTTAAAGAGGGCACATCATAGAGTAAATACTACCTATAAAGAAGGTCTGAATAAGAACATAGGGCAAAAGAAAGAGAAAAAGTTTATTTTTAATTTTAAATTTGGCCCCATGGACTCGGCCATACGTCAGGTAATTAAGAAAAACTGGTACTTGATTGAAAGTGATAGACACTTGAGGGAGGTGGCATTGCGAGGACCTCTAGTGACACAGACGGTGTAAAAACATAGGTGATATGATAGTGGAAAAAAAGATTATCATCTGTAAGAACATGGCTGGAAAAACAGAGTCCCAAAGGAAATTTTAAATGTGGCTATTGCAATTTTTGCCACCAGCATATAGTCCAGAACCCGGTAAAAATTGGTCATTTAAGTCATACAGCGGAACAATTTATTTCCTGTAAGACTAAAAATGTGGTATATGCGATTTTTTGTCCTTGTAGGCACTACTATGTAGGAAAAACAATTAGACAGCTTTTTGTGAGGATCAGGGAACACAGGAGGACCCTAGCAATAGGGATAGGTTCGACCAGGCTAATTGAGCATATGAGGTTAGCTCACAATAATTACCCTAAAGCTATGTCATTTGTTGGCTTAGAGAGAGTGATGTTGCCGCCTTGTGGCGGTAATCTGCACAGATTGCTCTTACAAAAAGAAGCAAAATGGATCATAAGGCTGAGAGCCCAGGGTCCATTAGGTTTTAACGATAAAAATGATTTGTCAGTATTTTTGTGAGTAAATTCCAGCTGTTTTTAGGATTTGTTGCTATATGTAATAATAAAAAAGTACTGTATTTTTAGATTTAGGTTTTGTAGATTAAGTCAGTGATACAGCAGGATCTTTTGTAGCAAGGGAAGAGTTAAGTGAATACTGCTGGGTGTTGATATAAGGCAGGAAGTGCTTTCCATTTGTGTGCCATAAACCTGGTGAATCGCCCGTGAGAGGTGTGAAACGGTCCGTCGTTTCTCATCCTCCCACCTGTACCCCCTAACAATGCATCTGCTGTGCCTGCTGTAAATATGCTGTCGCTTTAATAAAGGGTTCCTCTGGAGATCGGTGAGTGCTGCCGCTATTACTTCATTAAGCAAACTGTCATGTAGTGTGAGCTGCTGCTGCTCTATTTCCTGTGTGTGCGGAGATACAGGAAATAGAGTGGCTGCAGATCTCACTACATGACAGGCTGAGTCTGAGATCAGCAGCTGTATCTAGGTTTTCTGGCACCCGGGAGGCAAGAGTTCAGTTTGGCGCCCCCCCCACGGTCTGAGTAGACGTCATGTGACCAAGTGACCAATCATCTATATGCGACTTACAGTATATTACACGTTGTTATGAGCAGGCTAAGGTGCATTTGCGTTCCCTTGCATTTTTTAAAAGTACCCTACAAATGCAACATGTTGCATTTTTGTGCGTCTGAGGATGTTTGGTATATACGCAAGCATCCTGAAGCGCACAAATAATGCAAGCAGCTGAATGGACCCACATTGCCATGTGGGTGGCACTGCAGCCAAGCAGAGTGTCTGGCCGTCTGGATCTCTCTCTCTCCTCACCTCTCTTCTAGCTGCTCCGGTCTCCTCAACATTTGCTGTGTCACTCTGCACATATCAGCACAGTGGCGCTCAGTGATGACAACATTGTGCCCCGCCATGCTGAGCTGTAGAATGCAGACAGCGGCAGAAGAGACTCTGGAGAAGAATGCGGCTGGCAAAGGCGGCTGGGACTATAGGAATGGGAGCAGAATCCACAGGGGCTACCACTGCTCCGCACACCTCGTACGCACGCGGCTCCGCTTCGCACACCTAATACACATGCAGCTCCGCTCCGCACACCTCGTACACACACGGCTCCGCTCCGCATACCTCGTACACACGCGGCTCTGCTTCGCACACCTCGTACACACGCGGCTCTGCTCCGCACACCTCGTACACACACGGCTCTGCTCCGCACACCTCGTACACACGCGGCTCTGCTCCGCACACCTCGTACACACGCGGCTCCGCTCCGCACACCTCGTACACACGCGGCTCCGCTCCCTCGTACACACGCGGCTCCGCTCACCTCGTACACACTCGGCTCAACTCCGTACACCTCGTACATACACAGCTCCACTCTGTACACCTCGTACATACACAGCTCCGCTCCGTACACGTTGTACACATGCGGCTCCGCTCCGTACACCTCGTACGCATGGCTCCACTCCGTACATTTCGTACACATGCGGCTCGGCTCCATACACCTCGTACACTCACATCTCCGCTCCATATACCTCATACACACTCGGCTCTGCTCCGTACACCTCATACACACTTGACTCCACTCCGTACACCTCATACACACTCGGCTCTGCTCCGTACACCTCATACACACTCAGCTCTGCTCCGTACACCTCGTACACACACAGCTCCACTCTGTACACCTAGTACCCACTTGGCTCCGCTCTCTACACCTCGTACACACTCGGCTCTGCTCCGCTCCATACACCAAGTACCCACTCGGCTCTGCTACATACACCTAGTACACACTCTGCTCTGCTACATCCACAATGTAAATCCATCCTGACCCCACACATAAACTTCACCTCATCTAGTATCATGATGGCCAGCACGGCAGAGTCCTGCATACACGAGGAGCTGATCATGTGATCCATGACTCCTCCCCTCCATTGACATCATCACAGGTCCTATATAAGATAATTGGTCACAGCACATGTGGTTTGTATGCTAGGCCATACGTTCCTCTAGCCTGCACCTGGACGCACGTCCAAAACCGGAGAGTCCAAATCCGGATCATAACAAGATATCAAAACAAGAAATGGACAGCGCCACAGACCTTTAGATGGTGCAAATTTTCTTTGTTTCCTTTATTCCATGGTCATATACAAGCGACGTTTTGACCACTCCTGTGGTCTTTATCAAGCGTCTTTATCCGTTTCTTGTTTTGATATCATCACAGGTCCTGTCAGCACAGAGTGTGCGGCTCTGCAGTAGAGAAGAAAGCCGACTCCCACTGCAGGGGGGACAACATGCGGGCAGTGTGGAGAGACCTCGGGCGCTGCAGGATGAGGCTGAGTGTACCCTCCCTGCCTGCTGCACCTGGGGCAGAGTAACCCCCCAGCCACCCCACCAGATACTGCCCTGGCTGTGGGGGCACTGCTCATAGGCCCCCCGAGGGTGAGCTGTGGGGGCAGTGCTCAGGGGCCTCTGAGGGATAGGGTCACACTAGCGTTGTGACCCTAGCCTGGTGCAAGTATTTTCAGCTGCAGCACATAGGGTTTAACGCTATGCACTGGAACCCATGGAAACCCGCTTTTTACCTTGCCAACCAGTGGTTGGCAAGGTAAATAGCGGGTTTCTAGGGGCTTGTTGTCAGGCAGCGCATAGCATTAAAGCTCTGCACTGCAGCGGAAAATACTTTCGTCAAGCTAGGGTCAGAATGTAAGTGTGACCCTAGCCCTCAGGGGCCAAGTGGTCCCTTTTCAAGCAGTCTGGGCCGGGTGCTGAGACCGGCCGTGTGCGATGTTGGCTGGGGTGAGGAGAAATGTCTCCTCGCTCCGATCAGACACAGCTTAGAATTGGGTTCAAATTGGGGTGCGGAGGCGATGCAGAGATTCGCCATCACTGCCCTATGGTATATAATGTGAAAAAATTCTTGCAGCACACAGCTACTACCAATGATGTACAAATGCTACAAGCTATATGTGTTTGAGGAAAAAGTGCACCCTCATTAACCTACAGGTGATCGAGGGTCTAGATGGAGTCTGCCCACTGAGAAGTGGAGGGTGGACAAGGAGGATAGGGATATCAGAGTAGGACTTATCAGACCTGAAGTCACTTTGTCGCAGTTGATGAGCAAGCAGACATTGGCCAATGTATGTACCAAGAACTTCAGAAATAAAAAATTAGAATTTTTGAGTTTTTTGAAAAAAACGTAAGTTTTTAAACTTTTTCCTCAAACACATATAGCTTGTAGCATTTGTACATCATTGGTAGTAGCTGTGTGCTGCAAGAATTTTTTCACATTATATGACCCTGCGTCTTTGCTGTGCAGTTTTTTTCTTGTTTTTTTCTTGTTGCCCTATGGTATAGATAGGTAAAACTTCTAATCTTTTATACATTTCCTTTAAATGACGGCAAAGCAGATTACTATGCTTTCCTATCCATAATCTATGCATATGCTGAACTTTTTTAACTGCAACACATCTATTGAGTTAAGTGAGACACAGAGACACACTAAAACTTAAGGGACAGGAAGTTGTTGTTAAATGTGTAAAATTGTAAAGTGCTTGTAAAAACAAACAACTTTGCAGTTTTTGCACTCTCAGGATTGTAGGATTTTTTTTAATCTTATTTTTATTGGTCATGTCTGTAGTGTATCAAAGATGGCTGGTTTCATAAGCAAGGAGCATGTGCTTACAATCTCTTTGCTTACACCAAGCAAGTGCTGGTCTGAAGCTAGATACACACAGCTTCAGTCCTCCAGTCCTCCAATACTGCAGAGGAAAAGTTGCTGATACTTTCAGTTTAGGCAAGCGCAGAGTTTGGCCCAGCGGTGCGACGTTATTGGAGGTACGAGAGCTTGAACAGGTGTGGTTAGTTACTGTTATTTCAAAAATTTAAAGGGATGTTCCAAAGACTGAAGCAATTTAAAGCTAAATCCATATCTTTATACTACCCCAATCTAAACTAATTTCTAATACGGCTGTATTACAAATTTCTTACCCTTCCCTCACTACGCTATCTAACTACTATTCATTTTTTCCCTACTTCTTGTCTGATGATGCTTCATTTGAGAATCCCAATGCATGCATCAAACAAAGCATTATGAGAGCAGGGGCAGAGGCTGTTGTCATTGTCACAAACTCTGCCCCCTCTCTGAAATTAAGCGTCATACATGATGTTCAATTCAGGGGCTGTGTTGTCTCTGCTGTGTCCCCTTCTGCTCGCTGTGCACTGTGGAATCTTTACAGTGACAGCATCCACTCTTTTGCTGGCTTAGATCAGTAGAGCTGGCAACACAGAGCAGAGCGAATTATCAGTTCGCTCAGAGATCCTGGCAGTGCTCAGAGACCAGTGTCGCCCCCACTATGATGTCACTGATGACACCTCATTTCAGGTAGGGGGCAGGGGCTGTGACCATAGCTTCTGCCCCCTACCTAAAATGAAGCATCATCAGATGGGTAGTAGAAAAAAAATCAATAGTAGCTAGATAGTATAGTTAGGGAAGGGTAAGAAATTTTAAATAAAGCTGCATTAAATATTAGTTTAGATTGGGGCAATAAATAGATAGGGATTTAGATTGAAATGTCCCCAGGCTTCAAACCACTCCTTTAACTGCTGTTAGTTATGTTTGTTTTTTTAATCTGATGATGTTATTTTTTTCTTTACTGCTTTTTGGTTTATAGGAGTATATTGGTGTACTCACTAGTGCAAAGTCAACTGTTATGTAGCTGCAGACTGTTACACTCCTGTCCATAGTTTGGATTACTGTCAGATTACTGAGGGCTCTATTAGCAAATGGGAGCACAGACACACACTGAAACCAGGTTTAAAGGTGAACAAGTCTATAATTATCACACGTGGCAGATAAGTTAAGTGTGTCAAGAGTACGTTTATTAAAGGGATCCTGTCACCTCCAAAACGCATCCTAAGCTACCAAAACATGTCCATGCAGCATATTATCACTAATCTCACACTCCTTTTGTCTCCTAAAAGCATCCTGTGAAAGTGGATAAAAACGTTTTAATACTCACTCATTAGTGATTATAATTAGCATGGGCTATATTCTTTAGCCCCTAGGGTGTGTTGTTTTGCAGCCTGAATGATCCACCCTCTCTCTGTCTGTGCTGCTGTGATGTGGAGCTGAAGGCAGGACTAATGATTTGCATTCTGTGAGTGATGGAGAGAGGGAAGGGCAAAGCCTGCACAAGCAGAGCACACAGACAGAGAGAGGGTGGATCCTGGAGCCTGCAAAACAACATGTAACAGATTCGTGAAGAAGGCCGAATTAGGCCGAAATGTTGATCAGATCAGTGTAACTGTGTGACAATACAGGGACACATTTTTGTTTTTCACATGCAAATTTGGCAATTGTCCATTTCTTTTTCTATATGTTATTCATGTTATGGTGTGCCTAGATACCTTATCAATTGTATCTTAATTTTTCTGGAGCACCCTCTGACAAGGTGAGCCTATCCCTACATGTCTTGGTACATGCCAATGAAGCTTGTGGAACAGTGAATATGCAGAAATGACATCGCCACCGCTGCTGCAGCTGCGGACAGTGATTCCGGACCCGGCTATTTCAGCTAATGTAATATTCAATGCAGTTTATATTACAAGAACCTAATGAGCAGGTCCACATGACCACAGGCTGCAGCTGAAGCCTCCTCCAGTCCCTGGACACCATTTCAAAGCCCCCCTCCCTACAGCACAGATTCAGATTATAAGGCACACACAAACACCCCCCACTTTCCCCAAAATTTGGGGGAACAAAAGTGTATTTTATAATCAGAAAAATATGGTGTTCGCTTTGCTTATCACTGACTGCAGGGAAGTTAGCAATATGCATATGCTATCCAGTGTAATGCTGGCGTCGGCGTCCCTGCATGGCAAATCTTGCAGCTTCTCCTCCATGTGTGCTGTCTCTTGCGCTGATCCCCTTCTTCCAGGACCTGCACACGTCATGCAGGTCTCTTGGCAATTCTTAAAGGTGCAGTGCGCGCAAACAGGAAGACAGGCACTAGGTGTTTAAGGCACCTTCCCTTATTGGGAGGTGCTTGAGCAACAATGTTTTTAGTTTTTCCTGTGCATGCTAGTTTGTTGTCAGGTTGCTTCACATTTTTCCAGTCCTGTACCTGATTCCTGTATCTATACCACCATCTGAACCAGCAATCCTGTCTGAACCAGCTGTCTTGTCTGAACCAGTATCTGTGTCCACCCTGCCTGTGACTCTAATTCAGTCCTGCCTGTTACTCTGAGTTCTGTACCTATGTGCCTAACCTCTGGGGTCAGCTGCCCTGAAGTGGTATCTGGAGTCAACTCGTAGCCAGGTCCAACCTCATCATCAAAGGCTTTGCTGAATACGCTTTAGGCACTTACTCACGCCACTGCAAGATAAGCACAGCCCGTGGCACAGTGACTCCACATCTACATAGGTGACATGCAGAAAACGCACCTTGATGCTCATGTTATAAACAAGATTTTTGTATCTCTTCAAGAGCTTTTGGACAATTTCAATGTGATTGATAATTCAGGCATTTCAAAGAAAGTCCTTGACTAGGTCTTTGAATGACAACCAAGCATTCTTTTGGTTGTTCTGACTTTGTCCCGATTAAATGTTCATGTTCGATGAGCTGTCAAATATGGGGCCCATCAAACATGCCATCATTTATTTTTTCAAATGACAGGATAGGATATGCCAAAATTAGATATTTGAAAGTCTTCGTCAGTTACCAAAATGTCATCAAATTGCTTCATGAGAGGTGGCGTCATGTGCAGAGGTAGGAATATAATGTTCTTTCTGTCAAAAAGTGGCTCTTGTAGAATGTTTGGATGACCAAGTTTAACATCAGATCTTGGAGGCTAATTCCCCTCCACCCAAAGCTTCTGACAAGCTCTGATGCCCCACATGCAAAGAAAACAAGGATACTTAGTGTATCCTCATTGCTGAACAAGAATGAAGTGTATATATATATATATATATATTCATCACAAAGAGAAATTGAATAGCCAATTGGGATGCCACCAAATGAATTGCTATGGCAGACATCGACACACTTTAAGCTATAAATGAACAGTCACCAATCATTTAAGTAATAGACTGGAATTCCCAATTTCTTAATTAAACCATGTATGTTATGGCAATACACATAGCCATTGTCACTTCTAAAGTATTGAATAAATGCACGAGAACTTTGCTTTTAATTCATACAAGTTTTTCTCATACAGTCTTGATGCTAGGAGTTCTGAAGCCTTTTTTGATAGTCCCAAATCTCATGCCAAATCATTCAACTAGTGATGGTCAAATCCCTTACAAACTGACACATCTTCAATTTTAAAAAAACTTCATGCTGTCATGTTGTTCTTCACAATAATGCTGTACTTGAAAGAAAGTAGTTAAAGGAAAACTGGCACTGGGATTTCAGCTGAATGAGGCACTGATGATAGACTAGAATACTCTATTTTAGGACCCTTTCACATCAGCGTTTTTCGTAATTCGCGGCAGATGCGGTGAAAAAACCGCATCTGCCGCGTTTGCCGCATAACCGTTCCACTTGCGGCACGGTTGCGGTTTTTCCCATAGGAAGTATAGGCGGACTTGCGGCAGATGCGGCAAGTGCGGTTTTGCACTTGCGGCAGGTGCGGCAGCAAAAAAAACTGCGGCTGACCGCGGTTTTTTTCGCTGCCGCACCTGCGGCAAGTGCAAAACCGCACTTGCCGCATCTCCCGCAAGTCCCCCTATACTTCTTATGGAAAAAACCGCAACCGTGCCGCAAGTGGAACGGTTATGCGGCAAACGCGGCAGATGCGGTTTTTTCACCGCATCTGCCATTGGTATATCAAATGGTATCTTATCACTTATTCACTTTGTCCACATCCGTAAAGTCTCAGCATACTGCTTGCACACATTGTGAAATGCCCAAAACGTATCTTGATCATCAAGTTTTACTTTGAAATATGTTAAACAGGCTTGCTTGACAAATGTGCTAATGTTCATTGTTCTGCCATTTGAGTGCAGCTAATGGTATTAATTGTGTTATACCAGTTACGACCCATAGAGGTCACCAGATACCTATTTATTATGTTTCCCCATACTTAAGAAGAATGTCTCCTTTAACAAAATGAGTCATATAGAAGGGAACGCCCCTACTCCTCTGTTATAAAGGAGACGGCAGCCATTTTTCTGAGCTCCAGGCATCCTGAGGAGACATGAATCCAAGCTCCTTCCCTTCTATGTACAAATCTCTTCACCTGTCGTGAGATGACCTTGGTAAGAGAAAATACCAATACATGTTTTGTATAGAATCTGTGTAAGCAAGTTAGAATCCAGTCACTGTTAAAGAAAGAACTGTGAGATAGGAGAAATGCTTTACCATGGAATTCTCCAAGTTAGCTTGTTAGCATTGTACCTAGATAAAGGTATTTCTGTATAGAATACTTTAAAGTGAAGTGTATTGTGCTAAGATACACCACTCAGTTAATGCCTTTTGCACTGTATTGCAGATAGATGCACTCTGTATTAGAATAGATCCTGCTGCAGTGACCCTTACCCCAGTTATTCATGTTGACTGTAACCTGTGTTATAACTATGTCAGTGTCAGTTTCTTTAAGGCACCCAGTACTGACTTCGTTTATTCTGTACTTCTGTTATATTTTTGACCAATCAAGTTCACTTCATCACAATAAATTCAGACTACAGAACCTCTTCAGTCTTATTTACTGCAAAGTGGACGAGGGTTAGCTGTAAGCGGAAATCCACAGCCTCATACGTGGACGGAAGCGGAACATTCATGCTTTTGACTGGGAATGGTAAAATTGCTACAGATATAACAAAAGGAATCAAGGCTGTTTAAGCATTTATGACAAGAAATAGCAGAGATAGACATGATCTGAAAGAAAATAAATGTGTAAATAAAAAAATACATTTAGCTAAACCCTTGTATACAGACTTTCACTATTCCTTTCTCTATGTGTAACGCTTCCGGGAGAAGGCGCCCTAGAGTGGACCCACTGGGCTGTGATACCGAACTCCCCTGGGTGAGGTGGTCCTAGTTTAACTAACCCCTATACAGGGATTGTCAGGTGGAAGCCCAGGGCATCTAAATACCACAGCTGCTATTACCAGGGGGGAGTCTCATAAGGTTAGCCTATGCTACGGCACAGCTAAGGATTCTGGGATAACAGGGTACAAAGCTAGGAGAGCAGGAATGGTGCTACCGGGGAAGAGCACAGCAAGGGTTCCAGGAAACAGAGTACAAGGAAGGCCTGACCAACAGTCAACAAGGCAGAAGCAAACTAACTTAATAATCAGGCACCTCCCACCAGTGGAGGTGGCCTGATATACCAGAGGAAAAGCAGCTATTGGTCGAGGGGAGTGTCAGGTTGGACTGTGCTGGCCCCTAGAGTCACAGGGAAGGAGTACACCTAGTGCGCCGCTAATTGGTCACATGAATATGACCATTGTAATGTGCTCATGTGTGAGCCCGGTGGTCAGCTGACAGGAAGGGAACCCGGCGACGGCTCCGAGACACAGTACGCCTGGACGCGGGATGCCCGGTCGGCAGAGGGGCAGAGGATGCCGGCCCGGGAGAGGTGAGCTGGGGAGCGGTGCCAGGGGACCTAACACTATGTAGAGCGACACACAAACTCTTGCCACACTGTCTCACATGTCATTAAATAGCCTAGACTAATAACAACTTGTTGCTAGTCAAAAAGGTTGTCCTCCACACCTCCCTACCCGAGGGTGGTTTCCTCTCATTGAATAACTAGTGCTACCTGTCATCCAGCCTGACGTAATCGTATTAAGATAAGCTGTAGAGATCAAATCTGACGTGATAGAAGAAGAAAACTAACCACAATTTTGAAATCAGAATGCCTGTTAAAGTTTCAATCTGCAGAAAATCGAACTCAACAAAAATGATGTTCAAATTTGTTCCCCAGTGTCATCTGCCGACAAACACCAAAAACCAATTATCCAGAATATTTGCATGTTTAGTACTGCATATATGGACATTACATGCATAAACATTGCAAAGATATAGACACAAAAATCATGTTACACATAGTGATACCTGCATGTTACCGGTTATTCTATTACTTCAGGGGCTGGAGAGTATACAAGGCACATTCTGATATTTTTACCTTGGGCAACCGGGGAGGTTGTCCAATACCTGGTTCTCAGACTCCATTTTACAAACATAATACCGTTTATATGTATAGAAGCAGCCATTTATGGCTGGAGAGACATTGTTCTTCCAAGGCATTACTGCTTTTGCCTCATTATCACTATTATATTTCACTTGTCTCCAGCATGCAGGAATAACATTAGCAGCTATTTCTTCTAAACAATTGAATTATCAGCTTTGTGTTTAGACTCACTGGCTCTATTCATGATGGGATTAACTGGTTATATCGTTATAATTTTCAGATTATGTTACTCCCCATTAATGTATCCACTCTAAATATAAATGAAAAGAATTGTGACTTACATGAAGCTCCTCTTGTGAAGCCATCTTGTAGTAGTGCCCACGGAACTCAGCTGCAAACTGCAGAGATGATGTTACAGAACAGTCGACGAGCTCCCCTCTTTGTGCCAGACTCACAGGACAGTATTGTCCAAAGTCTCCCAGCCGAGACAGCAGCTCATGAGGAGTGATGCAGAAGTCAGCGATAGCAGCAGCATTACCTGCCCAAATCATAAGTAAACCAAGAAAGAAACAACATAATAAAGATATTCTTATAAAGCACAATGTCTTGAGGCCACAAAATAGGTCTTAAAAAAGGTGTGATAAGTATGTACACATTTCCCAACAGCAACAAACAAAACTGTGGTCTATGGTAGAGACTGGCCAATGTGCAATATGCAATGAATGAACTGACGTCATTGATATTGATATGCAAACGGAATGAAAAACACATACCTTCCTTTATTTTTCCTAGGTAGGTTTGTATCTGATTAATACTTGTGTGGACCTCTTGAATAATTCTGTTGGACACCCACCACTTGCTGCACATTGCATCTACTTCACACCAGTTTTGATGTTGTGCTAAATAATACTCCTTAAAATGTTTAATTTCCTGTTTATAATTGGAGTTGCGCACTGTTAATATTTGGGCACTATCATGCAAAGGGTATGGCCTGCTGTGGAAAGAAGATATAAAGGGAGAGAAATGATGAAAGGTTGAATTCTGACTTTGGAATTCTAACACACAATGTTAAAAGGAATCTGCAGCCAGTTTTTTTCACTTCTAAACCCTGCTCATCACCTTTAATATCTCATGTGAATGGGGTTCCTTGAAGGGTCCTTTTACACGCTGCAACGACCATGATCCGACCTGGCCGGGATCGCTAGTGCATCACTACGTGGTCGCTGGTGAGATGTCAAACAGTCAGATCTCAACAGCGACGCAGCAACGATACGTCAGTTGTTGGGAACCTGTCACTTTCGAACATAGTTGTAACATCGCCATCGGACTCGGTGGCTGGTGTTCCTGCCTCGGCCGCTGGGAGGAGCCGGATTCCTTCGGCTGATGGCGCCGGTGATAGGAGGGCCTTGTCCTCACATGGACCTGCTCCCGCGACGTCTGCCTCTGTCGCTGAGCGCCGCCGTGTTTTTCCTTTGGGTGGTGTTGGTCACAGAGGAGCGGGCCCTGCAGAGATGTCTGTTAGGCGCAGCCTTCGTTCTTCTGTCAGAGGTGGTGTGGGTGGAGCCAGTCGTGCATCTCCATCTGGCCTGGTTCTAGGGGCGGTCCGGATGAGGTCATCAGGCTGTGAGCTCCAGCCTATGGGAGGTAACCGCGCCCTTCAAATACATTGGAGCCTGTCTTGCAGGCTGCCAGATATAGTCTTGGTTCCCCAGTGATATAGTGTGTGTTTAGTTTTGTCTCTGACCTTGGCCTGGATTTCTGACTCTGCTTCAGCCTGTCGATTTTGTACCTCAGCTGTCCTCTTGGTTTTTGCCCTTGACCCTTGCCTGGATTTTCGACTCTGCTACTGCCTGATGATTTTGTACCTTCGCTGCCCTCTCGGTTTTGACTCGGACTTCTGACTTCGTTTTTCGGGTCTTGATTTTTCCCCTGGCGACCTTCCTGCTCTGCATGCTCATAATAGGCAGCTACCCCCTGGGCTCTGCTGTAATTCCAGATCCCTGTATAGGGGTTAAGGGTCTCGGGGTATCTTGGGGTGCTGCCTTACCAGCAGCTCAGCCTCACAGCGGATGGTCGTAACAATAGTATTGAGATTGGTGGTCGTTGTCCCTGTCAAACACAGCGATGCACGCTGCCCAGTGGCAGCGCAACAACCAAAAAATGGTCCTGAACGATTTGTTACGATCAGCGATCTCACAGCGGGGGCCTGATCGCTGCTACGTGTCACACATAGTGAGGTCACTGGCGAGGTCGCTGTTACGTCACAAAACTTGTGACGTTGCAGCGATATCGCTAGTGATATCGTTGTGTGTGCAGTACTCCTAACCACGTTATATCCTCACACATGCCCATGCATACAAAAGAAAGAGTATAATACTTGTCCGGCGCTATATGTAAATTGTGCATTCCGATCTGTTGGGTGTCTTCAGATTGTGATCAGCACCACCCTCCTCACTTCAAATACCACTTCTTCTAATTACAAGCAAGGAGATGACATCTCTACATAATCCACTCAGTGGACAAAGTCTTGTGTTTGCCCTCTGAAATCACTGGCTGTTCAATAGGGAAAAGTGAGGTGCGCCTAGGCAAATCTCCAATTCCAATGTGAAGGTATGAGACTTCAACCTCTACTTCATCCACATAGTGCCCAAAGTCTTGTGTCTGGGCACTAAAATCACTGGCTGTTTGATAAGGCACAATGAGGTACTCCTGCGTAGTACTCCGATTTCACTCCACAGGCACGAGACTTCGGGCACTTGTGTGGATAACGCAGATATGTCATCCACTTATTTGTAATTAAAGTAAGAAGGGAGCGAAGCAGCACTGATCGCAATCTGCAAACACCCATAAGACCGGACTGCACAATTTACTGTACTTCCATTGTGGGACAAATATAAAACTTTTTCTGAGGTATGCAGGGGCACATCTGAGGATCCCTATTTACATGATGTTAAGGGGGATGAGACGGGTTTAGAAGCAAAAAAAAATGATGCCAGGTTCCCTTTAAAGGGAACCTATCTTCTGGTACATAACAGGCAAACCATGAGCAGCATAAATCAGACACTGATTGCATTATTGAAGTCAGGAATGTTTCATTCTGAAATACTGCGACCCTTTAGAAAAAGCATACATTTACTGTACAAAATTGGCATGTTGGATGACTAGATGACTAGTCCAAGGTCTCTAGCAGCCTCTCCTTGCCTCATTCTTCTAAACTGACAGGAGTCTCGGTACCAGTATTCATGCTGTCCATGATTTGGGCAGCATGACTAACCTAACAGAGATCAAAAGCTCTTCTTTCTGAAGAGGCTATTTGCAAAAACCATGTAAAAACACAAAAACTATCTAAAAATACATTTCTGTAGAAAAGCTGGCAATTTAATACACCATGTACATGAATATGAATACCATGAGCTTTTTTCCACCTTTTGTTGCCAGGCTTTTCCTCCTATATTGATTTCCTTAGTTTGTAAATGTAGTGAGTCTACTAATCTGAATGTGGGATGTATCATTTTTACCTTTGACCTGAGTAATAATAGTATTCAGTAAACTCTCTCCAGTGGCAGCTGCAGGCAGGAGTTTATTATATGAAGGGGAATTAAAGCAGTTCGCCATAAAGCCAATAAAGTTAATACATTTTTAGTCATGGTCCTGCTGGATGGTGTGTCATTGCGCTGACCAATAGTATGATGCTTTTGGTGGCAATAGGGTGTTCACAACGCCATATTTATACATTCATAGCATAAATGTATTGTATTTATTACTCTGGTTTGATATCTTTTCCTGTCCTGCATTTGTTTTTGCTGGATAACACCTGCATTTCCTTTTGGATTTGACCCCCTGGATTGCTTGTTTACTGTCTCTTTTGAACGTCTTTGCCTGATCATCTGAACTTGAACTCAGCTATTCTGACTAAGCATTTGGATTTGATTTAGTCATTGTCCATGATTCTCTGGTTCCTATCTGACTTGCTCAATTTTTTTCCTCAATCTGTGCCAGAAATGACACAACCCGCAATCCCTGTATATATTAACAAGGTGAACACTGGGGAGCTTCGGGTAATATTAAAGTGTAACACCGGTCTATTTGTCCCTTGTTTTCCCGGCTTTACTGTGCACGCTCGTGCTCTGACTCTATGCACCTTCGCCCTATCCAGCTTGGTTACCGCTATTGTTCACATGTTAGGTCCTCTATTGCATGACTATCCACGTGTGCAGTCCCTGGCTTCTCCACTGTGTAGCTGTCCACTTGTTGTGAGGTCCTTTGCTGAGCTGCATGACTATCCACATGTGCAATTGTGGCACCCTGTGCCAGGTAAGCCGCAGAACCAACTAGTTCACTAAGGGATTTCCACATCTGGTAGTCACATACACCCAACACCTTCCACTCCAGACCTGTAGGGGGAGCACCACTGGTTGCTGTTAAGCCAGATCCCCTATAAATACAGGTGCTGGTGGCGGAGTTAGCCAGAGTGTGCAGTCACTAGGAGAACTGTGAAGATCAGCTCAGTGCCTAGAGAGCTAAACTGGTCACCGGAGCCGTGCTAGGCCCGAGATCAGTGCACCGCCAGAGCCAGTGCGAGGGTCCAGAGAGTGAGGACCAAGGGCAGAGGCGAGGAATACTACAGTGGGGGCAGAAGAGCCATCCCTGCTCACCCCAGGAGAACACCGGTCACTGGAGTCCGAGTCTGCAAGGGAAAGAGGTTAGCCCAGGAGAGAATCCCAGTAAACCGTGGAGACTTAGCTTCCTGGACACCCGCAGCACCCACATTTGAGAGCCAGGAGCCGCAGGAGAGATAGCGGTAGCCAAACAAGAGCCCTCAGTGCAGCAACACAGGTGCGAAAGAGCAGGGAAGGTCAGGCCGAGTTCCATACACGCCAGACTCAAGACAAGGCAGCAGGAAAAGTAGGCCTATACCTCACTCGGTGTGGAAGTCCCAAGGTGTTTCCTTCAGACCTGGATGTGTACCTGCAAAACCATCAGTAAAGGTGCCGTAAAGACTTTCTTGTGTGAGTGTCCATTCCTTAAGACTGTCCCTCACAGCAAAGACTGTGCTGCCCCATTCCTGTGCTACCCTATTCCATTAACCAACCCATACACCCCCGGGGACCCCGCTCTACCTGTAGAGAGCCACAACACCTTGCTGCCGCCCATTACCCCGGAGGCCCGAGCAGCGCCAATGCCATCACCGGACCTACAGGTGGTGTCACGACATTCTTCTATAAACTTTTATCCCTGTAAATACCCCTATTTATTGTCACCCAAGGGCTCAGGCACCAACTACCCGTGATATCCCTGCACCTGACCACTCGAGACCTGAGTACCCAGACCCTTGTGGGCCAGACACAATCCCTGGCTGCTCCGCTGCAGAGCCATCCAAGGATTGTAAGGTCCTCTGTTGAGTGGCATGATTTTCCAAGTATGCCAGGCTCATGGCCGCTGCCAGGTGCCCTAGGCCTCAGTCCCTGTGTTGGGTATGTGGAGCTCCTGTTTGCGCCTAGGGTGCGCGCAGCCACTCCTTCCCTGCTTTTATAGAGGTGGTGTGTGCATCTTGAATTGGTGTCCCCAGCCTATTGCTTTGGGGCCTCTTCTATTTAAACTTCCTCTTCCCTGTTGGGCATCGCCAGAGCTTTGCATTAGGTTTGTAACCTAACCATGTGTGTAAAGGTACAGTCACACCTAACGATATCGTTGCCGATATCGTTCAAAAGTCATGTGTTTTGTGACGCTTGAACGATGTCGAAACGACATTGTTGCGTGTGACACTACAAACGATGAACGATCAGTCGGCTGATCGTTCATCGTTTGATTTGAGGTCCTGTCCTCAAATCAATCGTTGATCGCCCGGTGGACACGCAGCATCGCTGCATGTGACACCGGGAGACGACCGATAAGCCAGCTCCCAGCGCTTCTCACAAGCGCTGGGATCTGGTATCCAAGGTTAACTGCGGGTATCTAGGCAGCGCGCACTGCCTAGATACCCGATGTATACCTTAGTTACTAGCCTCCTCCGCTCCCCGGCTGGTATCTAAGGTACACAGCGGGTAACTAGGGACCACAAAGGAATATGCCGCTACCACAAAGGAATATGGGCGTACATATTTCGCGCCGTAAGTACATAGGCGTGACAGAGTTGTGTATTCTGTGATGCACAAGCGTTGATTGGACAATGCAATAGCGTCATGATTGGCCAGCCTGCGCAAGAAGACTGGCTAATACATGACGCCATTGTAATTGTGGACTGTGAATGGATAGCTCCTTAAATATGGCGCCCTGTGAAGTGACAGCCAATGGTTCACAGTAGCCACCACCAATCATCGCTTATGGGGCGTGGTATCCATGACGCCGTGGCACGCCCCTGGGAGTTCACTAGGCGATGCACCATCCATGCCTGTGCCCCGTTTAGACGCCACTACCATGGCAATTGTGCCTTTCTGTTGCCTTTGGTTTTTGAGCACGGCTCAGCAACAGGTATCTGAGACAACTGCAGGACACCGGGAGGAACTGCCCTATTTACACGCCGCCATTTCGTAGCAATTTCATAGCAACAGGCACAATTATCCCCAGTGCCCGGCAGTTGCTACCTTTCAGTGGTGGCGTGTAAAGGGGCCCTGAAAGAAAGATGATAATTATTAAACAGCATTATACTTTCCAGTGTCCACCCACTTGTACTTCTGTGGCTGCTCATTAACTTCCTGGCTATTCACTGCACAGGGACCCAACAGCCAATCACAGACGCTGTCACAGAGAATTGGCGCACCAACACCATGATGTGGTTTAGCCATGGATTTCATGCTCTTCTAGTGAACTTTTGGCACACAACTGCAAGCATTGTGTTCAATGTGTTCATCTGCATATCCTGGACAAAAAAGCACCAAAACCGAGACAGGTTTTTGCTGCGGATTTCATGATTTTTTTTGTGCATTGTGTTCAATGTGTTCATCTGAATACCTGGCCCAAAAAAGCACCAAAACCACAAAACAGTTAAGCCCTTTTTATAAAGTTATTCTTTGAAATAATTTTTTTTAAAAATGATATGGGGCTTTGCTATATTTTTGTATACCAGCCAGATACAGCAGGCAGATATGGGCTGACCCCTAAACCCAAGCTGCCTATTTTTACCTGGCTGGAAACCAAAGATATAGGGAAGTCCTTTTTTTAATTATTTCATAAATTTCTTGAAATAATAAAAAAAAATTACACGGGGCTTTGCCGTATTCTTGGTTTCAAGACAGGTGCAACTAGGCAGCTGGAGGCTTGAATCCCCAGCACAGGGTGGCCCATCTTTCTGCCCCTATTTTCCCCCGCTGTGAATTGCAGCCCGCATCTTCCCTAGAAAACAGCACATTCATAGAAGCATTATTTTCTGGCACTGTACCCTGACTTTTCCAGTGGCCCTGGTGGCACACTGGGTAATAAAAGGGTTGATGCCAGCTTTGTATTGTCAGCTGGCACTAAGCCTAAAATTCATAGTCAGGTCAATATTAGACCCATCCCCTATTAATTTCTAGTAAGCAGTAAAAAAATCACAACGCTGAAAAACATTTAGGAATAAAACACAAGACAACCCTGTTTCCCATCTTTAATTAACTAAAAAAAACCTCTGTACGACATAATCCACAGGGAACATCTTCAGCTCTGCTGCATATCCCTGTGAGCAGACACCCATTCTCTGTGACAGCATCTGTGATTGGCTGTTGGGCCCCTCTGCTGTGAATATCTAGGAAGTTAATGAGCAGCACTTGAAGTAGACGCAGTGGGGCGGAGGAATGCAGTAAGTATAATGCTGTTTAATAACTATTTTCTTTATTTTTACAGCTCCCTGACCCCAAACCCAAACCCGAACTGTAACATGAACTTCCCAGGAAAGTCTGTGTTCGGGATCTGTGCCCGAACACTAGGTGTTCAGTACCGACCCCGAACTTTACAGTTCGGGTTCGCCCATCATTAACCGTCTTCACATAGTACAATAAATCCATACCAAGCATTCACTGCAATCTTGTTCGGCACAGACACAAAACTTAAAAGCTAGGGTCCGCTCATCTCTAGTTGTGGTCAGGTATCCTTTAGCTTACACATGGCTGGCTGTATAGCGAGTGACTGTGAAATTATTCATACATAACAAAATCAGTCCTGAATAAAATTAGAATGCTGTGTTGTATCTTTATCAAACAAAATCCTGACAATATGTAAGTGAAGAAAAGAAATAATAAAAAAATATGGTACACACGTGTTTCTATATTGTCCTATAAAAAAATTAATAAAAAGAATCTAATATAATAATCTCCTAAGGCAGCTTCCGTCGCGAAGTAACGTTATGACGTCACTTCCGGGACAGAAGCTGCCTTAGACACCCGTCCTGGGTGTTCCAACATGGCCACCGTTTGCCACCACCACCGCTTTCGCCCTACTGCCCCCATCCCAAGCCTCTACTCTACCCCCCACACCACACTCCTCACCACACACTACCACCTCCCCTTCGCCACCTCCGCACACACACCAACCCCCGGACATTTATTTTAGGCCAGCCCCCCCACACACTCACTCATACTCCCATGCCTGCTTCATACTTACCACCCTTCCGCTCACGCCTCCAGGTCGCCATCCGAACGCCGCCCTCTCACCCCCACCATCCGATCGCAAGACTTCCCGGACGCCATATTGGATCCAGTAGTCCAGGGGCGGCGACATGTCAACTGAGGATCCAGGCGGGGGTGGGGAAGACGCAAGACCGGTGGTAAGTATAGCGGACTGTGTGTGTGTGTGTGTGTCGTGTGTGTGTGTCAGCACTGACCACTCTGCCCACGGCACGGCGCTGACAATGCTGCCCACGGCACTGTGCTGACCACTCTGCCCACGGCACTGCGCTGACCACTCTGCCCACGGCACTGCGCTGACCACTCTGCCCACAGCACTGCACTGACCACTCTGCCCATGGCACGGCGCTGACCACGCTGCCCACGGCATGGCGCTGACCACTCTGCCCACGGCACTGTGCTGACCACTCTGCCCACGGCACTGCGCTGACCACTCTGCCCACGGCACTGCGCTGACCACTCTGCCCACGACTCTGCACTGACCACTCTGCCCACGGCACTGCGCTGACCACTCTGCCCACGGCACTGCGCTGCCCACTCTGCCCACAGCACTGCGCTGACCACTCTGCCCACGGCACTGCGTTGACCACTCTGCCCACGGCACTGCGCTGACCACTCTGCCCACGGCACTGCGCTGCCACCTGCCACGGCACTGGCTGACCACTCTGCCCACGGCACTGCGTTGACCACTCTGCCCACAGCACTGCGCTGACCACTCTGCCCACGGCACTGCGCTGACCGCGCTGACCACTTTCACCGCACTCACTGCTAACCACTGAGCCACCGTGCAGTGCTAACCACTGAGCCACCACGCAGTGCTAACCACTGAGCCAACGAGCAGTGCTAACCACTGAGCCACCGCGCAGTGCTAACCACTGAGCCACCGTATACTCTGCTAACCACTGAGCCCCTGTATACTCTGCTAACCACTGAGCTGCCATAGAGTGCTCCATCCTCCCTCACCCCCCCGCTTTGTCCTCCATCCTCCTCCCACCGCTCAGTGCTCCGTCCTCCCCCTGCCTGTGCCGTTCCATCCTCCTCCACCGCTTCCTCCTCCTTCCTTTGTCCTCCTCCCCTCCGTCACTCCATCCTCCATCCTCACCCTACCTGTGCTGCTCAGTCCTCCTCCCCCCGCCGCTCTGTGCTCCATCTTCCCCCTGCCGCTCCTTCCTCCCGCACCCCACTGCTTCCTCTTCCTTCCTTTGTCCGCCTCCCCTCCGACACTCCATCCTCCATCCTCCCCCTGCCTGTGCTGCTCCATCCACCCCACCCGCCGCTTTGTCCTTTGTCCTCCTCCCCTCCGTCACTCCATCCTCCATCCTCACCCTACCTGTGCTGCTCAGTCCTCCTCCCCCCGCCGCTCTGTGCTCCATCTTCCCCCTGCCGCTCCTTCCTCCCGCACCCCACTGCTTCCTCTTCCTTCCTTTGTCCGCCTCCCCTCCGACACTCCATCCTCCATCCTCCCCCTGCCTGTGCTGCTCCATCCACCCCCACCCGCCGCTTTGTCCTTTGTCCTCCTCCCCTCTGCCACTCCATCCTCCGTCCTCCCCCTGCCTGTGCTGCTCCGTCCTTCCTCACCCCGCCGCTTCGTCCTCCATCCTCCTCCCCCCTGCCGCTCTGTGCTCCATCGTCCCCCTGCCGCTCCTTCCTCCCCCTGCCTGTGCTGCTACATCCTCCCACACCCCGCCACTACCTTCTCTGTCCTCCATCCTCCTCCCCCCTGCTGCTCTGTCCTCTCTCCTCCCCCCTGCCACACTGTCCTTTCCCCGCCGCTCCTTCTTTAAAGCTCCTCCCAATTCAGCCCTAACCGCCTTTCCCATGCAATCTCTATTTCTATATTCTAGAATACCCGATGCATTAGAATCGGGCCACCATCTAGTAAGAAATAAAAGAAGCATTTTGCTTACCTTTTTGTGTCTTTCTTGTCTTGTAGTCCTCTTTTTAAAACTTCTTTCAACGGTAGTTCTAACGCAAAAATTTTTATTGGTATTATGCTGCATGCTTCTAGAAGATCAGCTTGTTGTTTTGTTGCAGGATATCCATCAAAAACAACTCTGTAAATAAAACATTTTTATTATATTCAATTACTTGTTATTTTTGTTTTTATAACATGTAGCTTTTTTTTAACCTTGCTTTACATTTCTTCTCCACTTCAACTGAAGCAGTTGCATTTTCTCATTGACGGTAGCAATTTCTGCTCTTTATGACACTAGGATCACAAATGTTGTGTTGCCAGTCACAAGAAATGTTGCGGACGGAAGGTAGTTACACAGAGGTCCATGTGACGCGAGCCACTACAGAAATAGCTAAGTCTCAGAGGTAAAGAAACAGACAATAATAGAAAGTAAATATCACTGACTGGAAATAAAGGGAGTTCAAGATGATACGAGGTCAGGTCCAGGAAATAGCGCAGTAATAGTAAAGGGCAATCAGAGACAAAATTCAATTCACAAGCCAAAGTCAGGAAAACTAGGAGGAAAAAACATAACACAGGGCTCAGGCAATAAGAGTAGTCAGGTCACAGGCAAATGCTCAAAGTCAGGTAAGGGAATATAGTCAGACTGAGTCAGGCACAGAGCACAGGAAGATCAAACCTACACAGGCACAGGCAAGTGTACAATTGACACTGACTGAAGAGGCAAGCCTGCTTAAGTAGAGGCCTGATCAGGGAAAAGTGAACACAGCTTCGACCACCATAGTAACAAACAAGGGCAGTAGTGGCGTAACTAGAGTCTGGTGGGCCCCGATGCGAAATTTAGACCTGCTCCCAATCCCTGGTGCACATGTTGGTCAGATGTATGGGCCCCGTGTAACATTATGAATCCTTCAAAGACTCATAAATTGACCCCTCTCCCATTTCATTATCTATTATTGCCCCTCATCCTGCTATATATGGTACTCCTCCAGGAGTATGGAACTTATCGTGGTATATATGTCCCGCATCCTGGTTTATATGATCTTCCTCCTCCTGCCACCATAGTCCTCCAATTATTATGATGCATCCCCATATTCCTCCAAATATTACAATGTACCCCCATAGTCATCTATGTATTAAAATGCATCCTATAGTCCCCATTCATAAGGTAGCACCCAGAGTCATCCAATTCTTATAGTGCACCCTCCTTATCCTCCATGTAGTATAATGTAGTCGCACATCCCTCCATATAGTATAATGTAGCCTCACATCCCTCCATATAGTATAATACAACCTCACAGCCCTCCATATAGTATAATGCAACATCACCTTCCTACATATAGTATAATGCAGCCTCACATCCCTCCATGCAGTATAATGCAGCCTCATAGCCCTCCATATAGTATAATGCAGCCTTGCATCCCTCCATACAGTATAATTCTGCCTCATACACCTCTATATAGTAGAATGAAACCTCATAGCTATCCATATAGTGCAGCCTCATAACTCTCCATATAGTGCAGCCTCATAACTATCCATATAGTGCAGCCTCATAACTCTCCATATAGTGCCTCATATAGTGTATCCTTATATATGTAGCCTAATAACTCTCCATATGGTGGAGCCTTATATATGCAGCTTCATATCTCTCCATATAGTGCAGTCTTATATATGCCGCCTCATATCTCTCTATATAGTAAACTGCACCCCCTTCCTCCCCCCATAATTCTCTGGCCATTGTGCATTCACTTATTAAAAAAAAAAATCTGTGCTTACCTCTCCTCGTTCCCCCACTGCTCTGTTCTCTTGCAAAAACTGAAGACTCAGGTGTAGGAGGCAGTGCTGGTGTGCGTTCCTCTGTGAAATGCATAAAGCAGGAAGTGCCGCCTTCTAATGTGAAGGAGGCGGCACCAACCTGCTATATGCATTCCACAGTGGAATACACATGGAAAGCCGGCTGGTAAGAGGAAGCGAGGAGCGAGGTGGGGGCGGCAGTAGGAAGTAGGGGGCTCCTCTCCCCACCCTTACACACGGGCCTTAAAGCAGCAGGTGCTGCGGCAGCGCAGTCACATAGATGTGCTTCCTTGGGGACGCACATCTATGTGAAGCAGGAGCTGGGATTGGTGGGTGCTGGGGGCAGCAGCTAATGGGACGGGCCCCTGTACGTCCAGGCCCCATCGCAGCCGCGACCCCTGCGACTGCGATCATTGCGCCCATGAAGGACAGAGTGGAGATCAAGACACACAACAAAGAAACAAACAAGGGCAGAGTGGAGATCATGACAGTCCAACAGATGACTGTAGGAAGGGTAAGGGTCGCAATGAGACAGCATCCACTATGGTTTGTTGTGATGCAGTAATGGGGCATTGCCCTCTTATACCCACACTGCCACAAATCACTTAGTACCCTAGGCTAAATTTTTAACTTACCAATTCACAATATTTGGTTGAAGAAAGATTTGATTGATTATGTTTATGTAGAAAACATAAACTTTTAATAATTTCTTAACAGGCAGAGTAGCTACATGTCACAGGTGGACTGCCCCTGAATAGAATCATATACCATTTTTCAATACGGTCAATTAATTGGAAAGGTATATCCATGCAATACCGGTCACTATAAGATTTGATAAAAATATCCAGTACGAAGTCAAGAAAGAAAAGGGGACTTAGGGCCCATTGAAGAGGGACAATTGAGGGAGATTTTGGAGAGGGGTCCCAGCCTTTCACTAAGTGAGGTACAAAGATTGTGACATCTGAACTTTCTTCATTGGGTATATAGATAAAGGACTGACTGTACAAGCATTTAATGATAAAAGTTACCAGGCTATTAATTCTGGAGAAGGTATTATATGCTAAGTGAACTGCCATTGCAAAATTCTAGAAATTGTGTGTGTTACCTATGTATTAAATAAATGGGTGCTCAATGCTATCGCATTGGGAGGGCAGTGACACCACGATGGGGGTGGGCTCTGTAGTTCTAGGGGTGGCAGGTGTCTCTCACCCTGTGCACTCTCTATCTCCCCTCTGTGGTCTGAAATTCAAAGGATGTGCAATGAAATAGTAAGTGGACGGTCCCAACAATTTTGTCCGGTCCAATTATGGAGTTTCGTGTTGGCATTATGTCCAATTTGCCTTTTTTCCCCTTAGTTTTTTTTGTGTTGCTCCAACACACATGGTAGAGATATTGCAGTAACTTTCTTATTTCAGCTTTTGGCCATGACTATATATATATATATATATATATATATATATATATATATATATATATATATATATATATATATACACACTGTGTGCAGAATTATTAGGCAAATGAGCATTTTGATCACATGTACTTTTTATCCTACTCGAAGCTGTATAGGCTTGAGAGCCAACTACCAATTATGTAAATCAGTTGATGTGCATCTCTGTAATGAGGAGGGGTGTGGTGCAATGATATCAACACCCTATATAAGGTGTGCTTAATTATTAGGCAAATGCCTTTCCTTAGGCAAAATGGATCAGAAGAGAGATTTGACGGGCTCTGAAAAGTCCAAAATTGTGAGATGTCTTGCAGAGGGATGCAGCAGTCTTGAAACTGCCAAACATTTGAAACGTGATCACCGAACAATCAAGCGTTTCATGGCAAATAGCTACCGTAACAGGGTCGCAAGAAGCGTGTTGGGCAAAAAAGGCTCAAAATAACTGCCTATGAATTGAGGCAAATCAAACGTGAAGCTGCCAAAATGCCATTTGCTACCAGTTTTGCCATATTTCAGAGCTGCAACGTTACTGGAGTATCAAAAAGTACAAGGTGTGCTATACTCAGGAAAATGACCAAGGTAAAGAAGGCTGAAAAACGACCACCTTTGAACAAGAAACAGAAGATAAAACGTCAAGACTGGGCCAAGAAATATCTTGAGACTCATTTTTCAAAGGTTTTATGGACTGATAAAATGAGAGTGACTCTTGATGGGCCAGATGGATGGGCCAGAGGCTGGATCAGTAATAATATAATAATAATAATAATAATAATAATAATATATTTATTCATTTATATTAAAGGGCAGAGAGCTCCACTCCGACTCAGATGCCAGCAAGATGGAGCTGAGGCACTGGTGTGGGCTGGTATCCTCAAAGATGAACTTGTGGGACCTTTTCAGGTTGAGGATGGAGTAAAGCTCAACTGCCAGACCCACTGCCAGTTTCTGGAAGACAACGTCTTCAAGCAGTGATACAGGAAGAAGTCGGTATCGTTCAAGAAAAACATGATTTTCATGCTCCATCATATGCATCCAACTACTCCACAGCGTGGCTGGCCAGAAAAGGTCTAAGAAAAAAAAATTATGACATGACCCCCTTGTTCACCTGATCTGAACCCCATTGAGAACCTGTGGTCCTTCCTAAAATGTGAGCTCTACAGGGGGGAAAAACAGTACACCACTCGGAACAGTGTCTGGAGGCTGTGGTGGCTGCTGCACACAATGTTGATCATAAACAGATCAAGCCACTGACAGAATCTATGGATGGAAGACTGTTGAGCGTCATCATAAAGAAAGGTGGCTATATTGGTCACTCATTATTTTGGGGTTTTGTTTTTGCATGTCAGAAATGTTTTTTTCTAATTTTTGTGCAGTTATATTAGTTTACCTGGTGAAAATAAACAAGTGAGATGGGAATATATTTGGTTTTTATTAAGTTGCCTAATAATTCTGCATAGTAATAGTTACCTGCACAAACAGATATCCTCCTAAGATAGCCAAATCTAAAAAAAAAACACTCCAACTTCCAAAAATATTAAGCTTTGATATTTATGAGTCTTTTGACTTGATTGAGAACATAGTTGTTGATTAATAATAAAAATGATCCTCTAAAATACAAGTCGCCTAATAATTCTGCACATAGTGTGTATATATATATATATATATATATATATATATATATATATATATATATATACACCCACACAGCATGTGAAATAATTATTGTTGAACACGTCACCAATTTTTAAAGTAAATATATTTCTGAAGGTGCTATTGACATGAATTTCTCTTCAGATTTTGGTAACAACCCTTACAATCTGCACAGACAGAAAAAACAAACCATAAATGTCCATAAATTTAAGTGATTTGTAATAATGAGGCATAGAGGAAAAGAATATTGAATACACTTAATAAAATGTATTTGATGCTTTGTACAAAAGATTGTGTTGGTGATGACAGCTTCAAGACACCTCTTGTATGAATAAAGTAGTCGCATGCTTAGCTCAGGTGTGATTTTGGTTCATTCTTCCACACAAACACTCCTATTAACTTTGAGCTTTTGCTCCTTCCATAAATTTATTATTGGATAAAGGTAAAGTGATTGACTGTAACATTCTAGCAGCTTTTCTTTTTCTGAAACCAACTGAGAATTTTCCTGGATGTGTGTTTGGGATGATTGTATAGCTGAACTGTCTATCCTGGCTTGAACTTCATGATCCTGGTACATGGCAGCAGATTTTTATCAAGACATCTTGTGACATTTGTCTATTCATACTTCCTTTTATATGATGTTTGCCAGTACTGTATGCTAAAAACCCCACACCATGATGTTCCCACCTCCAAACTTCATTATTGCTATAGTGTTTTGGGGGTTATATACAGTGCCATTTTTGGTCTCTGCATGTTTTGCAACAATAAGGTTTCAAAAGTCTTGAGACAGCTCACTGGTTTGACCCATCGTGAGATGTTTCTTGTGCGGCATCTTGGCAATGAGACACCCTTTTACAGGCCATCAGTTGAACCAGTTGATATTATTTTTGACCAAGTGTCAGGAATGCATTCTGATTAATGATAGAGTTTTAGCTGGTGTCATAATGTTACATGGCTTCTTACACCCCTCTCTTTTCATGTGTTTAGTACTTTTTCCCTTTGTCATTTCTCATTATTACACATAATTTATGGACACCTATTGTTTGATTTCTTTGCATGCGTAGATTGGATGGGCTGTGACCAACATCTGGTGAGAAATTCATGTCAATAGCACCTTTATAAATATATTTATCGAAAAAATTGATGATGTGTTCCATATTAATTTAGGTAGCGGTACGTGTATATATATATATATATATATATATATATATAACAGATTTATGGTTCAATAATGTTCGTTCTACAAATGAAGATGCATAAATATACTAAATCAATGCAATAAATTATAATCAATGGGGTACCTCGCACACATCCCAGCTACTAATATATCTGCTTTATTATAAATAGAAGATCAAAACAGACAGATATTGTGCAACCAACTCTACGTAATAAATAGGATGAACAGAGTTAAAGAGGACCTGTCACCCCCCTGCTGCATGGCAATCTAAATGCAGCACTGAATGCAGCATGTCTGCAGCATTCGGGGGATGGGTCCCCCATGTGTGTGTGTGTTATGTAGCCCGAGACATAGCCTTTGTAAAACTTACAGTTAGAAGCAATGAAGGCAGTCACTGTGACTGGAGGGAGCTTGATTGACTGTGGCCATTCCATCCCCAGCTGCCTCTCTGTGTTGCTTCTGCTGTGTTGTTTATGCTTTGTCAGGGTAGGACTCTGGAGCTGACGTCAGGACAAATCATTTGCATGGTGTGAGTGACAGAGAGGAGGAGGGCAGAGCCTGCACAGCAGAAGCAGCACAGAGAGGCAGGGCCAGAGATGAATCTTATTACAATATCACGCCCATCGGGTGTAAAAAACGATCATTCAGGCTGCAAACCAACACGCCCAGGGGGACTATTGCATATAGCCCCCACTTCATTATCATCCTAATGAGTAAGCATAAAAATTTTTTTTACAACATTGAAAACAAGCATTTAGCAGAGAGTGGGATAGTTATAATGGTAATAGGAAGGTGCAGGGACATGTATTGATAGGTTAGGTGGCTTTTATGAGGTGACATGTTCCCTTTAAGGCAATAAATTAAAGGAACAAACATTACACCTTGCATGTAGAAACTGTACTTCTCTATGAAGGTAAAAAAGCAGCATCATGAAGACGAAGGGAAGAGGATTATTGTGTAGAAATGTAAACACCCTTCAAGGTTCCCAAATTGTTATTTTATCAAATGCTTTATAAAATTATATGTATTAAAAAACTGTTGATTTTTTATCATGTGCTTCTTTCTTTTAGGATCACACTTTTACTTACCCTGTTGTGTTACATGTTAGATCCATCATGGCTATTTCTAAACACCGTATGGCCATGTCATCGGGTACAACCAGCCCTTTTTCTAGATGACTCTTTATGTCTGATGCAAGTTCTGTGTTAGGTTGGTCTTCCAGCACAGAGCGTATGGCATCTCCAATGGACAGGCGCTGTAATCCGTATATTTTGGTAAACATCTTGGCAACTAGAACATTAAGTAAAATATGTGTGAATGGAGAATGTGTAGTCATGTGTTAATGGTAATAAGTTTTACTAAAACAGTAACTAAAGTAATGTGCTGCACGAAAAAGGGTGTACAAGAAGGAAACATAATAGACAGATAGATAGATAGATAGATAGATAGATAGATAGATAGATAGATAGATAGATAGATAAATAGAAGAGAAAACAGGAACAGCACAAACTTGTAAATAAAGTTGGGTGCAAAGCCCTGAAAAAGCCATGTCCAAAGCAATATAATACAGTATATAGAAATAAAAAGGCAGCATGCCAAGAATGAAGATAAAGTGGCTTTAGTAGTCCATGTGGTGGCATTTCGGTGCATGATAAAGGTGGTTCAGCCACTGAAATGTTGAAACATAGGCTATTAAATTCCACTTTATCTTCATTTTCAGTTTTTTTTCTATAGATAGATAGATAATTTAGAATACATAATGTAGTCAATGTGCCATATGTTTTGCTAAACTTTAAGTGCATTAATAAAAGCCTGATTCATTCAGTCTTGTTCAAATAAGCTGTGAAGTATGTCAGCAGGAGGAACATCTAAAGATGGTTAACGTCAAGCAAATAAGAAGTGATATACATGTGGCTACCTTTGGGCTATTAAAGTGTCACTTCTTGGTAGTGTGCAAAAATGCTGGAGCAAGGAAAAAAAATTCATCAAGACTGGCATTTGCAGAGTTGATTAAGAGGCGCACACTACTTAACAATAAAATATGTCTTAAAAGTAGAAGCATGCCGCAGCTTGTCATGAATTACACAAACAGGCATTGCCACGCCTTGTCCTGCTCATTTGGCATAGATATGGCTAAAACACCAAAATTAACAACATTTTTGAGCAATATCATGTAAAGCAAAAATTTCTAACAGGTTTCTGACACAAATACTATTGCGGGTAATTGTAGGAGGGTGAAGGAATGAGTAGTAGGAAGAATAAAGGACAGGATACCTGGGTAGCTAGTCTGGCCCTGTGAACTGGGGTCTCTAGCTGCCCCTGCTCCCGAAGGTACCACTGATGGTGAGGGGGTTCGGCCACCTCCCTTTCCCTGCTCCTCACCTGGCCATGGGCTGACTCCTCCTCACCTCAACTCACAAACCAGGACAGAACAGCAAAATCTCAAAGAGAATCCTAGGATAGCTATAGTGGAGCTTCAGCAACAAACATGAGCATTCAACTACAAAGCCAGTCAGAAACAGAGTGAAACTCTATCGTCGACATCTCCCAGTGAGAGAGGAGGCTATTTAAAGGCCAGGGGCTTGGTCACCTGACAACCTACAACTCCCACCTGCAGAGACACCCACAGACTACAGCAGCATCAGCAAACCAACACTAAACGTCAAAGGAAATTTTTACTCTAAAGACTCTAGAGAGTTTTACATGTAGACTGCAGCAGTCAACACGTTAGAAACACTTTGATGAATCAAAGCCATTGTTTTTATAGGCACTCTGGTTTTTGTTTATAGGACAACTCTGTTTTGGGTAGTTTGTGATTTTTAATATGAGGATGTGGGTAATATTTGAGACGAGCTAATACACCCCATAAAATACAACATGGCAGCATCATAAATCTACCTTAAAACATTTCTTAAAAGGTGGAATCAATATTTTTCTTACACTTTTACACTGTCTCAAAGAACAGAGAATCCCTTTTAGAGCCTCTACTAGCCAATGTATTCAATGTTTGGATGATTTTAGACACTGTCTTACCTGTAGTCTTTCCGGATTTTGGAGGACCAAGAATTGCAATTCTTACTGGCACTGATGGTTGTGGTTTTGGCTGACGTATATATTTAATGGGATTCTTCATAAAAATGTCTCTGTTTTCTTTTGATGAGAAGAAATAAATGTATTGCCGGTAGATCAACGGATAGCCCGGGTTTTCTTGATTTCTAAATGGTTTAATCACTTCTCCTTGGCTCAGCTAAACAGTTTTAGGAAGAAAAAGGTACAAATGATTAATTTTAAATAAAACAAATTTTGTGTCTGACGTCAATCTGAGTCACTATATATAAACATTAAAGGGGCTGGTGGACGTTAACATTTTTTCTCTTAGGCATGTGTTACGCCCAAAGGGCGTGGAGATGTAAAGTGGACTCACTGGGCCAATGGTTGAGTAGTGGCAGCTAAATACCCAATACAGCAAGAGACTGGAGAGTGACTTCAGTAAAAATATTGATATTTATTAAGGAACGTTAACAAATGGAAAAGGTATCTGGGGGAGGACCCTCTGGATCATGATACTGAACTCTCGTAGCGGAGCACCAATGAAATAACCCCTGAACAGGAAATCACGTGGCACAGCATCAGGAGGTCTAAATGCCATGAATCCCAGACCAGAGGGAAGACCCGTACAGACCAAACAGAAGGGAGGAGAAGACTGTGAGACACTGGATCTGTCAGTAGGATACATCCCAGGAAATCCATGCAATCCTGGAGAGACTGGTCCAGCCTGTATAGGAATCTGGACGGTTCCAGGCACTTCAGGAGTGGCTTGTCCAGCCTTGGGTGGAATCCGGAGCATCAGAGAGATCCAGGATAACGAATTGCCAGCAGAGTATTCTATGGAGACAGAGGTATTAGTACAATGCAAGGCAACAGTCTTCCTAGTGCAGAGCACTGCAGGAGAGCGACCTGGGAAGAGGCAACATTCCTAGAGAATGAACAAGTTGACCAGGCACCTCTCTTAGCGGGAGGATGCCTTTTATGCACAGAGCAGCTCGGCACTTAGGCTGAGAGTCCTAATAGGGAACAGGTGTTCTGCTCCCTTAAGTGTGTACAGGATGCGGGGCGCACATTCCAAGAACATTGCAAGAGGACACAGGTCCCTGGAAGAGAAGGAAGCAAATGGCCACATGGAACCATGAGCATAGTGAGTGGGACTGCGTGGTGGGTGCCGATCTACCTGTTTAGTGGAGACTGGCCCCGCAGATGGGACAGAGCGGGTTAGGTGCATAGAGCTGCGGGATAAACACAAGTCTCCCTGTCCAAGAGAGACTGGACCTGCAGCTGAGGGCATGACAGTACCCCCTCCCTTATGCCCCCTATCTTTAAATCTGCCAGGAGCTTTCTAGGGAGGACTGGAGCATCAATGTTCTCCTCAGGCTCTCAGGATCTTTCTTCAGGACCGTATCCCTTCCAGTCGACCAGAAAGAGCGTCCTGCCACCTCTTTTCTTCATGGCCAGGATGTCCTTAACTTCATAGAAGTCCTCGACACTGACAGTAGAAGAAGAATTACCTGGATCTTGTACGTAGCGACCGAGAACAACCGGCTTCAGCAGGGAGACATGAAAGGAGTTTTGGATTCGCAAGGAGGCAGGCAGTTTCAAATGCTGACACACCTCTTGATCTGGTGGAGGACTTCAAAGGAACCGATGTAATAAAGAGCCAGCTTGTAAGAGGGGACCTTAAGACAGATGTGCCTGGAAGAGAGCCATAGCTTATCTCCAGGTTGGAATGGTGGCGGATCCAAACGTCTCTTGTCGGCATGCTCCTTGGTTCGAACCGATGCCTGCACCAGTGAAGTCCTGGTCTCCGTCCAGATTTTTGAGAAGTCCTTGGCAAGGGACTCAGCCGCAGGATTGCCAGAAGCAAAAGGCAATGGACTTGGAATCCTTGGTTGCTGTCCATAAACAATAAAAAACGGGGAGTTAGAGGAGGACTCACCAACATGGTGTTTGTAGGAAAACTCCACCTACCGCAACAGCACGACACAGCGGCTGTGGTGTCAATTCGCGAAGTGTAACAGATAGTTGGTGGACTTAATTCACTCGCTCCACTTGGCCATTAGACTGCAGGTGATAGGCCTAGGAGAAGTCCAGAGTGACATCCAACAGTTTACAGAGGGACCGCCAGAATCAGGAGATGAATTGAACCCCTCTGTTGGAGACAATGTGGAGTGGAAGGCCGTAAAACTGAAGGACATGCTGGATAAAGAGCTCTGCGAGTTTAAGACTGGTATTGAGACCAGACAGCAGAATGAAGTGTCCCATCTTGGAGAACTGGTCAAGCACAACCCAGATTACTGCACAACCAGATGATCCGTAATGAAGTTCATGGCAATGTGCTAGGGAGCAGATAGAATCAGGAGCGGAAAAAGGCAGTTTCTTGGGAGTTTTGTTGAAATACAGAGGGACAGGCTGCAACGAAGTCCAGAATTCTTTGTACAAGATGGAGCACCAGTAGTGTCGAGATATCAGTTGTAACGTCTTCTTTTGACTGGCCTCGCCGGCAAGCTTAGAATATTGACCCCAGTGTAGGACTTACTTCTTGTCTCTCTCATTTACAAGAGTCTTACCAAGGGGAAGCTGTGACAGCCTGACCAGGGCCACCATGATCATATTAGATGGTTTAATTATGTGCTGAGGCTTCTCTTCTAGATCGTCTGACAGGAAGGACCTGGATAGTGCATCAGCCTTGATACTCTTCTCTGCAGGATGGAAATGGAGAGAGAAATTGAACCGAGCAAAGAATAAGGACCAACGAGCCTGGCGAGGGTTGAGTCTTTGAGCAGACTGGAGATACAACAGATTCTTGTGATCAGTATAGATGATAAATGGATGAACTGTGCCTTCAAGCAGATATCACCATTCCTCTAGGGCTAACTTAATTGCCAGTAAGTCTCTATCCCCAACTGAGTAGTTACGTTCACAGGGCGAGAATGCCTTAGAGAAGAAACCACAGGTCACTATCTTACATAGACAAGTGTGAGAACTGCACCGGCTCTGGATGAAGAAATGTCCACTTAAAGGAAAAACTGCTTATTGATCATTGGTCTGTAAAGAGCTGGAGCAATTGAGAAGGCTTGTTGGAGGCAGGAGATGACTGACTCGTCCTCAGAAGTCCAGTCCTTTGGTTTGGAGCCTTTATAAATTGGAGCAGTGAGTGGTCTTACCAGAGAGGAGAAGTGGGAGATGAACTGCCGATAGTAGTTGGCAAATCCCAGGAACCACTGAATGGCCTTTATTCCCTCAGGGAGCCACTTAAGCATGGCAGAGACCTTCTCTGGATCCATCTCGATACCTGCATCGGAAATGATATAGCCAAGAAAGGGTAAAGACTTCTGCTCAAACAGACATTTCTTAAACTTATCATAGAAACAATTCTCCCTTAATCTTTTAAGAACAAGACAAATATTCCTCCTGTGTGTTGGTACGTTGGGCGAAAATACCAGGATGTCGTCCAGATACACCACCGCACAGACAAAGTAGGTCACGGAATACGTCCTCGACAAATCCTAGGGAGATGGCAGGTGCGTTGCTTAACTCAAAGGGCATCACCCAATATTCACAGTGACCATCTTGCATGTTAAAGACGGTTTTCCGCAGCGGCCCAAAGATGGGGGCGGGTTGGCTCTGCCAAATCTGCATATTTATTATCATGCAGCGCAGAGCCAGCACATTAAGGGATGGGCGCGGATTGCGGTCCGCCCCTCCGTCCAAAGGGTACTGGAGAATTTGATGGGAAGGAGACCACTGATATTGAGTTTGGAAGACGGTTCACTGGGGGCGATCGGGAGACCCTGCTCCACGTTGATTTTAATACAAAAAATCTGGGAGGAGTGGAACACTTAACCAGATATTCTCCACTGTGGAATAATGATAATTTGCTAGAAATACGAAGGATGGGTTGTTTGGCAGAGTGGCGCGCTAGGGGAATAGAGCTGGCCTATCAAATAATAGATAGACAAGGGCTGAAACCCTTTCCCAATTGCAGGAGGAATTTGGATTACATAGCAAAGGGATATATCAATATTCACAAATGGTGCATGCTTTCAATGCCCAAAATAAAAAAGGGTAAATCAGTGTACAACAGGATATTGTCTTGGAGTGTGTATTTGAAGGAGGGTCCACAAGGGGGCTTATCTCTACGACCTATAGGGATTTATTACATACGTTTCTGCTCCACTATCCAACACGAGCAAAGTCTAGATGGGAGGCTGAACTGGGAACCTTAGATGATGAGAAATGGAGTTCTATTCTGGAGTGGGTTCCGAACCTGTCTCTTAGTGAGCCAAGTAGACTCTCACAGCTGTATTTATTGCTCAGAGCTTATCGCTCACCTGAATTTCTGTTTAGAATCGGTTTGAGACCCACATTAGAATGCCCTAGATGTGGGACGGAGGGGGTGGGAATTCTCCACATGATGTGGTCATGTCCTCGTTTAGCTGCATACTGGATAATGGTGATTGCTAGAGTAGAGGGGGCGTATCAACGTGCAATTCCACGTGAACCAATGATTTGTTTATTGGGGTATGTAGATGAACTGCTAGTGGAGAACACATTTAAAGTGATAATAGCCAGAATACTGTTTATGGCAAGGAAATTGATCGTTAAACATTGGATCGACGAGGACCCACCGTCTAAGAGAGAATTTATGTTGCAGGTAAACAATCTCTTAAAGATGGAGAAAGGAATCTACTGCAAATGTGGGAAATCTGAATTATATGATAAATTGTGGTCACCATGGCTGGAATATAGCACGCTATAGGTTCTAATATATCTTGTTTTTATTAACTAGTCACTGTAGTGAGCAAATGTACAGTGTATTGGGGGTATAATACTGAGATGTTCTATATATTTTTGGGTACGATTATAATACTGCCTGTTGGGTAGGAGGGAGGTTGAGGGGGGGAAGGGGAGGAATGAGGGGTGTTAGATTTGTGGGATTGCTACAAGTCATGTTGCGATGTTACAGATTTGTATATTTACTGAAGTTTTTCAATAGAAAAATATCTGGTTAAAAAAAAAAAAAGATGGTTTTCCACTCGTCCCCCAGATCATATCCTCTCGGAGATCCAACTTAGTGAAAATCCTGGAACCTCGAAGGCGGTGAAAGAGTTCTGGAATCAAGGGAAGAGGGTATTTGTTCTTTACCATAATTATATAGAGGCCACGGTAGTAGATGCACGGGCAAAGAGACCCATCTTTTTTCTTGACGAAGAAGAAACTAGCTCCAGACGAGGAGGAGAACTTCTGGATAAACCCTCGGGCCAATTCTCCTTCATGTAATCAGACATGGCTTGAGTCTCTCTGGAGAAAGTGGGTAGATCTTACCTTGAGGCAGAGTAGATCCAGGGATTAAATCGATGGGGCAATCGCAAAGCCTTTAAGGAGCGACAGTCTCAGCTTCTTTCTTGTTGAATACAATCTGCAAAGGACCAGTAGGCGAAAGGTAACCCGGGTAACGCTGCAGGAGGCCACGGGGAGGAGCCAGGCCATACTGGTTTGAGGCAGTGATTGAGGCAAGACTGACTCCATCGAAGAACATCTCCGAATAGCCAGTCCACAATGGGTTTGTGAAGATGCAACCATGGAAGTCTTAGGAGAAACAGTGGAGAAAGGTATCACATAGAAGGTAATTTTCTCCCAATAGAGTGCTCCGATCTGAAGCTCCACCTCTTTGTTGATACCAAGAATGGAATTCTTTAGGGTTATTCCATCTACGGAGGTGATGCATTGGGTTTTTCGTAGACGAACAACTGGAATCTCGAACTCCTAGCTACAGCTTGCTGGATGAAATTTCCTCCAGACCTGGAATCCAAATAGGCTGTCTTGGAGAACCGCACCTTTCCGAAGATCACCTGTATAGATATAGTTAGTAGGTGAGAGGAATCATTCCCACCTAGGAAGGCCTCTCTTACGTGTCCTAGGTGGATAAGTTTTGCGACCTCTCGGTACCACTGCGTTGACTGGAAGTGGAGTGTCCACTATATCGATGGAGATTCCTAGAGAGCTTGTCCTGTTGCTGATTCTTCTCCAACTTGATGTGTTTGAGCTCCATGAGTTCGTCCTCAGTACCTGGAGCCTGACAATGCCAAAATTGAGGTTTCGGTGAAGAAGATGCTGGACAGGGAAATCACTTCTCAAGAATCCTCTGTCTGGAGCGCTCCTGGAGACGCAGGTCAATCCAAATGGTGAGGGATATGAGATCATCCAGAGTCTTGGGAAGGTCCCTGACCACCAATTCATCTTTGATTCTTTCGGATAATCCTCTCCAGAAGGCTCAGACCAGAGGCTCATTGATTCACAGGAGCTCCGAAGCCAGGGTGCGGAAATGAATGGCATACTGACTGACAGAGAGGGAGCCCTATTGCAAATTGAAAAGAGACTCCATGGCAGATGGGGCACAACTGGGTTCATAAAAAAATCATGCGGAATGTGTCCAGAAATTCTTGCAGATTAGACACTATGGGATCATTCTGCTCCATTAGTGGGTTGAATCAGGCTAAAGCCTTTCTCTCCAGGTGAGAGACTAGGAAACCCACCTTGGCCATGTCGGTCAGATAATGGTGAGGTTAAAGATGAAAATGTAAAGAAGAAAGTGACCCAGCTTCCGTTCAATGCAAGAAATCTCTTTAATAAAGGTTCAGCATCTTCCCAAATCCAAAGCAAAATGCATAACAAACATGTCGGCTAGTATGGCAGTAGAGGACATGCGTTACAGGAGACATGTTTGGACTTGTTTGTCCTTTGTCAAGCCTTGACAAAGGACAAACAAGTCCGAAAGGCGTCGCCTGTAACGCATGTCCTTTTCAGCCATACCAGCTGCATGTTTCTTATGTATTTTGCTTTGGATTTGGGAAGATTCTGAACCTTTATTAAAGAGATTTCTTGCATTGAAAGGAAGCTGGGCCACTTTCTTCTTTACTACTACTGTGGCTTTCCTAGACGGCGGCCTGCTGCGTGTCGTGCTTGACGGGGTGAGCTGAAAAAAAACCCTCCCTTTACTACTCTAAAGATGAAAATGCAGCAAGCATTGGTTGGGAAATCCTCTGAACAACTAGTGGTTGCCATCATAACGAGGAGGCCTGCAGACACAAAGACGGGTCACATTGTAGATACAGCCATCGGGTTCTATACCGGAGGCTAAAAGGCAGGGCGAGCAGTAACCAGCTGTACCTTAGTTAACCGTTAATCCACAGAGGTCATGTAGTCCAACATGCGGGTTTGCATTTTTAGTTGGTGGCTGAGTTCCTGGTAAGGGTCCGCAAGCTGAGTTGCATTGGGTGGGCTCAGCTGCCTTTAGGGTATTGAGGCAGCATCCAGGAGTTGCTCGCTGATCCTGGCTCTGATGGAGACCAGCCAGTTCTCTCTGGGCTGAGAATTGGGTATCAGTGGAGTCCCTGGCCTGGGTAGACTGTTACGCCCAAAGGGCATGGAGATGTAAAGAGAACCCACTGGGCCACTGGTGGAGTAGTGGCAGCTGAATACCCGAGACAGCAAAAGAGTGGAGAGTGACTTCAGTAAAACCAAGGATATTTATTAAGGAAGGTTAACAAATGGAAAAGGTATCTAAGGAGAGGATTCTCTGGATCACAACACCGAACTCTCGTACCCGAGCACCGACGAGATAACCCCTCTACAGGGATTCACATGGTACAGCACCAGGAGGTCTAAATGCCACGAATCCCAGACCAGAGGGGCAACCAGAGGGGCGAACAGAAGAGAGGAGAAGACTGTGAGACACTGGCTCTGTCGTTAGGATGAACCCTGGGAGCTCCATACAATCCTGGAGAGATTGGTACAGCTGGTATAGGAATGTGGATGGCTCCGTGCACTTCAGATCTGGCTTGGCCAGGTTCCAGGAGACCTGCAAAGAGGATGCAGGTTCCTGGAAAAGAAGGAAACAGAAGGCTGCATGGAACCACAGGCATGGTGAGCAGGACCAGCGGAGCTGCGTGGTGGGTGCCGATCTCCCTGCCTAGCTGAGCCCAGCCCCACAGCAGGGACAGAGCAGGTGAGGCACATAGAGCCGCGGGATGAGCATCGGTCTCCCTGTCCATGCGGGCCCAGCCCTTCGGCTCAGGGCATGACAGCATGTATAGTTCAAAATAACATACAGAAGCATACTTATCCCAAAGGTGCAGCGCAGTCTACTACAGACATCTGCACCAGCTCCAAAAGTGATGACTGTGCTGTCCGGATATCACAAGGCTAATGAATCCTGTGACTGGCTGCTAGAAGAGTACTTTATGAATGTTTCTCTGATGATGCGTTACTGGATGTTTCTCTGATGACGCATTCTTCTAGTTACATGATACTTATGGACCATCACAGAAATTCAGCAAACTTGTGACATCCAGATGGCCAGATCATTGCTTCTGGTTCCTGTGCAGACCTCCAGAGAGGATTGCACTAGATGTAAAGGGCTAACTGAAGGTGAACATGCCTCTACTATTTTGAAATGATCCATACCTAAGGAAAAAATGTGTTCAATGTCAGACAACCCCGTTAAGGAACATAAATACAACAGGAAGAAAAAAAAGAAAATATCAGGTAAGCTAATAAACTAAATTTTATTTTCTCTTTTTTTTGCTAGCTAACATTGGCAGCAAGTGTAATAAATACAACACATACATACACTGTGTTCCACATTATTATACACATTTGATTTAAGTTTCAGACAGATTTTTTTTTATTTGTTTTTCAAATAAACTAATGGATGCGATTGTGTCTCGGGGCTTTTTAAAACACCTGTTATAATTTGTTTGTCAGTAGAGCCAAATTAAAGGAAAACTAGGTACTTAAGAAGAAAAAGTTTTGGTACCTGGTTAGCCAGTTGAGAAAATGTTGATTGCTATCAGTTGGAGAAACAAGATAACAATCTTGTAGTTGTGATACCTTTTAATGGCTAACAAAAATAAAATACCGTATATACATACTCGAGTATAAGCTGAGTTTTTCAGCACAAAAATTGTGCTGAAAAGTGTCCCCCTCGGCTTATTCTCGAGTCATACCGTTGCTGTGGGGTGGGGGCGGTGATCAGGAGTTGGAGGAGGAGGGGGAGGTTGCAAAGTGAGCGGAGAGGTCATATGGGGCCGCTCATTACTGTAATGAAAATGCACTGCATCCCCCTGTCCATCAGCGGCAGGGGGAGCAGTGCATATTACATTACTGTCTCCCCATGACAGTATATCCCCCCATGCTGCCACTCAGTATAAAATAATAAACCAATCTCACCTATCTGACGATTCTCTCCCGGCTCCGTGTGTCCTCCCTCCAACTTCCTGCTTCTAAAGTCATGTGACTGGTGCCGCAGTGACGTCATCGCTGCCAGCCCCTGTCACATGGCTTTAGAAGCAGGAAGACCAGAGGGAGGACGCACGGAGCTGGGAGAGAATCGTCGGATAGGTGAGATCTGTTTATTATTTTATAGTGAGCGGCAGCATGGGGGGCATATACTGTTATGGGGGGTGTACAATGATGGGGGCACTGTATACCAGCGATGGGGGCTATATACCAGTGATGGGGCTATATACCAGTGATGCGGGCTATATACCAGTGATGGGGGCTATATACCAGTGATGGGGACATATACCAGTGATGAGGGGTTATATACCAGGATGGCTGTCTGCTGCATTTCCCACCCTAGGCTTATACTCGAGTCAATAGGTTCCCCAGATTTTGGGGTAAAATTAGGGGCCTTGGCTTATACTCGGGTCGTCTCATACTCGAGCATATACAGTAAGTGATGTTACAAGGTGAGCTTTCGACACATCTTAGGTCCCTATACAAAAACCTGATGTCTTAAGACTTCAGTGTCTTTGAACAACATCCTTCAGATGTTATAATGAGCCATAAATCCATCACTTACGTTTAACCCATTTTGGATGCAGTCAAAAGTCCTAATAAATTTGGATTCACAAACCCTTCGATGTTTTTGTGATTTGAAATTACCTCTCAAAATTAAAACTTTCATAAAAACATCAACGGGTCTGTGAATCCAAATTTATTAGAACTTTTGACTGCATTTAAAATGGGTTAACGTAAGTAATGGATTTATGGCTCATTATAACATGTGAAGGATGTTGTTCAAAGACACTGAAGTCTTAAGACACCAGGTTTTCTTATAAATGAGAGTCACAAAAACTTTGACATCACCAGGCCTAGTTGATTGATGATTTTCTCTAGGCTTTGTTTTGTTTATTTATTTAATTGTCCATTCATTCCAGTTGTTTATGTATATATTTTGAGTTTCTTTCAATATTTTATCATACCATGCCTGATGAAGGGACCTAAGACGTCTCAAAAGCTCACCTTGTAACATCACTTATTTTATTTTTGTTAGCCATTAAAATGTATCACAACTACAAGATTGTTATCTTGTTTCTCCAACTGAGAGCAATCAACATCTACTTAAGAAGGAAATTGCACATTATTATGCAGGCCACATGAATCAAGCAATATAGAAAAAAGGATCTCTCTGCTGCCGTAAAGCATCAATTAGGGCACAGCCTTGAACAAGGTATGAAAAGATTCAATATATCATGAAGACTTAAGTGTGATCATCATGCTGTGAAGACATTTGTGGCTGATAAAGCATAGACATGTTTATTTTATACCATTTTTGGGTATATACAAAGTTTGATCATTTTTTTAATGCATTGTTTTAGGGAGGTATTGCTACTAAAAATCAAAATTCTTGCATTTTTATTTTGTTTTACTCTTTATTGGTTGAAGGGAAGCTGTCAGGTCCTCTAAGCCCTCTAACCCAGCAGCAGGCACATGTGTGAGCCAAAATTCCTACCTAACCAACCTTGTCTGGATTCTGAGAAAAGGATTAATGTGAAAAAAAAATATTTATAATATTCATTTTCCCTATGCTAATTAGGGCTTTGACTAATTGAGGGGACATTGTTTCCCCTGACTGGTCTGCCCTCTTTCCGTATTATCATTCATTGAGTAGATCATCTGATTATTTAAACTGTCTACGGTATACTTCAATACCATAGTATTTCAAAATATAGTGAAAATGGAGGTCTCCTAAGAAGTTTAGCTAGTGGCAGAGTTTCACAAGAGTACCAATATGGCAGCGGTGTGGACTTTCAGCAGGTGCCCGACTGCCATGTCACCTTATTGTTTCCATCCATTTCTGGGTGCTTCTTGATCTATGTTTGGGGGTTGTTATTATTATGCTGGAAGACCCTTTAGTAATATTCAGATTTCATGATGTTTTGCACATAGTCAAGACATCCAGTGCCAGAGACAGCAAAGCAACACGAAAACATATTTGAACCTCCACTGTATTTGACTGTTGGTACTGTGTTCTTTTCTTTTTGTGATATTATATCCAATTTGCTTTTTACTTTTTTTTTTTTTTGTGTTGTTCCAATGCACACAAAGGAAATAACCATATGTGTAACAAAACGTGTAATTGCAATAGTTATCTGGGAGAAATACTTCATTTTCTAGAACAATTTCAAGGGTGCCAACACTTTAGGCCATGATTGTATATACATAGTATTTAGTATACAATACCTTTACTGGGTCCCATCGTCCAAAAATACTGGGATGTTTATATGATACATGAAGCATTTTGCTAGCCAGGGACAGACTGACTGGATAACATCTTTCAAAGAGGCTAGCACGATTTTCCACAAGAGGTTTGAGCTTCTCAAATAGCTGGAAACGTACAATATGTAGTTTTCGATTTGCATTAATTGTTACACAAGGTATCATTAGGCTTTGAAGTTCTTCCTAAAAATGAAAATACATTTGAAGTTACATATTATCAATAAGTCAGTTACACCTAATCTATTAAAATCAAAACATTATTTTATCAGAATAACTTACTGTCTTTTAAAAAACCATATACTTGGATAATATAAATGTTTTCTTTTTACAGCCGTCCTGTACTTTCTTGCTCATATAGAGGAGACTAACAATGAACAAAATTCACATTGTGTTCCATTCTGTTCCAACTTAAGTAGGTTCAGGGCAGGGGTGGGCCTTGGAGCCTGAGGGGCACAAATGGTCCCCATGTCCCACATGAGAAGTACAAGACTATTACAGTCTCATAATAGTTAGGGTCACTATTTGAGATTTTGAACTCGACCCAAGAGCTTCAAGTTACACCACTATCCACTGTACACATCTCCAAACAACATATTTTATGGTCACAGAAATTTGTCTACCATCAAAGTTTATCCATTGGCTGCTCTATATGAGTGTTTTTGTCCATATAGGAGCTCATAGATAAAGCCTCCTATGTTTGGTGGTAACATATTGAATTTATTTGGTATTAACTGGTATGCTTTTTAATAAAGTTTAAACCCAGAAAACTAAAACTTCTTTACTTCTAGTTGTATGCCGGTGGCATCTTCAGATCACCTGCTCTCTCATGTGATGGTACAAGGATGCAAGTGCCTGATTACATTAAAAGGGGGTGTGGGGCAGCGCCGGGATTGCAAGACAGGAAAAAACGTGGAGCCCGGTACTAGTTCGTACAGTACCCGGGTTTATTGCTGAAAACACAGCGGTGGCACAAGATGCCGGAATCCGGGTCGCAGCCGGGTACAATGGATACAGTTCACAGATAGTAACCCGGTCTCTTCCGGCTATAAGCTCTTCTGCTGAGGTCGCATGGAGCTCCCAGCCCTCCCAGGCTAGGCCGTGTTATTACCTCACATGGCCTCTGGAGCTCTTGACCGGTCCGGTCGTTAGATGCTGCTGCTTCAGCTTCAGGCCAAAACTGTCCACAGGGAAAAAAAACACCGCCCTGTCTCCTAACCATGCTTTTAACTCTGTGTCTCCTTCCAGGGAAACCTGCAAGACCTGGAGCAGAGGGAGTGGACTGACCCGCTTTCCTACACCCTATACCGGGCTCAATATGTGACAGTGCGAATTCTGGAGGAGACATAGCGCCCCTCGCATATGATCCCCCGCACTGTCTCACAGGGTCAGCATCTGTGTTAGGCACTGTATGGGGGGGAACATGTACAATGCAATGAAATAGGGTATATATTTAGCAATCCCATACTGTTTATTTGAGAAGATTGGCTGACACTCACAGGTACTGGAACTAATAATAATAATAATTTTATTTATATAGCGCCAACATATTACGCAGCACTTTACAATTCGGAGGGAACATGTACAGACAATATGAGACAATACAGAGTAACAAAAATTCAAAAACCATGAGGAGTGGGGATCCTGCTCGCAAGCTTCGAATCTAGAGGTAATTGGTAGTCTCTACTTCTGATAAACTTCGTGGCAGTTAAAATTTAATTTTTTGATCCATCTCAAGTACCTTCTGCTTCGGCCAGCTATTCACCCTTGTAGTTTCCTAAGACATTATTACATGATGACTGTAGGATACATGTCAGGCTAATAGATGTTTTTGTTGATTTCTCCATCTTAGTCTACATTCAAACATGTGTTGTACACATCAAACCCATAGTTTCATTGCTCCTTACACACATCAGTATTAAAAGACATCTATTGGACAGATTCATAGCATGTCCTGTTCTCATCCATTTTGCAGATCACGCTCAGTCATAAGAGTCTATGCAGATCAATGAAAAACGGAAGACATCCGTTTTAGTTCAGTGTTAAATCTATGTTCCATCTATTTTTCACTGATCCCATATTAAGAGTAAATGGTAAAATTTAAAGCTCAGTGTGCCTGCTTCAGTTTTTAAAGAAGATTTAGAAAAAAAACCATTTCCAACATTGAAGGCAAAATGGGTCACATAAGGGAAAATGTATCCATTTGACACAGATAGTCACAGGTGTGTAAGTGTAGCATAACTTGCAGTGAGTCAGCCAGTACAGAACAAACCAGGCTGCCATTCTATATATGTGCACCAGTGCTCTGAGGGGCTGGAATAGGCTAGGCAAGCACCCTGCTCATAAATATTACCACACTCAAACTATATGTATGGAGTGTTCTCTTAGGGTGACTGGTAGTCAAATAGCACAAAATGAAACATCAGAGTGTTCTTGCACAGGGCAGACGTTAAGCAGATAGATCTACATTAAGCCCGGAAAGCCTCTGGATTTGTACAACAATGCCTAGATACATTGGCCATAAACAGAAATCTTGAATATGCTATAAAATCACAAAGTTGCAGAACTTTCTCATTTTGAAAATTTTGTTTGTCTACTCTTTAAAGGACTTAGATGTAAACATGTAATATGTATGCTAAGAGGGCACTCTTACATGTATGGCAGATGTTGGTTGCACGTATACGAAGCAGGCTTTGATACAGCCAATACCTGCCTCTAACAGCAGACATCCACAAGGATGTGGGAAGACTTTATTTACTTGTGCATCACCCATGATTATGGGGTGACCATGGTATTTCATTAGCCGCAGAATTCTCCAGATGCAGACATTTCTGTACTTATGTGAAGCACAGATTGTGACTTGTGATTAGTATAAAATGAGCCCTACACTTAAATTAGGAAGAACTCCTGAATTATATTCTGAATGTACATCCGAAAGCCTAAGAACCATTAACCATTAACAAATAATCATTGATAAAAGTCTCTACCTTAACTGACTGGAGAGATTCAGAATCTGTCTCACACTTTTCTCCAATTTCAGTTTTCATTCTTTCAATTGCATCCTCTTCTTGTTCTTCCTCCTCCTGTTCCTCCTCCTCTTCCTCTGGAAACTCTTCTGCAAGGATCATCTCAATGTTGTCAACTTCTTCCTCTTCTTCCTCCTCTTCCTCATCATCACTCCCTTTGACATCCTTGTGTCCCTACTCAAGAACACAAGTAATTGGAATTCTCCCTTATATGACCCAATAGAGGCAAGAGATGTCCGGACTGCAAAGAGTCCAGATAACTACTCTTTGAAATATACATTAAAAAGTCAAGTGAATGGAAACTCTCTGAATACAAATACGTAATTTCCAACAATAAACATTGATATAGTGCTGTAATTAAAGATCTCACCATTTTCTCCTCATTTATCTTTTGCTCCGCTAAAAGTTCAGCTCGTCTTTTGGCAATCTGTTCATCCTGCAATAATTCAGTTATAATAGCTTTGTTAATCTAATTGCAGCTGTGAACATCATGTAAGTATCAGACTCGGGGAAACTGGTCACAAATAAGCGGCATTTTTAACTGCAAGTAATTTACATAACAGCAAGATGCAATTTATTGAGAACACTAAAAAGAGAGTTACATAGTAGTAAAGTTATCTATAGAAATTAGTGGGATTAAAATGTATGGGTTAAGAAATTCAATTTTGTAATATGCCCCTTTGATTAAAAAAAATCCCACTATTAGGCTATATAACCCCCTATCTATGTCGATAAAGTGAAATATAGTCAATTTTGCCTGATACAAATGTGTTTACACACCCTGATTTTCATCTTCATGTCCCTAAGTCTCTGCTTTCGCTCTTCCTTCTTTCTTCGTCGTTCTTGCCACTTAGTTAAACGAGGGGGCAGTAACCGATCACAAACGTCACTCTCATCTGCTTCTAGAAAGACAGCAATATCCGGGAACAAACCCCGATCACCCATGTATTGGACCTCCTCAACGGTGCTAGGGAAGCCGTCCAGTACAAATCCAGCTGACCTGAAAAAAACACAGAGGACTATAATGAATCGTCTTATGCTTCTGTAAAAATCCAGATATTATTGCAGCTGTGTGTCGGCAGCCAGTGCCACAATTTCAGATTTTCTCCATTTGGGTGAAGCAAATGAAAAGAGTTTTACTGTAATAACAAATTGTAATATGTGTATATAACCTTAATACAATACACAGTAAACGTTTTAGACACCATAGAGAGAGCAGATTTATTATTCTACTAGTGCCTGGTTTCTAGTTTGAGATGCTTTTTTTGTTATACATTTTACTGACATGTATTATTACTTGTCATCAAAAACACCAAATATTTACGCCACGCTTAACCCTTTAAAGGGAACCTGTCATGTTCTCTTTTGTTATTAAACTGCCCTCAATGTTATTTAATATATCCATCCATTATAAGTTTATGCTAAAAACATAAAACACCGCCCTTCATCTCTCCAAACAAGCTTACTACAACACCCTTATCACTTCACTAGTCAACAATCCTAAACGACTCTTTGACACTTTCCATTCCCTCCTCAGTCTAAGAGTACAGGTCCCAACCACCAGCCTCACAGTTGACGATCTGGCTAAATATTTTAAGGACAAAATTGACAACATACGACAGAAAATTTCCTTACAGCCTCAGAACATCATGCATTCTCCTCCCTCCTACACTTCATCCAACTCACTTTCGGTCTTTGATCCGGTCACAGAGGAAGAAGTCACCCGGCTTCTTGCATCTTCTCGCCCTACTACCTGCAGCAGCGACCCTATTCCCTCACATCTACTTCAATCCCTTTCTCCAGCTGTCACATCTCGCCTAACTAAAATATTTAATCTTTCCTTCTCATCTGGTATTTTCCCCTCCTCCTTCAAACATGCCAGCATACATCTATTATTAAAAAAATCATCCCTCGACCAGAATTCTGCTGCTAACTACAGACCTGTCTCTAATCTCCCCTTCATCTCTAAATTCCTGGGACGCTTGGTCCACTCCCGTATGATCTGCTATCGCTCAGACAATTCTCTTCTTGACCTTCTACAATCCGGCTTCCGCTCCTTACATTCTACTGAAACTGCCCTTACTAAAGTCTAAAGGGATAACTTGTGATATTATTATTATTATAGCACAATTTATTCCATGGGGCTTTACATGTGAAAAGGGGCATACAAAGACAAGTACAATATTCATGAACAATATAAGCACACACAAGTGCAGGAGGAGAGAGGACTCTGTCCACTAGGGGTCATAGTCTACAAGGGATGGGTGATGATACACTAGGAGAGAGTAGAGCTCTGTATAGAAGAAATCAGGGTCTCCTATGAATGCCATCCACAAGCTGGTTTTCACAGGAGCACTGAGATGGTAACCACAGTAGATCCCTGGCTGTCACAGCAACTCATTGGTGTCCTACAATTACGTTGCAAAAGCGCTGATGAGAGGCTAAAATGGAGTGCCCTCCTGCCAGCACGTATTAAATGCCGCTGTCATCAGATTGACAGTGGCATTTAACAGGATAACAATAGTGTGCAGAGCTTTTCTCCTCCCATGGCTGTTAGAGGCAGATGATGGTTGAATATCACAGCCAACGTATACCGGGAAAGATGAGGGCTTTCATCAAAAGTAAGACAGCAGTATTTGATGGACATAGTCCATCATATGGTGTTAAGGGGTGTAAAACATTGATGTCTAAACCTGAAAAATAGGAATTTTAAGTAAGGCCTAGCTTTAACTCATGATTGGCAAAGTTCAAAAATGCACATTGTCAACCCAAAATATTTTAGGAAACGCATGGGGCCCGATTCATCATTTGCGATATCTTAAAGTCCCTTTTAATTTTTTAGCTGGTAAGGAATGGTGTCTCACGGTTCGCGCTGCTGCTTCAAAAGATGCACTTGGAAGACATTACTTCATTCATCACATCTTTATTCCTCCACACTCGCGTTTTGGTGCACACCTTGCACCTTCCTCAGGGTATGCAAGGTGTGCACTGAAACGCGTTGGTGGAGTGTGGAGGAATAAAGGAGGTGATGAATGAAGTAATGTCTTCCAAGTGCATCTTTTGAAGCAGCAGCGCGAACAGTGAGACACGATTCTTTTCCAGCTATCTGTTTCCCACGTGCACATGGAGGTGGTGGTTCCGCAGCAGCTGCAACCCAGGCGTTCAAACTGGTTGTGGGTTATGACAACCAAACCAGGTGAGCAAGCTGGTATCTAACTCTTGATTCGTGTGTTTCATAAGTGATAAGGCACAATCTGCGCCTCTCTTTGTCTCCTTAATTTCAATTATAGATCCTTTTCATTTTTTTTGTCTGTTTAAATAAAAAGAAAGTTCTTTATTTTTGTCTAGTCTTTAATCAGTTTTTGTGACTTTTCAAATCTATTAAAAAGTTGTGAAATGCACCAACAATTGAAAAATTATTCACAAACCTTACTCCAGGCAGGGACTGAAGTGAAACATCTTAAAAAGAGGCCCGAAACGTATAAAGAATGAAGCGCACATACTACAGTCACTAAAAAGGGGCAAATAACTCCAGAGAAATGGAAAAACAGCAATAATAAATCAGGGTCATAGTTTAATCTGACATAGACAAGGTGGAAAGTGTCCTGGAGCAATGTAAATTTGCAAAATTAATGTAATAACATGCCTAAGGGTACTTTCACATCAGCGTTTTTCTGAAATCGCGGCAGATGCGGTGAAAAAAACGCATCTGCCGCGATTACCGCATACCGGCTGCACTTGCACATCAGCCGCGTTTTTTTCACGGCTGCACCTGCCGCAAGTGCCAAAACCGCACTTGCCGTACCTGCCACAAGCCCGCATATACATTGTATGGGGCTTCCCGCAACTGTGCCGCAACTGTGCCGCAAGTGCAGCCGGTATGCAGTAATCGCGGCAGATGCGTTTTTTTCACCGCATCTGCCGCGATTTCAAAAAAACGCTGATGTGAAAGTACCCTTAGAATAATAAACCACATAATGCTGAAGAAAATAAGCAAGTATAAAAAAGACAGAAACAATAAATTTGCCATATTATAATTTTAGCTATATGTTACCCAAACAACTGGCAAGTTTACTGTTTGTCATTTTCATAAATGTATAATTACTCAAAAGGTTCTTTGGTCCACCATTCCAAGACATGCTGGTCCAGAACTTCTGTGGGTAGAGGCTCATTGTCTGCTAAATATGTCTTGACTGCCTCTTCTTCTTGACTTAATACAACTTCTTCCTATACGAAAAAACAAACAAAACATCAATATATTTCATAATTTATCCAATATAGCCAATTTTACCTCCAGCGTATGCTCACAAAATGCTGATCACATCCTATTTACCTTTGGCTCAATGCTCTCTTCTTTTCTGTTTTCATCTGTGTCTCCATTTTCCAACCCAAGCAGCATGGCTTCCTCTTCTGAATTGCCTTCATCTTCATCTTCTTCAAACTGAGGTCCAATCTTCTTCTCTAGCTTGGACAGCATGATTTCTTGAAGGCGCTCATTAAACTGAATATGGAACATGCCTAGTTTGCCTGCTAGCCATCTTGAATTAACGGTCTTCCCAGAACCACTTGTACCAATCAGCAATATCCTCAAAGGTGGGGCCTGCAATACAAAAGCCACATCTAATATCAATCAACTTCATATCCAACAGTAAGTCTATGGGATGACTACTTAATATTAGACTAACCACCATCCTATCAGGCAGATCTTAAAGGGAACCAACCACCTCAGATCACCCTAATACACAGTTAGTACATGTCCCTGCACCCCAAGGATACCTTTCCAGCACTGTTTTTGTGTAAAATCTTGCATTAGTATAACTGATATAAAGAGTTTATAAACTTACTAGCCTGGAGACATCTGGGCGTATCCCTCCTTCTGTTATACTTCAGGGCTGTGCATTGCTTGTCTGTGCTCCCCCTCCCTCTGTGCCTGCTGCCCTGCCCTGATGGGTGTGATCGTTATCTCCTCTGCACAGAGGGAGGGGGAGCACAGCCATGCAATGAATGCACAGCCCTGAAGTATAACAGAAGGAGGGATACGCCCAGATGTCTCCAGGCTAGTAAGTTTATAAACTCTTTATATCAGTTATACTAATGCAAGATTTTACACAAAAACAGTGCTGGAAAGGTATCCTTAGGGTGCAGGGACATGTACTAACTGTGTATTAGGGTGATCTGAGGTGGTTGGTTCCCTTTAAACAGAATCTTTAATTTGTTCCAAAAATGGAGTTAAATACCCTGTAAAATTCCCTCAGCTTACCCCATTCTGCAACTTATTTCTGCTTTGTGCTCCATCATTCCATGGTAGACGTATTCACATTTGTTGCATTTGGAGGGCAGTGTGTGAAATCTCTGCTTTGCAATCTAAAGCCCCAGTCACACATAACGAGATCGTTAGTGAGATCGTTGTAACTGTGATGTTACAACGATCTCTCCAGCAATGTCGCTATGTGTGACATCTAGCAGCGATCCGGTCCCTGCTGTGAGATCGCTGCAAAGTGCTCTGGGTCATTTTTTGATAGTTAGTCTCCCTCTGGTCAGCACGCATCGCTGCGTGTGACAGCGAGAAACCAGCAATCAGTGACCTCACAGGCTGGTAACCATGGTAGACACCAGATATACAAGCAATGCGTGCTGCCTGGATACCCGGTGTTTATCATAGTTACCAGCGTCCTCCCTGCTTAGCGCTGCCTGTAAGCAGGGAGGAAGCTGGTAACTATGATAAACACCGTGTATCTAGGCAGCGCGCGCTGCCTGGATACCCAATGTTTATCATAGTTACCTGCGTCCTCCCTGCTTACAGGCTGGTAACATCACCTTCAGCGATGTGGAGGTGGCTCCCAGGTCCCTGATCGCTGGGGAGATCTGCCTGTGTGACAACTCCCCAGCGACCAGGTAACGACGCTGCAGCGATCCCGGCAGGTCGTTATCACTGTCGGAATCGCTGGAGCATCGTTGTGTGTGGAAGGACCTTAAGTGTGTGTTTCTTCTAGTCTTCTACGGAGGTGTTTGCATTCACACTTGGCGCCAAATTACAGTTTGAGTCAACCTTGCTGCTTAATCAGCTGCCAAGCTGTGATTGTAAACATCTGGAATGGAGGAGTGATAGTGCCCACCCTCAGAGAAGACTATGAGGCAATGCCTAAGGCTGGCTTCACATTTGCGTTTGTGTCTGCATGCTGATGGCATGCAGACACAAACGCAGTCAAAAGCAGGGACATTTTGATGTGTCCGCAGCAGATAATGTCCGCCTGCGGACACATCACTGTGCAGCCCGGCAGCCAACCAGCGTTGTCCGGGGGCGGGCCGGAGGCGGAGATCAGCGGCGGAGATCCCCATCAGGGGACTCTGTGCGCTGTGTCTCTCCCCCCCCATAACAGGGAGCCCAGTGTGCTGTGTCTCCCCACCTTGTCATAGGGCCATGTACGCTGTGACTCTCCCCCTACAACAGGGGCACTATGCACTGTGTCTCTCCCTCTAACACCCTGTCACCCCACGTGTGCTGTCTACTACCTCCTGTGTTGCGATGCGATGAGGGCAGTGTCCAACTGCAGACAGTAGATTTGTGTCACTATCCTCGGCAGGGACCAGTGATGTCACACTTGGGGCAGCACTGATCTCTTATACTGCCGAGTATAGTGACTCCGCTGCCAGCTTATTAGTAAGCTGCCAGCAATCAGAAGCACAGGGGAGGAAGCAAAGTAAAGGTATGAGGACAGCGTCCCTGATGGCAAGTGGACCCCCCAACTGTCCAAGGCCCGGGTGCTGACGCAGGCCCTTGGTGGGAGGGGTTTTGCTTTTTTTTCCCAAAAAATTATAAATGAAATTAAAATTAAGTTTGGATACATATAACACCCAAAAACTGTGCTTTTAAGCCAAGTGCACACGGCTCCCCTTGGCCAAGCACCAATTATACCCGAACATAGTGATGCTCACTCCAGTGCTTTGCAAACGTAAAGCACCCGAACGCCGCACCCGAACAGGTTTGCTCAACACCGGGAAGTTCGTAGACCCGAACCGAACTTTGAAATGTTCACTCATCTCTAGTCCTGTTTCGTCAGCTTCTGTGAATTATGCAGGTCAAACTAATATTGCAAAACATGCAATACATTAAAGTGATTGTCTTTTTGAAAGACATATTTTCAAATACCCTATCAGGGCATATGCTCTGCCTTGCTCTACGTTTCTGTAAAGTAGGCTTGTGTTGAAATAGGATAGACTTGAGAGCTGCACTCCCTGTGACTCTTTAATTAAGGTTTTCTACCACTTTTCTATATTCCCAGCCTGAATCTGCTTACACCATATTGATAAATGCATGGCATGTTCTATGGGGGGAGGACACCATGTTTACTCCTGTTGTGTCATGTCATCTATTAGAAAATGTAGTGTAACAAAAAGTTGTGTTGTCCTTAAGAATTAAAGCAGCTGTCACTCATTCTGAAATAGTACTTAATAATGTATTTTTTTTTACAGCATTTGCATTTCTTATTTTCAATAGTTGTAAGAAATGATCCCAGATGGGTTAATTCTATATACAAACATATATTTCCATTAATAAAAACTTGAAAAATAATAATTTCTCTTCCCAAGTTTTGCACAGTTGCACAGATATAAAAACATTACTTGTAATGGTTCTTTATGAGCAACATAATACTGAGGATTCTCTAAAAACTTCTTTCTTGCTTCGGTACTGGAGCAGTAGTAAGTCTTCTCTCTGTATATTGCCGCATAATCCACTTGTCCTGGGTAAAGTATACGGTTATCTTTTAAAGCTACTGGGCAGAAATGCTTAGAGTCTCCGTAATGTTTCTTTTTTTCAGTTGTAACATCCTCATCCTAAAAAAAGGAAAATGGGCATTTTTATAGTGATAAAAACAATAAGAAACCCACATAAGAAATACTCTTGTTATTGACTATGTGTATGGCTTGGAATTTATCAATACTTCTAGTTAGAGAGTAGATAGTAAGGTTACCATAAAAAGGCAACAATGAAACAATACTAACCTACAGTTGTTTTTTTAGGCAATTTGGTCAATGATATAGAGAATTCTCTAACATATCATTAGGCAAATTGCCTAAAAAATGCACAGTAAACAATACACAGCAGGGTTAAAGCTCATGGTAATATCCTGGGCTTCTATGAGCAAGTTATGGATCGTGATGCAATAGTAGAAGCTCGATGGTGGGGGGAAATATGGAATCTAATCATCATATCGAGTAAACATTTCTGCTTACATTCCAATATTTCATAAATACTTTTTATACTCCGATAAATTATTGGATACATGATCAATGAGCATTTTGCAAAATAAATTTACATTCACCCTCTCATTACAGTTTAATCTGAAATAGTACTTGCTTTATGTGAATGGCCCTATGTCCAGATGAAGGACTGACAGCGAGGGTATGAAATTCACAATGCTAAACTATAATTTATTACTGATCCCATTCCAAATAGAAGCAATCCAAAAGCAAGATCAGGGGCGTAACTACAATAGGTGCAGGGGTTGCGATCGCACCCGGGCCCTGCAGCCCAGCAGGACCCCAAAAGTCCCTCTTGCCCATAGAAAAAGACTAAGGGTACCATCACACTAGGTGACATTGCCGGTGATTTCGGCGGCGATGCAGGGCCATGGCCTATCGCTGCCAACATAGCCGGTGCATCGCCTAGTGTGACACGGCGATAATGAGGCAAAATATCGCCTCAGAATGATCATCAGGTTTCACAGCAGTGTTGTGAAACCTGGCGATCTGAACAGGGCGATCAGGCATGATCGCCCTGTGTAACGTGGCGACCCGCAATGTTTAACATTGCGGGTTACCAGTCGCTGGGTTCCTGGGCAACCCAGCCAGCGTTCGCCGAGGCTACTTGCCGGCGAGTACGCCGGCGAGTTGCCACGTGTGACATCTCACCAGCGATGTCGGCGGGGATGCGCGCACCCGTGATTCCCCGCTGACATCGGCGGCGAGGTGGCGCCGTGTAACAGGCCCCTAATAATATTAAAGATTTGCAATAATTGGGGGCCCCATTGGAGCTTTCACATCGGGGCCCCTGGGCCTGAAGTTAAGCCACTGAGCAAGATATTAGACATATTACTAATAATGGAGATGTTTGGTTGAAAGAAACCTGATCTGATGAGTGATTTTTTAAAAAGAATGAATACAGCTTAAACCGCTGCTGAAAAGGACACACAACAGTATTAATGCAGCATGCAGGAATGGAGAACAAGGTGAGAAATCATGGAAGTTATTGGCCAATTCGCATGTGATATATGCGCAATTGTGGGACAGGACAATCCGTTCTGAATTGGTGCTGCAGGAGTTGTACAATTAGTCTCTAAAATAATTCCAACTTTCAGTCTGAACAACTAACTGTGACTGCAAAAAAATCTAAGATATATTCAGAGGACACCTACTTCTTCTGCCTCCTCCCCTTCCTCTTCTTCATGATCCTCCTCTTCCTCTTCAGCTTCCAGCTCTGCCTGAATGTCTTCTGCTTCATCATCTATGTCCTGGGATGTTATTTCCCATCCCTGATATTGAAATGGTCCTGAAGTAACACCATAATAATCTTAATAGATATACATACATATCATATATTGAAAATAGGAGAGATTCAATTAAAATCTCTTTTCTGTGGACAGTAACAGTAATGAGATACTGAGCTCAACACACACTCAAGACTTATAAAGTCATCAAAGTCATGCCTCCATTCTTGTGTCATAATGTTTGATATTGACTTTTAGGATTGCTACTTTCAATAGGGGGCACTACAGTTCATCTACTTCTTCCCTGAAGAGACCATTTTCAATGTTGAAAACTTACACCTCCCAATCCTTTACATGCAGTTTTTTTCAGCTTTCATATTACACCTCGCCATCCTTTACATATAATTGTTTTTAGTCTTCATATAACACCTCCCCTTCCTTTACATGTAATTGTTTTTGAATCTTCATATTACACCTCCCCATCCTTTACATGTAATTGTTTTTAGTCTTCATATTACACCTCCCCATCCTTTACATGTAATTGTTTTTGAATCTTCATATTACACCTCCCCATCCTTTACATGTAATTGTTTTTAGTCTTCATATAACACCTCCCCATCCTTTACATGTAATTGTTTTTAGTCTTCATATAACACCTCCCCATCCTTTACATGTAATTGTTTTTAGTCTTCATATTACACCTCCCCATCCTTTACATGTAATTGTTTTTAGTCTTCATATAACACCTCCCCTTCCTTTACATATAATTGTTTTTAGTCTTCATATTACACCTCCCCATCCTTTACATGTAATTGTTTTTAGTCTTCATATTACACCTCCCCATCCTTTACATGTAATTGTTTTTAGTCTTCATATAACACCTCCCCTTCCTTTACATATAATTGTTTTTAGTCTTCATATTACACCTCCCCATCCTTTACATGTAATTGTTTTTAGTCTTCATATTACACCTCCCCATCCTTTACATGTAATTGTTTTTAGTCTTCATATTACACCTCCCCTTCCTTTACATGATGGAAATCTATTTTTCATATTGTATTGTATTATTATACCTGAGGAAGACTCATGCTAGAGTCGAAACACGTTGTACTGCCTTTTATGATATTTCTAAATAAAGAAACTGTTTGATGACAAACCCCAGGTCTCCTAAGGAAGCGCCGACCTATAAGTCTGGAATTTTTAAACTTCCTTTACATGCTGTTTTTTAGTCTTCATATTTCACCTTCCCATACTTTACATGCAGTTTTTAAGTCTTCATATTTCACCTCCCCATCCTTTACATGTAATTGTTTTTAGTCTTCATACTACATCTCCACCTCCTTTACATGTAATTGTTTTTAGTCTTCATACTACATCTCCACCTCCTTTACATGTAATTGTTTTTAGTCTTCATACTACATCTCCACCTCCTTTACATGTAATTGTTTTTAGTCTTCATACTACATCTCCACCTCCTTTACATGTAATTGTTTTTAGTCTCCATACTACATCTCCACCTCCTTTACATGTAATTGTTTTTAGTCTTCATACTACATCTCCACCTCCTTTACATGTAATTGTTTTTAGTCTTCATACTACATCTCCACCTCCTTTACATGTAATTGTTTTTAGTCTTCATACTACATCTCCACCTCCTTTACATGTAATTGTTTTTAGTCTTCATATTACTCCTCCCCTTTCTTTACATGTAATTGTTTTTTAGTCTTCATATTACATCTCCTCCTCCTTCACATGTAATTGTTTTTAGTTTTTATTTCAAACCTCCCAATCCTTGACATACAATTTCCATGTTCACCTTTCTATTTTATTTACATGCAATTTTTTTTTTAGTTTTCATGTTACACATCCCCATCCCTTGCATAAAAGTGTTTTTATGTTACATCTCGCCACTCTTTATAAGCAATTCTTTTTTGTTCAGTTTTTCAGATGCATTTTCTCATGAAGTTGTCCAAAGTCCGGATGCCACAATGTCATTTTCTCCCTCGAGAAATAGTGTCATACCTGAGTGCAACAGAGGGTATTCACACCAGGCAAAACCAAAGCACGCAACACCTTTCTGCCTCCAGGCATGAAGGGGGAGATCTGGGCATGGTTTCAGGGTAGCTCCCCTATAAATTCTGGTATGGGGCGGAGTTAGTCAGTTCAGTTCCAAGGAGGACTGAGGAAGACATCCTGTGGACTGGAGCAGTGCTAAGCTTGTCCCAGGAAATCTGAAGCCTAGCTTGAGTAACCCATAGGCAAGGGTCTGAGGAATTGGAGGAGAGCCTGGGGAGAGGAGTGGTGTCAAGCTCACCCCAGAGGAGTAAGCACCAATAAACGCACACCGGAGTCCGAGGCTGTGCAGGGCCTAATGTCCCAGCAGCCAATACCAGAGGGTGGGGGATTTCAAGTCCCCCATCCACACCAAAGTGCCAGGAGGCAAAGCAGTGTGAAGAGCCCAGGAGCAGCCACCAGAGAAGTGGGGCTGGAGAAGGACTCAGGCTGCCTGTCATACGACACACTGCAGGAAAGAGAGAGGGCCGCTGCTTAGCTTAAGCAGCCGCAGGGACCCGCTAAGGAAGCGCAGCAGGGAGGCCTCAGAACTTGCCAGGTGAGGAGAACCCCGAGTTACTCCCAGGTTGCCGGATTCCAGCAACATCATCTGTCCTTGTGCCAATATCACCAGTAAAGGACTTGAGGAACCAACAAACCGTGAGTCTGTCTGTTGCTTCGCGCCCTCCATCCTGAACCCTACATCCTTTCCACATCCACTGCCCTGGGGACCCGCTACACTACATCTCAGCTGCCTGTCCAACATCCCCAGAGGTTCTGCAGCAGCGGCAGCTACTCATAGCCGCAAGCCACAGGTGGCGTCACAAATAATCCTTTCTATAATTCCCAGAAAAACACTTTGAAGCTGAACCCAGGGTCACGGATCCCGGGCTCGACCCCTGTGACTCCCCAGAAGCACCACAACCCAGTTCCAAGTACCCCACGGCCCTGGGGCACATCACAGTATCAACCGCCATAAAGTTTGGTCAGTAACAACTGAGAAAAATGTCAAAGGGTTATACTGAGTTTTACCATTATCACCTATAAACAGGATAAGTGATAAATATCTGATTATTGAGGTTCACATCACTTAAACTCTGACCAATCCCAAATCTTTGTAGAGCTCTGGCAGAACGGGGCAGCAGTCAAGAGTCGGTACCTCAGGTATATTCTAGTGTACAGTGCTGCTAAATCCCTAGCGATCGAGGGAGGTTATATATATATATATAACCTCAAGGGGGCCGAATACTTTCACAAGGCACTGTACGTACATATATACATATATATATATATATATATATATATATATATATGTACAGTGCCTTGTGAAGGTATTTGGCCCCCTTGAACTTTTCAACCTTTTACCACATTTCAGGCTTCAAACATAATGATATAAATTCTCATTTTTTTGTGATGAATTAACAATTGGGACACAATTGTGAAATGGCACGAAGTTTATTAGATATTTTAAACTTTTTAACATTGAGTTAATACTTTGTAGCGCCACCTTTTGCTGTGATTACAGCTGCAAGTCGCTTGGGGCATGTCTCTATCAGTTTTGCACATTGACAGACTGAAATTCTTGCCCATTCTTCCTTGCAAAACAGCTGGAGCTCAGTGAAGTTGGATGGAGAGCGTTTGTGAACAGCAGTGTTCAGCTCTTTCCACAGATTCTCCATTGGATTCAGGTCTGGACTTTGACTTGGCCATTCTAACACCTGGAAATGTTTATTTTTTAACCATTCTATTGTAGATTTTGCTTTATTTTTGGGATCATTGTCTTGTTGGAAGATAAATCTCCGTCCCAGTCTCAGGTGTTTTGCAGACTCCAACAGGTTTTCTTCCAGAATGGTCCTGTATTTGGCTCCGTCCATCTTCCCATCAATTTTAACCATCTTCCCTGTCACTGCTGAAGAAAAGCAGGCCCAAACCATGATGCCGCCACCACTAAGTTCGAAAGTGGGGATGGTGTTTTGAGGGTGATGAGCTGTGTTGCTTTTACGCCAAACATATCATTTTTCATTGTGGCCAAAAAGTTTGATTTTGGTTTAATCTGACCAGAGCACCTTATTCCACATGTTTGGTGTGTCTCCCAGGTGGCTTGTGGCAGACTTTAAACAAGACTTTTTATGGATATCTTTATGGAAGAGTGGCAAGAAAAAAGCACTTTCTCAAAGGCCAGATTTGTGCAGTGTACGACTGATTGTTGTCCTATGGACAGACTCTCCCACCTCAGTTGTAGATCTCTGCAGTTCATCCAGAGTGATCATGGGCCATTTGGCTGCATCTCTGATCAGTCTTCTCCTTGTTCGAGATGAAAGTTTAGAGGTACGGCCGGATCTTGGTAGATTTGCAGTGGTCTGATACTCCTTCCATTTCAATATGATCGCTTGCACAGTGCTCCTTGAGATGTTTAAAACTTGGGAAATCTTTTTGTATCCAAACCCGGCTTTAAACTTCACCACAACAGTATCTTGGACCTGCCTGGTGTGTTTCTTGGTCTTCATGATGCTCTCTGCACTTGAAACAGAACCCTGATGGCCCCTTTACACGCAGCTACAGGTAACAGGTTTTCCACAGGTAACTTACTGGTTGCAGTGAAATCATGGAGACATGGTTCTATCTTGTTGCTGTGTACAAATGGAACTATGTCTCCATGATTTCACTGCAACCAGTAAGTTACCTGTGGAAAACCTGTTACCTGTAGCTGCGTGTAAAGGGGCCATGAGACTATCACAGAGCAGGTGCATTTATACAGAGACTTGATTACACACAGGTGGATTCTATTTATCATTATCAGTCTTGTCTTTTAGGACAACATTGGATCATTCAGAGATCCTCACTGAACTTCTGGAGTGAGTTTCCTTGCACTGAAAGTAATGGGGCCAAATAATATAGCAAGCCCCACCTTTCAGTTTTTCATTTGTTAAAATGTTTAAAATATCCAATAAATTTCGTTCCACTGCACGATTGTGTGCCACTTGTTGTTGATTCATCACAAACAAATTAGAATTTATATCTTTATGTTGGATGCCTGAAATGTGGCAAAAGGTTGAAAAATTCAAGGGGGCTGATCATTTTTACAAGGCACTGTATATATGTGTATATATATATATATATATATATATATATATATATATATATATATATATATATATATATATATATATATATACACACACACACACACACACACACACACACACATACATACATACAGAGCCGCCATTGGGTCCGGCCGGCCAGACTCCTGTGAGGGGCCTGGTAGTTGGCGTTAAAGGGAACCAACCGCCTCAGATCACCCTAATACACAGTTAGTACATGTCCCTGCACCCTCAGGATACGTTTCCAGCACTGTTTTTGTGTAAAATCTTGCATTAGTATAACTGATATAAAGAGTTTATAAACTTACTAGCCTGAAAACATCTGGGCGTATCCCTCCTTCTGTTATACTTCAGGGCTGTGCATTGCATGTCTGTACTCCCCCTCCCTCCGTGCCTGCTGCCCTGCCCTGATGGGCGTGATCGTTATCTCCTCTGCACAGAGGGAGGGGGAGCGCAGCCATGCAATGCACAGCCCTGAAGTATAACAGAAGGAGGGATACGCCCAGATGTCTCCAGGCTAGTAAGTTTATAAACTCTTTATATCAGTTATACTAATGCAAGATTTTACACAAAAACAGTGCTGGAAAGGTATCCTTAGGGTGCAGGGACATGTACTAACTGTGTATTAGGGTGATCTGAGGTGGTTGGTTCCCTTTAAGCAGAGTTTTGTGTGAAATGATCAATGTTTTGCTTTTTGCTTCATTCTCTTTTGTGTTTTTTCATTGAACACAAATTAAATGAAGATAATAATACCAAAGAATTTGTGATTGCAATCATTTTCAGGAAGCAACTGAGTATTATCTGACAGAATTGCAGGGGTGTCAACTCTGGCAAAAATTAAGAGACCACTGCACAGTTTTCTAAATATCACCATCTCTACATGTCTGACTGCCATTCCATTCCAATCTCAGTTGAATTCCAACCAAAGCACACCTCATTCTAATGTGCTTCTGATTAGGTGATCACTTGAACCAAACCTTGTTTAATTATTGAAAGTATCAAAAACACTGCTGTGGTCTTCTCAATCCTCTTGCAATAGGACAAGCTGGATGGCAAAACAAGTGCTAGGAATAGCCCAAAAGTAGTTTGAATAAAAATATAACTTTTAACCATGCCAAAGGAGTTGAAAAGAAAAATCTTGAGTGAGGAAAAGAAGGGCTGGCTTAATTTTGGCTTTACTAGCAGAGGGATCCAGTGAGCATCATGTTGCCTCCATCCCTAACATGTCGAAGACGGCAGTCCATTACAACACATTCAAGCAGCAGACATTGGGGACAGTAAAGTTACAGACCGAAAGTGGGCGAAAGCGACTCTCCACTGATCGGGATGACCGTCATCTTATTTGAATGTCACTCAGCAACCACAGAATGACATCAAGTGACCTACAAAAGGAATGGCAAATGGCAGCTGGGGTGAAGTGCATGGCAAGAACATTTTGTAACAGGCTCCTAGAAGCAGGGCTCAAGTCATGTAAAGCTAGAAAATAGCCTTTCATCAATGAAAAGCAAAGGAGAGCCAGGTTGAACTTTGTCAAAGACCATAAGGATTGGACCATAGAAGACTGGAGAAAGGTAAACCTCTCTGATGAGTCTAATTTTCAGCTTTGCCCAACATCTGGTCATCTAATGGTTAGACGGAGACCTGGAGAGGTGTACAAGCCACAGTGTCTTGCACCCACTGTAAAATTTGGTGGAGAATCAGTGATGATCTGTGGATGCTTCAGCAAGACTTGAATTGGGCAGGTTAATCTTTGCAAAAGACGTATGAATCAAACCATATGCAAGGTTATCCTCGAAAAACACTTGCTTCCTTCTGCTCAAGCAATGTTCCCCAACTCTGAGGGCTGGTTTTTCCAGCAGGACAATGCCCCATGCCACACAGCTAGGTCAATCAATGTGTGGATGAAGGAGCACCACATCAAGACCCTGGCATGGCCAACCCAATCGCCAGACCTGAATCCCATTGAAAACCTCTGGAAAGTAATCAAGAAATCAAGAGGAAGATGGATAGTCACAAGCCATCAAATAAAGAATTGCTTAAATGTTTGTGCCAGCAGTGACATAAGGTCACCCAAAAGTAGTGTGAAAGACTGGTGGAAAGCATGCCAAGACGCATGAAAGCTATGATTAAAAATCATGGTTATTCCACCAAATATTGATTTCTGAACTCTTCCTGAGTTAAAACATTAGTATTGTTGTTTCTCAATGAATATGAACTTGTTTTCTTTGCATTATTTGAGGTGTGAAAGCGCTGTTTCTTTTTCATTATTTTGACGATTTGTCATTTGCTGCAAATAAATACAAAATTTTTAGCTTTGAATTTTGGAAACATGTTGTCAGTGGTTTATAGAATAAAAGAACAATGTACCGTACATTTTACTCACAAATATACCTATAAGGAGAAGAATCAGAGAAACTGAAATTTTTGCAGTGGTGCCTTAATTTTTGCCAGGGGTGTGTGTGTGTGTATATATATATCTAATATAATAATTGCCAGTTTCTGGCATTCGGCCACTGTGCCGCTATTCCGGCATGCACCGCGGCCGGATGCCAGCGACGCGAGCGATGGCACGCATGCGCCATCGCGAGCCGCAATTACCGGCGCCGCGAGCGATGGCGGGTCTGCCACACTGCCGCAGTACCCGCACACCTCCCTCAGCCTCCGCCCGCTCCTCGCCCAGCCCCGCCGTCATGCTCTGCCAGCCCCGAAGCCGCAGGGAGATGAGCACCGCGCGCGGCACTCATCTCCCGGCGGCACAGAGCTGAAATGCCCCGACTGCCATATTGGAACACCCAAGTTTCGGGTATTCCTATATGGTGCCCGGCACCCCTCCTCCTCTGCCACCGTATTCCTATATGGCGGCCATTAGCGCTGCTGCCGCCCGGTCTCCGTTCTCCCTCCTCCTTCCCCCGGCCGCTCTGTTCTCACCCTCCAACCGGTGTTTTCCTTGCAGACAGACGGCTGGAGGAAGATAAGCAGTGTGACTATGCTCATGTGACTGGCCCATCAGCCAGCTCCTGTCACACTCATTCTCTTCCTGCTGACTTCAGAGCCTGCAATGAGAATGCCGGTGTAGGGTGAGATTAGAAGCACATGACAGGGGGCCACACAGGACATACAGGGGGCCTCAGAGGACACACAGGGGGCCACACAGGACAGACAGGGGGCTACACAGGACAGACAGGGGCCACACATGACATACAGGAGCCCTCAGAGGACACACAAGGGGCCACACAGGACTCACAGGGGGCCACACAGCACACACAGGGGGCCACACAGCACACACAGGGGGCCACACAGCATACACAGGAGGCCACACAGGACACACAGGGGGCCTTACAGCACACACAGGGGGCCCTCATGGGACATGCAGGGGGCCTCACGGGACACACGGGGGGCCTCACGGGACACACAGGGGGCCTCACGGGACACACAGGGGGCCTCACGGGACACACAGGGGGCCTCACGGGACACACAGGGGGCCTCACGGGACACACAGGGGGCACGCAGGACACACAGGGGGCCACGCAGGACACACAGGGGGCCACGCAGGGCACACAGGGGGCCACGCAGGGCACACAGGGGCCCACGCAGGACACACAGGGCCCACGCAGGACACACAGGGGCCCATGCAGGACACACAGGGGCCCACACAGAGCACACAGGGGCCCACACAGAGCACACAGGGGCTCACACAGGACAGACAGGGGCCCACACAGGACAGACAGGGGCCCACGCAGGCAGACAGGGGCCCACGCAGGACAGACAGGGGGCCACACAGGACAGACAGGGGGCCACGCAGGACAGACAGGGGGCCACACAGGACAGACAGGGGGCCACACAGGACAGAGAGGGGGCCACACAGGACAGGGACACACAAGACAGGACAGGGCCACACAGGACAGGGGCACACAGGACGGGGACACAGGGGCACACAGGACAGAGGGACACAGAACAGGAGCAGAGAACGGGGACACAAGGCAGAGGACAGCGAGACACTGGGCCAGGACAGCGGGACATTGGGCCACAGGACAGCGGGACACTGGGCCACAGGATAACGGCACACAGGGCCAGAGGACAGCAGGACACAGGGCCAGAGGACAGCAGGACACAAGACCAGAGGACAGGGCCAGAGAACACCGGCACACAGGGGAAGAGGACAGGGAGACACAGGGCTAGAGGATAAGGGGACACAGGGCCAGAGGACAGGGGGACACAGGGCCAGAGGACAGGGGGACACAGGGCCAGAGGACAGGGGGACACAGGGCCAGAGGACAGGGGGAGACAGCTAACCACTCAGCCACTCTATACAGTCCTAACCACTGACCCACCATGTACACTGCTCTCCACTGAGCCACCATGTACAGTGCTATCCACTCAGCCACCATATACTGTCCTAACCACTTAGCCACCATATACAGTGCTAACCACTGACCCACCGTATACACTGCTAGCCACTGAGCCACCATATACTGTGCTAACCACTGAGCCACTGTATACTGTGCTAACCACTGACCCACCATATACAGTGCTAACCACTGACCCACCGTATACACTGCTATACACTGAGCCACCATAAACTGTGCTAACCACTGAGCCACCGTATACTGTGCTAACCACTGATCCACCATATACTGTGCTAAGCACAGAGCCACCGCACAGTGCTAACCACTGACCCACCATATACTGTCCTAACCACTGAGCCATCATATACTGTGCTAACCACTGAGCCACTGTATACAGTGCTAACCACTGAGCCATCATATACAGTGCTAACTATTGAGCCATCATATACAGTGCTAACCATTGAGCCACCATATACAATGCTAACCACTGAGCCACCGTTACCAGTGATAACCACTGTGCCACCGTATACAGTGCTAACCACTGAGCCACCGTATACAGTGCTAACTGCTGAGCCACCGTATACAGTGCTAACCACTGAGCCACCGTATACAGTGCTAACCACTGAGCCACCATATACTCCATATAAATCCCGCAACAACAGCATACTTTCCGGAGAGAAGACTGTACTATTCAGCGGCTATTTTTACGGCACCTGTTCATTACACCGCACTCCCAATGCAATAGCATCGGGCCTTTTTCTAGTATATAATATATAAAGCTGAATGTGTGTATGTGTGATTGTGTGTGTATGTCCGGGATTGGCATCTACACGTCACAACTAGAGCCACAAAATTTTGGACAGTCACACGTCTGGACCCCGAGAGAGTCATAGGCTATGTGGTGAGGTGAAATTTTAACCTTGCGTGTTCCAATTCACCAAACAATTTTGACCCTATCTACATAATGGAGGGAAAGTGACTGTTACCAGGTGACAGTGAGAGGAGCTTAATGACAGCACCAAAGACTATACCAGCATATACCAGCATATAGTCACTAAGGTGGGGCCCAGACATGGAATATTCACCACGCACGGGGACATGTATACACACCACATGCACACAAAGAGTAACAGCTAAGGTGGAGCCCCAACATTGAATACTCACCACGCACCCGAACACAAACATACACACCACAAAGAACACACACAAACACAGAGACACACACCACACAGACACCCCACCACAGGGACACACACACATACACACCCTATAGGGACACATGCACTCATCCCACAGGGACACAAACACCACAGGGACACACACCCCACAGGGACACAGAGACACACACTCACACCCCACACGAACACACAGACCCCATAGGGATGGACACGCACCACAGAGACACCCGTCCCCACACAAGGACACACACCACAGGGACACCCCTCCCCCCCAAAAGGACACAAACCACAGGGACCCCCCCCCACAGGGACACACGCACACCACTGGGATACACACACACCCAAGGGGGACACACACCACAGGGACATACACACATACACACCCCACAGGGACACACACACACCCCACAGGAACACACAGACCCCATAGGGATGGACACACACCACAGAGACACCCCTCCCCCACAAGGACACACACCACAGGGACACCCCTCCTCCCCAAAAGGACACACACCACAGGGACTCCCCCACAGGGACACACGCACACCACTGGAACACACACACCCCAGGGACACACACACCCCAGGGACACACACACCACACAGACAGACACAGATGTGCACAAATCGCCTCACACAACTCGCCTCATATGTCTGGTATCTTTAATTTCCAAAAATAAACATCTGATTAAAAACAGCTAATGTGCAACACATGTGCCATATAGGGAATTAAGGCAGATGTCAGTTACATGAGCTGTCTTCTATGTGTATGTGTGAGGTAATATATACTGCCCGGCCAGGGGAGGGTTTACTATTGCCTGGAGATTTATTAGGCTGCCTATAGCAACCAGTCACAGCTCAGCTTCTATTTTCTTATAGGCCATTAATATGACATATTCAAATTCTATATTGTTATAGCTAACGGCAGTTATTTATTAACCCAGGCGTAGCCGGGTAGTACAGCTAGTATATATATATATATATATATATATATATATATATATATATATATATATATATTATATATACATACATGCGCACACACGCACACACACAGTTCTCATATGGTATAAGGTGCAATAACTGTAAGTATTCAGTTTTCAGTTCAATCCATGCTATTCAACAAACTCACTTTCCATAGATGTCACTGCCTCTTGTAGGAGAGTTTCTGGTGATTTATCAGCTACCTCCAGGAAAGTGACACTGCCTGAGGTTGTGTCAGCAAACACTGGCTCTAATAATTGCCACTCTTCATTAAATGTATTTATGAGCTGCTTTAATGGTTCCATCTCAGGCACATCTGGATATTCTCCATCAGGAACTTCAGGTAAAACAATTTCTGGAAAGAAAGTTAAATAATACATTTAATTAAGAAGCAGCAAACAATATAGATGCACAAATGGCAAAAACATAGCCATAGTACATTCAGCATGGTTAATCTCCCCCATAAGTCAGAATCTGAGTCTCTAAATAAGAACTGGGCTGTTTGGTTATAAGTTTGTCTGCCTATTGGAGCTAAATCTAAAAGTTGTGTTTTGTAACTGATATAGATGGCCCTGCTGCAATACTAGACACATTCACTACCAAATGGTTGGAGGAGCTGAGCCTGCTAGCAATAAATGGCCTATTTAATCAGCTGATTAATTATCAGACCCTTCCTGAACTGTTCATCACTGATGGTCTATTCTAAAGCGAGGCCAACAATGTCAAAGTCCTAAAAAATTATTTTAGGGTGCGTGCACACGATCAGTATATGCAGCGTTTTGGACACAGCGTCTTGCCACTGCGTCCAAAACGCTGCGTAGTACAGTACTAGCATAGTGGATGGGATTTCAAGAAATCCCATCCTCACTATGCGTAACCCGCCCGCAGCGTGTTTTGGAGCTGCGGTGCGGGTTGCCGGGAGTCCGCTCCTCCTCCGCATGTTCATTTCATGCTGCGGAGTCGCAAGCGGCTCCCATCGGGTGACTGCAGGGAGAAGCCGCCCAGCACCCTCCGCACATGGTGAGTACAGGGCGGCTGCGGTCTCACTGCGCCCATCCACGGCTTCACTAAGGTCCTGAGGAGCTGCGTCCAACAATCAGCTCCTCCGGACCGTGTGCACGCAGCCTTAAGGTTAACTGGATGAAGTTTGAAGACGTTTTTCATCAATAGGAGAGTGGTGGAGTTCCAACCTTAGAACTCTTTATTAGCTAATGTTAACAACTTTATCTGGTTGTTTTGTGGTTGCTGTAAAGTGCTGCTGATCAGATCCCATTGTCTAAATAGAAGCACTGTTTCCACAGTTTGATGGAGTAGTGGTGTTTCACCCTGTATATTACTTACATCCGACCCTGATGCTGCAAACAGCTTATCAGTCAGGGGTGCTGGGGACATATTCCTATGGCTAAAATGGTGGAAAAGCCCTTTAGCTAGAAATAAAGCCCAAGTAAGGTCCTAATGCTGTTTGCAGAGGCCCAGCTAGTGTATGGATAGCTCTGGTTAGCTACCGTATCTATAAGTAGCGCTAGAGAGAATGTCTTTGCTTTTAGACAACTATGAATAAAAAATAATAAAACAATATTTTTGATGCAAGTTTGTAACAAAGCCAGTACAAGTACACAAGCCCTTTTGGGGCAGGCTATGTTCAGAAAAATTATTAAAATCCAGAATCTTGCACCACATTTTACTATTAACATTATTATTGATTACTGTAAAGTAAACAACATATAAAATAACCTTGTTCTGGCTCCGGCTGCTCCATGTGTGGCTGTAATTCCGACTCTGGTATATTGGCTGTCACTGATTGCTCTGGTGAAGATGTTTCTAGAGGAGTAGTGTGGTCAGCATCCACTGCATCTGTCAGATAAAGACATGTAAGTGTGCCATGGATATGGAAACCCACTATGTTCTTTGGAAAGTGTATTCCTTCACGGTAGAGGAATTAACCATATTCTGGACCCATTCCATTACATTCTGTTAGTTTTGTTTTTTTTTAAATTTTTTCATTTAATAACTTCACAATACAAAAGAAAAAGGATTAAACATATACAGTCAATTACAGAAGAGTCACGATGAACACATGGCTCATCAAAAGACGTTATGTCATTGTATCAGCAAACTTGTGTGTCTAATATTATCCAAAACTACCTAAAGATGAAGGTTTTTAACATTAATAAACGAGAATAGTATAAGACAGAGATTCCCTATATGGAGTTTGTATGTTCTCCCATATTTGCGTGGGTTTCCTCCAGGTACTCTGGTTTCCTCCCACATTTTCTAAGACATACTGGAAGGATGCTTACATTGTGAGCATCAATGGGGACAGCATACTGATGTATGTAAAGTGCTATGCAATAAATTAATAAATATTATTATTATTATATGTGAAACCAGAAGGGCAGGAGGAGGGAAATTAGGAAAGGGACAAAACAAAAATAAGAAAGAAGGGGGAATGGGGGTAAGGGGGAAGTCTCCATCGTCGAGGAAAATCAAGCAGCTAACCAATTTAAGAGTTCAAATCCCGGGCAAACAAATTGGAATATTCTGGGGAAGCCTCAAACTCACTCTATTGGAACCACGTACTGTAGAATTCTTTGTAATTATTCCCGATAGATGCCATAAGATCTTCCATAAGTATCAGTTTGTTTATCTTACCAACCCACATACTTACACCAGAATGAGAGAGAGATCTCCAACAAAGTGGGATGCACGCCCTCACAGCCATCACCATAAAGCGCAATAAGGATCTCCTATAAGTCAGACTGGGAGATTAGAGTGCTGGAGCAAGAACAACTCCGGCCCAAGGTTTTGCTCTGTGTTTGTGACCCGTTTGTTTAATGTCTTCACCAGGCCCGGCGTCAGCACCCGGCGCACCCAGGCAAGTGCCGGGGCCCGACTGCTTGGAGGGGGCCCACCGGGCCCCTGAGGGCTAGGGTCACACTTGCATTGTGACCCTAGCCTGACGCAAGTATTGTCTGCTGCAGCGCAGAGCGTTAAATGCTATGCGCTGCCAGCAAGGGAGCCCATAGAAACCCGATGTTTACATTGGCAACCAGTGGTTGGCAAGGTAAACACCGGGTTTCTATAGGCTCAGTTGCTGGCAGCGCATAGCATTAAACACTATGAGCTGCAGCCGAAAATACTTGCATCAGGCTAGGGTCACAATGCAAGTGTGACCCTAGCCTCAGGGGCCCCTGAGCACATTGCCCCCACAGCCAGGGCCATATCCAGGGGGCAGCTTGGGGTCATTTTCGGCCTCCTGCAGCACCGGAGGTCTCCCCCCTCCCCCCTCCATGGGAGCCGACAGAGCTGCACACTCTGGGCTGAGAGGACCTGTGATGATGTCACATGGAGGGGAGGAGTCAGGGGTCACATGATCAGCTCCTCAGTATATGCAGGACTCTGCTGTGCTGCCCATCATGATGCTCAATTAGGTGGGTGAAGTTTGTGTGGGGTCAGGAGGGATTTGCAGTGTGAATGTAGCAGAGGCGAGTGTGTACTAGGTGTATGGCAATTAGGTGAAGTTTGTGTAGGGTCAGGAGGGATTTACAGTGTGAATGTAGCAGAGGCGAGTGTGTACTAGGTGTATGGCAATTAGGTGAAGTTTGTGTGGGGTCAGGAGGGATTTACAGTGTGAATGTAGCAGAGGCGAGTGTGTACTAGGTGTATGGCAATTAGGTAAAGTTTGTGTGGGTCAGGAGGGATTTACAGTGTGAATGTAGCAGAGGCGAGTGTGTACTAGGTGTATGGCAATTAGGTGAAGTTTGTGTGGGGTCAGGAGGGATTTACAGTGTGAATGTAGCAGAGGCGAGTGTGTACTAGGTGTATGGCAATTAGGTGAAGTTTGTGTGGAGTCAGGAGGGATTTATGGTGGGTTTACACACACCAATTTCTGTGTCCAATATCTGAACAGATCTCTGGTTGCAGTGAAATCATGGACACATAGTTCCATTTTGTGGCTGTGTACAAATGGAACAATGTGTCCATGATTTCACTGCAACCAGAGATCTGTTCAGATATTGGACACAGAAATTGGTGTGTGTAAACCCACCATTACAGTGTGAATGTAGCAGAGGCGAGTGTGTACTAGGTGTATGGCAATTAGGTGAAGTTTGTGTGGGGTCAGGAGGGATTTACAGTGTGAATGTAGCAGAGGCGAGTGTGTACTAGGTGTATGGCAATTAGGTGAAGTTTGTGTGGGGTCAGGAGGGATTTATGGTGGGTTTACACACACCAATTTCTGTGTCCAATATCTGAACAGATCTCTGGTTGCAGTGAAATCATGGACACATAGTTCCATTTTGTGGCTGTGTACAAATGGAACAATGTGTCCATGATTTCACTGCAACCAGAGATCTGTTCAGATATTGGACACAGAAATTGGTGTGTGTAAACCCACCATTACAGTGTGAATGTAGCAGAGGCGAGTGTGTACTAGGTGTATGGCAATTAGGTGAAGTTTGTGTGGGGTCAGGAGGGATTTACAGTGTGAATGTAGCAGAGGCGAGTGTGTACTAGGTGTATGGCAATTAGGTGAAGTTTGTGTGGGGTCAGGAGGGATTTACAGTGTGAATGTAGCAGAGGCGAGTGTGTACTAGGTGTATGGAGCGGAGCCGTGTGTGTACGAGGTGTACGGAGCGGAGCCGAGTGGGTACTAGGTGTACGGAGCGGAGCCACGTGCGTACGAGGTGTATGGAGCGGAGCCGCGTGCGTACGAGGTGTATGGAGCAGAACCGCGTGCGTACGAGGTGTATGGAGCAGAGCCGCGTGCGTACGAGGTGTATGGAGCAGAGCCGCGTGCGTACGAGGTGTATGGAGCAGAGCCGCGTGCGTACGAGGTGTATGGAGCAGAGCCGCGTGCGTACGAGGTATGTGTACCAGTGGTAGCCCCCGCGGATTCCGCTCCTATAGTCCCAGCCACCTTTGCCAGCAGCATTCTTCTCCAGAGTCTCTTCTGCCGCTGTCTGCATTCTGCAGCTCAGCATGGAGGGGCACGATGTTGTCATCACTGTACTGATATGTGCAGAGCGACCGGAGGAGACCGAAGCGGCGAGAAGAGGAGAAAGAGAGATCCGGACGGCCAGACACTCAGCTTGGCTGCGGTGCCACCCATATGGCAGTGTGGCTCCATTGAGCTGCTTACATTATTTGTGCGCTTCAGGATGCTTGTGTATATACCAAGCATCCTCAGACACACAAAAATGCAACATTTTGCATTTGAAGGGTATTTTCAAAAAGCGCAAGGGAACGCAAATGCATTTTAGCCCGCTCCTAACAACGTGTAATATACTCACTGTCAGAAACAGCTCTTGCTGGTTTCGGCAGTCACTGCTCCTGTAAGGCCGCCTTCACATAGGCGTTTTTTTTTAAATGTGGCAGTTGCGGTAAAAAAAACCCAGCATCTGCCGCATTTTACGCCTAGCGGCTGCACTTGCTACCCATTTGTGGGCATATATATATATATATATATATATATATATATATGTAGTCCGCGATGTGTACTAAAGGGGGCCCACTGAGACCTTTTCGCCCGGGGCCCACAGAAACCTGGAGCCGGCCCTGGTCTTCACATCCTCCCAGAACCATGCAAGTTTCCTACAGCTCCAAAAGATGTGTAAAAATGATCCCTCCTCTAAACCACATCACCAACAGACAGGATCGACAGAAAAGAACATTGTGTGAAGACTCTTTGGAACCCTATACAACCTAGTCAAAGTCTTGAAATTCACTTCCTTTAGACTAGAGCTAATTGTAGATTTATGTGCCAACAACAATATCTTATCCCTCTGTTCCGGGGTAAGCCTTACACCCAAGTTCCTCTCCCATTTCAGCAAGTAGCTAGGGGGTGGGAGATCCTCTGAGAGAACCATAATGGACTTCACTACTGATAAAGAGCGTGTCATAGAACCTTCCTCTAAACATAATTTCTCAAAATTAATAATGGGACCCGAATATCGAGGCGCCACTAGAAGAGACTTCAGAAAATGTCCCAACTGCATAGCCCTCCACTCGTCCCACTGAGCCGGCACCGTGATGCTTCGGATCACATCCAAGGACAGCCAGGAGTCATTCCCAATAAAATGCATCACCCTAAAAAAACCCTCTTCATCCAAAGTCTAAAGAATGGGTCATTCAGTCCAGGCCTAAAGTCAGGGGAATCCAATATCGGCGTCAAAGGGAAACAATGGGACAGGAGGTGAGAACGAATCTCCACTCTGGAGCAATACAGCAGCGTTGCATCTATAGTTGGATGGGATATCAGACCCTGGTCGGGGAAGGCCGGTATCCATGGGATAGCAGTCAACAGGATCTCAGTGAAACTCTGTTCGATATGGAGCCAAAGGTTTAACTGAGCCATGCCTACACCAATCCGACACTCTAACCATGACATTACATGCTTATATATAGTGCTGACTACAATTATAGTGACTCACAAGACAGTGAAGACCCTTGATGTGGGTTGCAAGGTTGCATATTTAGGCCAACATATAGAAAGAAAAGGTTTCCCCCGTAATCTTACCCCACTATTATTGCTAGACCAGGGGGCGTATGAGAGTGGCTGGCTGATTGTGATTGGTATCACATTAGGGTCAATAGGGCTAGCCGCCGTGGTACGGGGACACCAGGGGTTTTTAGGTGTATAAAACTCCGTTGCAAGGCAGGGAGAGAACAGGGAGTGAACAGTGTCATAGTCTATACCACTCTCCTTCTTCATGAGTGTTGTTTGCTTGTTTATATATTAGGACACATCTGTCCAGTTTTTAGATTAAAATAATAAAAGTTATATTTTAGAGGTAATTCCTTTGCTTGAAATGACATATCTTTTAGGATTACTTTAAACCTTTTTTCGGTGAGCTGTTGGGATAACCTGCAGACCATCTATCATGTATAATGGCCTCCCAGATCTTCTCTGAGAAATCATGAAAGAGGAAAGAAGGATAAAATGCTAGGAAGATAAGCTGTTACCATAGGTGTTCAGTGCTTCCTTACTCCTCTCTCCCCATGAAATACACATGGCTGAGCCGAACAATCATGTGCATAGGTAGATCAGAAACATTGACGAGCATTCAGATGAAAGCTAATTAATCTGTACTGGCACCATTACTTTATTGCCTGCGATGCTACTCTGTAAAATTATATATGCAAATTACCTCTTCAGGGAGGAAAAGAGCTTGAACTCAAGTGCCATCTATTGGATGAAGCAATTCTAAAAGTCAATAACGACCCTATAACAAGTCTTACCATATGACTTAGGATAATAACCAAACCAGTATGTCAATTAGCAGAGTCAGTGTTTCGGGATCATCATGTTTGCATATTGAGATTATGGTTTGGTTTTTATCCGAAACCATATGATAAGGCTCATCAAAGGATCAATATTGACTTTTAAGATTACTACATCCAACAGATGGCGCTAGAATTCAAGCTTTCTTCCTCTCTGAGACAGAAATATGCATTCTCTTGGCACTTCACACATATGTGTTCCGTAATCAGATAATACAGCCTGTTCTTATTTATATTTTTTTTAAATCAAATACATTTTTATTGATATATTGTAATCAATCATCATAACAGATATAACATATGTAAATCACGCAGTACAACACAGTACATCCCACTGCACCTATAACAATGTTGAACACCCCCCTACCCCCCCCTCCCCACCCTCCCTGACAGCAGTACAGTCCTTTGCATTCTTGCACAGCAAAATTACACAGTTTACTCTCCTCTACACCTCTTCTCCCACCCATCAGAAGTCCACCAGGCAAAGCCATGTGTCCCAAGTGTTAACTAGTATCTTACAGTCCTTTAAATTGGATCCATGGCCCCCATATCGTCTCATGCATGGACTGCGACCCTCTCTTCTCATAGATACCTCTTTCCATTTGCAGGATATACTCCACCCTATTAGAATATTCAGCAGTAGTCGGAGGATCAACCCCAGTCCAATGTCTCGCAATTAATTTCCTGGCACAGTACAGAAGTCTGGCTATGGCAAGTTTGGCACTGGACGTAGTTGAGATTTCCTCCACATATCCCAATAAGCACGTAATAGCATCCCCAGAGACCTCACACCCATACGCCCATTCGATCATGCCTAATACTCCTGACCAGAATGATGATAGCCTGGAGCATTCCCACATCATGTGGAATATACCCGCTTCATCATTTCCACATCTCGGGCACGCAGAAGACTCTCGCAGTCCCATTTTATATAATCTTAGCGGCGATCTATACACCCTATGGACCACATAAATGTGTGATAATCTCGCAGGTTCGCTCATGGAAAGTTTCGGGATGTATTCTAGTATGGTCTCCCATACCTCATCCTGTATGGGGCCTATGTCTTCCTCCCATTTTCCCCTGGCCTTCAGTGGGAACTGTAACAGAAATGTATGCATAAGATCCTTATACGTGCCCGAGATTACTCCTCTGGTATTCCCCTCTTGACAGACATAACTGAGAACCAGATCCGTCTCCACCACCATAGGCCGCGTAGCTCTCTGGGTTTTAATCGCATGCCTAACCTGTTCATAGTGTAACCATTCCGTGCTCGGCAGTAAAAACTCATTCTGCAACTGCAGGAATGGCTTAACGTCACCATTCTCCAATATGTGTGCCATACAGGTTATTCCTTTGTCTATCCACACTCTTATGGACCCTATTTTTTGTATCTCCGGGAGACTACTATTCCTCCATATGGGTGTGTGCATGGTCATTCCTTTCACTCCTCTCACCTTCTTCAATTTATCCCAAACTCTATGAATCAACTCAAGCGTGGGTCCTGTTTTCCCCATCTTTTTCATATCTCCCCCCTCCAAACCCTCCAGCACTGGTCTATCACTCATGAAGTGTCCCAACAGTCGCGTCTGTTCTTATTTATATAGAGAGCAGCAAGTATCTTGTATAGATGTAACATGTAGTGTAGAGACCCATCTGAATGAGCATGCTTTGTTGGGTTAACATTATTGTGCCTCTGCATTGAGATTCAGATACAGAGTGATAACATCACATGTTGCAGTATTCCACACAGTACAGTAATTAAAAAAAGAAAATGCATACAACTGCAAAAAAAAGTAGAGTACAGTTTTTAGACCAGTGAAAAATGGTCAAAATATTCCTTTATTGACATCGTTCAATGCAAATTTCTATAAATCTTTCTTTTTCATTAGAAAACAAATGATCTCATTCTTTATCCTAATTTGCTGCTTATCGTCACACATGAGCACACATACAAGTGTTCAATTTGTGGGCATATGTGGCATTGTTTATGGATATTGCATGATTAAGAATAATGACTACCACTATAATTTTAAAACATGTGTCTCATTTTTGACTGTATATTGTAGATTTGCTTCTTAGAAGAAAAAAAAAACAACTATTGTGGAGAAACTGTGGCAAAATTATATATTAATTATTTGGGCTCTGTATGCTACTGGTACATATGCATGTATGAAGTAATGGATCCGGCACCGGACACTTCTCCAATATTCAAAATTTATTCAGTAATTCATAAGATCATAAAATCAGCGACCTAGGGAGCGCAGTCCCGCTGGACGCGTTTCGTACACAGTACTTCATCAGCAGCTTAAAACCAAATGAACAACAATTCACATATATACCATGTGAAGCCCCCCCCCCCCAATTACTGATTGATAATTAGTATTCAGCTGGTAGGCTGGAGAAGCCTATATCAACTACTTACAGGAAAAGCCAGACCAAATCTATGACTTCTAACATCATGTAAATACATGAATCGTGACAAAAACACTGTGTGCCACCATACCTACAATAAAATTACATGTTTTTATATATATGTACATGCTTCGTATGTCACACTCAACGAGAAACTTGGTTCAATGAAAATAAGAGCAATCCGTACGGTAGTTTAGTCCCTACGGGACTAAACTACCGTACGGATTGCTCTTATTTCTATTGAACTCAGGTTCTCGTTGAGTGTGACATGCGAACTATGTACATATAAAAACATATACATTTCTTTGGATAGTGAACCTAGAAATAAGGGTCCCTATGGGACTAAACTACCGTACGGATTGCTCTTATTTCTATTGAACTCAGGTTCTCGTTGAGTGTGACATGCGAACCATGTACATATAAAAACATATACATTTCTTTGGATTGTGAACCTAGAAATAGGGGTCCTTATGGGACTAAACTACCGTACGGATTGCTCTTATTTTCATTGAACCAAGTTTCTCGTTGAGTGTGACATACGAAGCATGTACATATATATAAAAACATGTAATTTTATTGTAGGTATGGTGGCACACAGTGTTTTTGTCACGATTCATGTATTTACATGATGTTAGAAGTCATAGATTTGGTCTGGCTTTTCCTGTAAGTAGTTGATATAGGCTTCTCCAGCCTACCAGCTGAATACTAATTATCAATCAGTAATTGGGGGGGGGGGACTTCACATGGTATATATGTGAATTGTTGTTCATTTGGTTTTAAGCTGCTGATGAAGTACTGTGTACGAAACGCGTCCAGCGGGACTGCGCTCCCTAGGTCGCTGATTTTATGATCTTATGAATTACTGAATAAATTTTGAATATTGGAGAAGTGTCCGGTGCCGGATCCATTACTTCATATAATCTTCTTGGACGTACGGGACGTCTCCTTCTGGCACCATCCGGTCCGTTGGAATTTGGTGAGCACGAACAAACCCCCTACCCTTTCCTCCCTCAACTATTCTCCTGTGACGTGCTCCCATAACCAAAGATTTATACACATCAAGAATTATGACCGGGACCAGCAATTTTGCAACTGCACTGGAATTGCGTGCGAATAAAGCCGCCAGTCTTTTTTCCAAAGAGCCTCTGGCAGGACCGAGTGTGGACATGTCAGACATTAGGGCGCTTTTCTCTGGTCTTGAAAAGTCAATGATACAGCACCTCAAGACGTGGTGGGACTATACTACACTAGAAAAATATATTGGACATTCTATGATACCACGAGGGCTAAGGCTGAGAAAGGTTGCCACTACTACATACAGTGATACCTTCACTAATAAGTGGCAAGCCATTTTAACAGATGCGTCCATCAGATTAATGAAACTCATCATGGAGGAGGAGGGGGTTAAACTAAACACGTTGGAGGAGTCAATTAAAGAAATGGAGGTGTCACTCAACGCCTTCAACAAACATCCTGATTTTGATACTCTCCAAGTTCAGCTCCAACAAAATGTCAAGGATGTAGAGCAAGCCATCATTGATATTAAAAAGAGAAAATTCATTCGGGATTGTAAAGACTATGAAAGTCAGACTGTGTATGTCTGGAAAAAGTCTACACCCAGACGTCCTAGATCAATTCTTCGGAATAGCCAAACCACCAGTAGAGGGGCACATGTGAGTTTCTCAACACCTCTCAGCAAGGACTCTGATACGGTTTTTTTCAATACCAGCACTCCGCATGCCTCAACTATGATGGGTCAGCCGTCTCCTCATCCCCAACCTCAACAACAGCAAAAAAACGGAGGACGAGGAGGGGGGGGAAAAGGAAGAGGCAGAAATCATCCGTATCATCTGAGGAGACAACGTTAAGTATGGACAATCATTGTAATGTTATTAATTTGTCTGCATGTGTCCTCACAGATATGGAGTTGGCAGTATTGAGCAAGGGATTGAATTATGCACCTACATGTAGGGGTGATATTACAAGAACTTTGTGTGATGTTAATAAATTTGTTAGGGCACTCACCGTAAAAAAGCATTTTTTTAATGAGGGATTAGGGCAGGATGAGAGAGGGCCATTAAATATTGGCCCCCCCGCACCTCCCATAGTCCCTCTTTCGGTGCCTCTTAGAGATCAAATTGCCCTACGTGATTTAACTCATCTGTCTAACACTCAAGATCAAGAGCATAATCAACCCTGCTCCTCCTATGCTCCTATCCCTAATCCGCATTTCTATCCCATTAATTCCAGGGCTCCAGCGATGGATAACTTCCAGCACGTATTGGAGAGAGAGATTAAATCTCTTCTCCTCTCCCGTACGGCTGGACGTGACAACCTCACTGACACAGAAAGGGCTTCACTACAATCTCTTAAGAGTAATCCTTACATAGTTGTACGTGCTGCGGACAAGGGTGGCTCAGTGGTAATTATGGATAACACCCTATACCACAGAGAAATCCTCTCTTTGCTCTCAGACCATACAACGTACACTCAAGTAGCCATTGATCCTACAACTAGGGTGCAAAAAGAACTATCACAATTACTTAAGGAAGGTCAAACAATGGGTGTCATAACAGCGAAAACCCAGGAATATTTGCTACCAGATAAACCTTTATGCCCCATCTTCCATGCCCTACCAAAGGTGCATAAATCAGTTTTTCCTCCACCTATGAGACCCATTGTTGCCGGCATTGGAGGGGTTAACGAAAGACTTTCCAGCTGGCTGGATCATAAACTGCAGCCTTTGCTGGAGGGCTCACTAGGTTTCATTCAGGATTCTAAACAATTACTGAGTGAGGTGAGACACATGAATTGGCAAACAGACTACCAATGGATTACATGTGATGTAATATCCTTATATTCATGTATTCCACATGACAGGGCTATACAAGTACTAACTGACATCCTGCTAAACAGCAGCTTTTATTCAGCCGTGGAAAGTGAGTTCATTGTTATGTGTCTCGCACACTTACTAAAAAACAACTATTTTCTTTTTGATACTAACTACTATGTTCAGATGTGTGGCTGCCCCATGGGGTCCAATTTTTCGCCTTCCTTGGCAAATCTTTATATGATTGCCTGGGAAAGACGATACATTCATGTTGTGACCAACCCCTATCTTGATCACGTGCTCTGGTGGGGGAGGTACATCGACGACGTCATATTGATTTGGAGGGGGAACGTCGAGATGCCTCCCCCACCTGAGTCTGACCTCGGAGGGTTTATCGCTTATATTAACAACAATGATTTCAACGTGCGATTTACTTATGAGGTACAAGGGACTCATGCACATTATTTAGACATCACGCTCCTGGGTAATAGCGTAACGGGAGACATTACCACGTCTCTGTACCGTAAGCCGATTGCGGGTAACACTTTGCTCCATGCAACGAGCAGTCACCCACGTCATGTAGTGAGAAATCTGCCAACAGGGGAACTGATAAGGGCAAAAAGGGCCTGCACAAATAATCATGCTTTCCAGGACGAGGTTGTTAACATCAGTAAACGCCTCCGCAGCCGCGGTTATTCACTACACCATGTGAATGACGCCCTACGGAAGGTAGAGATGAGATCAAGAGAGTCCCTTTTGGAACCAGTGATGATGCAGATGCATGTTAACCCTTCACATCCCGGTGGATCACAACACCAGAGGGTCATGGCAAGACATTCCAAGATGTATACACCCACATTTTCTACACCGTACAGTCAGGACTTCAATGCTATTGTGGGGATTATTCACAAATATATCCCCATATTGCATGAGGATCCTGTACTGCACAAAATTTTGCAAAATGGATACAGATGTGTCCCTAAAAAATCTAAGACCATCGGTAACATTCTGTCTCCATCACTATTTTCCTTGAACACCGTCCATCCCACTTGGCTAAATACTAAAGGTAATTATCCTTGTGGGGGAATAAGATGTGGCCTGTGTAAGTACATGGTGAAAACCAAATTGATTCAAGGGTACACTAGTACCAGGGATCATAGAATCAACGGGTACATCAATTGCAACACAACCCATGTGGTCTACATGGCATCATTTGAGTCATGTAGAAAGAACTATGTGGGGTGTACTACAAGGCCCCTAAAGAAAAGGTTGGGGGAACATATGACAGGTTCAATTCCTAACCCCAGATCCGTGGGTAGAAATTTATCAGGTCTTTCTAAACATTTTAGAGATGTCCACAATGGTGACCTTTCTACCCTTAGGGTGCAAGGAATAGAAAGAGTTAACCGCAATAAGAGAGGCGGAGATTGGGGTCGTGCGGTATTAAACAGAGAATTTTTTTGGATTGTGAACCTAGAGACAAGGGTCCCTATGGGACTAAACTACCGTACGGACTGCTCTTATTTCTATTGAACTTAGTTTCTCGTTGAGTGTGACATGCGAACCATGTACATATAAAAACATTTACATTTCTTTGGATAGTGAACCTAGAAATAAGGGTCCCTATGGGACTAAACTACCGTACGGATTGCTCTTATTTCTATTGAACTCAGGTTCTCGTTGAGTGTGACATGCGAACCATGTACATATAAAAACATATACATTTCTTTGGATAGTGAACCTAGAAATAAGGGTCCCTATGGGACTAAACTACCGTACGGATTGCTCTTATTTCTATTGAACTCAGGTTCTCGTTGAGTGTGACATGCGAACCATGTACATATAAAAACATATACATTTCTTTGGATAGTGAACCTAGAAATAAGGGTCCCTATGGGACTAAACTACCGTACGGATTGCTCTTATTTCTATTGAACTCAGGTTCTCGTTGAGTGTGACATGCGAACCATGTACATATAAAAACATATACATTTCTTTGGATTGTGAACCTAGAAATAGGGGTCCCTATGGGACTAAACTACCGTACGGATTGCTCTTATTTTCATTGAACCAAGTTTCTCGTTGAGTGTGACATACGAAGCATGTACATATATATAAAAACATGTAATTTTATTGTAGGTATGGTGGCACACAGTGTTTTTGTCACGATTCATGTATTTACATGATGTTAGAAGTCATAGATTTGGTCTGGCTTTTCCTGTAAGTAGTTGATATAGGCTTCTCCAGCCTACCAGCTGAATACTAATTATCAATCAGTAATTGGGGGGGGGGGGGCTTCACATGGTATATATGTGAATTGTTGTTCATTTGGTTTTAAGCTGCTGATGAAGTACTGTGTACGAAACGCGTCCAGCGGGACTGCGCTCCCTAGGTCGCTGATTTTATGATCTTATGAATTACTGAATAAATTTTGAATATTGGAGAAGTGTCCGGTGCCGGATCCATTACTTCATATAATCTTCTTGGACGTACGGGACGTCTCCTTCTGGCACCATCCGGTCCGTTGGAATTTGGTGAGCACGAACAAACCCCCTACCCTTTCCTCCCTCACATATGCATGTAGCCTAATATCTTCCATTTAAAGGGAATCTGCCAGTAGGTTTTTGCTATATAAGTTGACGACAGCATGCTGTAAGGGTTAAAAAACAAAAATCAACTGAGTCTTTCTTATCAGACTCTGGGCTATTGTTTATGTAAATTAAATGCTTTATCACCTGGTGTTTACCAGTTGGGCTGCCACTAGTAATTTCGGGGCCCCTGACTACCAAAATTTTGGGCCCCCCTGAGACTCCACCCAGTGTCCACCTGGCTCTGCCTCCACCCTAGCTCCGCCTCCACCCAAACATATATTTATAGTGAAAAATTGGAACAGCACCAAAAATTACCTCAATTTATGTGCAAAGCTTTCCCAACCAGCAATCCAGATGGTTCCTTACAATGGAGTAAAAAAAGGAAAAACAGCACAAAAAAAGTATAAAAAAGTGGACTTTATTGCTCAACGCGTGGCCATGCCATTGGGCGATAAAGTCCCCTTTTTTCTATATTTTTGTGCTGTTTTTCCTTTTTTTACACTCTCTCTATATTACACACACACACACACTTGAGACTGCTGTGGGCTGAATACACAATAGCTGGATATACAATAGAGAAAACAAAGTATAGACAACTGCAGGCTGTATACACAATGAAGACTGCTGCTGGCTATACACACATTAGAGAATAAAGCTGTATGGCTACTCAGGCCCTGACCCTGACGGCAGCCCTGCTTACAACACATAATTGTTCATCTTCTATGGGACTACTTGATGACTATGCCAATACTGGCCAAGATATTCTGCAGCAGCATCCAACAGAACACCACATTGTATCGCTAGGTAAAGGCCACAGAAGCACAGTCATAAAACTCCTAAAAAAAGGCAAATATCTGCATCATTTCCAGCCATAAACCTTACCTACAACCTATAATTATATATCTTCTATGGGACTAATAGACAAGATGTTCTGCAGCAGCTTCCATCTTTACAACACAGGTAGAAGCCAGGCCTTATAGTCTTGATTGATACATTAGAGCATCATTTTCAGCAAAAAACCTAGAATTGCTCACCTTCTATGGGACTACAATTCCCAGTAGATCACACACTATACATGGCCAAGATTTCTGCAGCAGCATCAACTCATGGACACTCGCTGCTGAAGAACTACAATAACCACCATATGACAAGAAACTTGTGTCAAAAGTAGCTACAGGTTGCAAACCTGATAACGTGCAACGTTGCCAAGATGTTTTGAAGTAGCAATGCAAGATAACAACTATCCTTGGTAAATACTGATGTGGAACTACAACCCCCAGGTAAAATTGCATGTTGCTGCTGAAGTGCTGGAAAACTACAAGTCACTGCTGGATTAAGAGGTAAGAGGTTCTGCAGCTGTTGCATAGTAATAGTTAAAAATCCCAAAATATGATAGACTAGATGTATGGAGCTACCCACAGTGACCCTTGCCAAGAGGTTCTGCAGCTGCAGCATAGCAATAACTACAAATCCCAGATTATAGACTAGATGTATGGAGATAACCACAATGACCCTTGCCAAGAGGTTCTGCAGCATAGCAATACCTATAAATCCCAGAATATTATAGACGATGTATGGAGCTAACCACAGTGACCCTTGCCAAGAGGTTCTGCAGCTGCAGCATAGCAGTAACTACAAATCTAAGAATATTCTAGATTAGATGTATGGAGCTATCCACAGTGACCCCTGCCAAGAGGTTCTGCAGCTGCAGCATAGCAATAACTACAAATTCCAGAATATTATAGTCCAGATGTATGAAGCAAACCACAGTGAGCCTTGCCAAGAGGTTCTGCAGCTGCAGCATAGCAATAACTACAAATTCCAGAATATTATAGTCCAGATGTATGAAGCAAACCACAGTGACCCTTGCCAAGAAATTCTGCAGCATAGCAATACCTATAAATCGCAGAATATTATAGACGATGTATATAGATAACCACAGAAACCCTTGCCAAGAGGTTCTGCAGCTGCAGCATAGCAATAACTACAACTTCAAGAATATTCTTGATTAGATGTATGGAGCTAAGCACAGTGATCCTTGCCAAGAGGTTCAGCAGCTGTACCATAGCAATAACTACAAGCCCCAGAATATTATAGATGGAATGTATAGTTAAGAGCTAACCACAGTGATGCCAAGATGTTCTGCAGCAGCTGTACTCACAGATCTGCCGGAATGTCTCCTCCAAGAGCTCCTGCTAAACATGGTCCTCAAGGAAGGTTTGGGGTCTCTCAGTGCCGGGGGCCCCTGTGCTGCTCTCAGCTCCGGCAGCAGCAGCAGCCCCAGTAGTCTGCAGGGAAAATGCACACAATTGGGGCCAGCAGTGATTGACAGGACAGGGGGCCCATGCAAGATGTGAAGGGGCGAGGCCCAAACATCAGGGCCCGCCCCCTCACATCTTGCAAGGGCCCCCCTTTCTGTCAATCACTGCCGGGCCCCTGACAGCTGTCAGACTAGTCAGGCCCTGATGGTGGCCGTGTGTACCATTACTAGACTACTTTATCACTTGCAAGGCAGCCCGATACACCCCCTGTTGTGCTGGATACCTCATTGTCAATGGAAAATCTCTATTGAGAGCCTGGTGTGGGCAGGAGCAGCTATCTCAACTCTTCAGTGTTGCTAAAACTAAAGGCCCCATTACATGTAGCGATATCGCTAACGATAGGTTTTGTGACGTTGCGGCGACCTTGCCAGTGATATCGCTGCGTGTGACACGTAGCAGTGAGCGGCCCCCCGCTGTGAGATCACTGATCATTACGGAATGGCCTGGACCATTTTTCCATCATCGGTCTCCCGCTGGGCATGCTGCATCAGTGTGTGACAAGGAAAACAACCAACGATCTCCATGCTACGCCCATGACAGTGACAGATCCCAACGACTGTCGGTGGTCGCCACATCAATGAGTAGATCTGCCTGTGTGGCATCTCACAAGCGACCACGTAGCGACATTTCAGCGATCCCTGCCAGGTTGTATCGCTGTCGGGATCACTGGAATGTCGCTAGGTGTAATGGGGTAAAAGGGATGTTTTGCTTACATTATAGCTGTCAGATGAGGTAGCAAAAATCTGCTGATAAATTAGAAAGATTACATTTTTTAAATCTTAATTTAATAATAATTAAATTTAATTGAAACTTAATTTAAATAATATAAATTAGGTAGATTTAATAAACTTGTATTTATTTATTTTTTCTGCAAAACTACCCCACTGTTTTTGCTGCTGACCACACAGCTGGCTTCTGAACGGCAAGATGCTATTTTAAAACTGTCTTGCATGTTCCCTATACTCTGAGTAATGGCTCGTTCACATGTCAGGTTTTCTCATACAAGTGCTATCTGTTTTTCTCTCATACCTATGATTGGCTGTGGGGAAGTTCACATTTCTGATTTTTTAACTCGGACCGAGGGGTCCACACAAAAGTATGGAGACTTGTCCAATATTGATCTGAGTGTTGGAGCAAACTCGCTAATGCAATTCTATATGAAAAAAGGTGTAAAACACTTGGATGTCATCTGTGTCCTGTATGTTTTTCACTGACTTCTTGAAAGAAGCTTGAAAAGCGGATTTTACTTTGACCAAACTTTGATGGTAAAAACTGACACACTAACCAAACTGATGAAAATATGATCAAAAACTGCATCACATTATGGTTTGATCAGGTCCGGGGCTGTCCGATGCAAACCTGACAGTCCCGAACCCGATTTTGACACAATGTAGCCCTATCGTGCCGGATAGGGCCGGATGGCAGTGATTTGCCACTCGGTTTTGTCCCTCTCCGGCAGCATCAGGCTGCATTTGTTTTTTTGCCCCAGCCTTTTTATGTCCGGGGCAAAAAATTAAACCAAATTGGATCCTGCCGGATTCTCCCGGGTCCGGAGCGATCGGGCGCCCCGTAACATGGGAGTCTATGGGGCACCAGACCCAACAGAGAATCTGTCAGGTTCCCGGAGAGCGGATGCTGAAGCTCAGCGCCGGCCGCGCTGAACTTCAGCACCTGGAGCTGTCCCCTGCTGAGATTTCAGAACATCGGATAGCTCCCCGCTAGCCGCAATTCTGTAATTTCAGCAAAGACAGCTCCTGCAGCTGCGATCTGCCGAATCCGACTGCAAACAGGACTGGAGGGCATATTAACCCTCCGGTTTTGTTTGTCCAGAGCTGTCAGGCTGTGTCTGTTGCCCCCTGCAAAGCACCAGACACAGCCTGACAGCTGAAAAAATGTGGTGTGACCCCGGCCTTAGACAGTGTGGTGTTAATAAAAAATATCGATATCTTATAGCCTACATATTGTAACATATTGTTTATATGCTTTGATATAGTGTGGTCACTAGACCAAGTGTGGAATGTATTGCAAATATGAAATATGGTTGTTTGAATTCAAACACTATATATTGCAGTATACTGCAGTGTAAAGTTGTCTGATGCCAAGGGTCGGGGTACTCGGATCTCAGACGTACTAGTACGGGGATGTCATGGGTGGTCGGTGCCCGAGTCCGTGCCCTTGAGCAGACAATAAAAAGGGAAAACAAAAATAAATAAAGTTGTTCGTGATGCCACCTGTAGGTCCGGTGATGGCACTGGCGCTGCTGGAACCTCCGGGGTGATGTGCGGCAGCGGATGTCATAGCTCTCTACAGATAGGGCTGAGTCCCCGGGGTGTTGGAGGTAGCAATGGTGGAAAAGGGCAACGTATTCACTGTGCAGCAAAGCAGGTAAATCACAGTTCTCTGAGAAGAAGCACAGACACGTTGCTCACTCTGAACGAGTACTTTACTCTGGTAATCTGCAGGTTTACAGGGTAATGCAGTTCTTTCAGCTAAGGTAGTGGACTGGGTGGTTCTGGCAGTGAGTAATGTCCCTCCGAAGCTCCACTGGTGTTCCTTCTCTATCACTTCCTCTGTCCTTTTCTGTGGTGCCCTGCACAATCCAACTTCTTGAAGCAGGTCTGTCGGGTGATATGGGAACCCTTTCTCTCTCCAAAGGTGAACCCAACCCAGTTTAGTGCTTATGGTGGAGACCTTGCTTGGTGTAGGGCGGTTGGATCGTGCTCCTGGAAAGCTATCGACCACGCCGGTAATTTGCGGTTCAGGGATGGACCTCTAAACCATGTCGGAGCCAGTACCCAGCTTCGGACTGGGCCAGGGTTTTTGGTTACCCTCCATCTGCCCCTTTCTCTTCTGGCTCACCAGGTTGAGGTGCCCTCCACGTTACTTCTCCTCTGCTGTTCTCTTCACTGTGCTGTTCTTGTTCTTGCTTTCTTTCACTGCACTGCTTCTGGTCTGTTTCTACTTTCCCCACTCACTATGTAACCTAGCTCTCCTCCAACCAGGACCAGTTACCCTAGTATTGGGCGTCTGATTGGTCCCCTATCACTAGGTGTGTGTGTGGTGATGGAGCTTAAGGCTTCTACTACTCCTTACTAGAACAAAGCATACTGCACTGTTATGATCCGAAGACCTAGGAGTAACATAAACAGACTTCACCGAAGTAGTTGGCAACTGTACTGACCGCAGTCCCTGACTAAATACCGCAACTAGAAGTAGCTGTGGGATGTAAGTAACCATACCCTAGACACCTTGACATGGCCGGAGAACTAGCTACCCCTAAAGAGGGAAACAGGAAAGTCTATCTTGCCTCAGAGCAGAATCCCAAAAGAATAGCAAGCCCCCCACGGCTGGGAAACAGGACAGGAAAAACACACACAGGCAGATAATAGAGTTTAGAAAAAGAGGCCACACTAGCTAGATAGGAAGGACAGGATGGAATACTATTGCGGTCAGTATTAAAATTACTGTCAAAAACCTCCAACAGCAGATAGCAGACTCAGAGTTATTTTTTGGTACTAAGACTCGCGCCCCCTATATTTGCAGGAACGTATGTGAATCAAACTAGAATAAATAGGTTCTAATACCAGCAGAACTGGAAGCTGCAGACAACAGTGAATAGCAATTCATACCAAAAAGAAAACTTCCTAACTGAGAGCAGGTAAACAAATATGCAGACTAAATATCAACCCACAACTCAGAGCAAGACAAGCAATAAGCAGATCCTCAAGCACACAACATGTGTGCCACAAAATAGCAAAAACCCATTCACTTAGCTTGCAAGGATTAAGCAGAGATGGAAGAAATCAGGGAGAGATGTGGACACCTCCAGGAATAATTACAACTGACAGAGATTGATCAGCTCCAACCACCTATATGCTCCAATCCGAAGCAGACTGCCAATCGTCAGGATCAGCTGAGGAACTCTCCAGCTGCATCACCAACAACAACCACAGGAGGGAGCTCACAACCAGAATTCTTCATCAATGAATTCACAACACTGCACCTTATGGTAAGGTTGCAGTACCCTTTTTGTAGTGCGCTGACTAGCGGAGCGCTACAATATAATTGATGCTGAACTTTGATACTGAGAAACTAGTTAATCCACATGAACTGTCCTTGATGCCTGCTATCCACAAAGTGTTTGCTCTATGTTAATACCGTAAAACAATGTTAATTGTTCTATGGTCTTTGAAGCTGTGTGTTTCAAGGATTCATTATCCTGATTTATACATAAGTGACCACTGTGATATTTGCTTTGACAAACAGTGGTATTGTAACCAAAATACTGATTGAAATAGTGTATGTACATTTATGCATTATGTTCCATGATAAATACACAGATCGATTGCCTAGAATAATGTTTAGATGTAAACTTCTCGAGAGTACAGAAATTGGCCAGTTCAGTTTTATCAACAAGACAAACTTATAAACATTAACTAAAGTCGCTGGAATCATGATACAAACAGAAGCTTTCTTGTGGAGACTTCTCAGGATTTATCTGTCAATTAGACAGATGATGTTTATAACTCCTCGATGAAGAAGTCATTTTGTGTACCTGTATTCGTTTGACGTCCGAATACAGTGTTGTGTTTTCCCACTGAGCGCTCCTGTCTTCATCGTGCTTCTCCGATTGATGCTACAAGACAAGATGATGTGTCATAACTCTGTGGTGATGTGATGTCTATGGGACATTCCAGAAGGTATCGTGGACGCATCACTTCTGTGATGACAAGACCAGAGTATTTCCTTCTCGCTGACACTGAGGTCCCTCCGGTGGAGAAGTGATGTTACAATACTTGGTAATGTATTGATGCTTATTTCTCTATATACTATAATTCACATTAATTGTATAATTAACATGAAATAAATTAAAGGAACAGGGTAATATTGTATCTGCCATTCCATACTAGAGCATTATCCTGATACAATCTTAATAAATTGGTACATTATTGTTTTACCATAAAACTGTATTCAGTGTGCCTAATTTGTATATTAGTGAGCGCTACGTAAGCGCGTACCCGCCCTGTCACTTTGACGAGGTAAGACAGACTCTGTCCAAGAATAAATTCTGACTTGTGCATGGCCCCATAGACTAACATTGGTCAGAGTGCAATCCAACATTTCTTTTGGATCACACTTAAGGTACTGTTACACGCTTCAATGTTGAAACGATATCACTAACGATCTCGGGGGTGCGTGGTTGTTAGGACATCGTATAGACATCGTGGTTGAGATGTCACACGCCTAGATATCGTGCACGACACACTAACGATCCAGCGAGCAGGTATCGTTTGCACAACCCGGCAAACGATACTTGTTCACTGATGTGAATGGGCGAAGTTGTGAACGACATCGTTATCGCAGTGTCACACAGAACGATGCAGCAGGTTGGCTGATCGTGGATCGTCTGATTTGAGAACATGTTCTCAAATCTGCAATCAACAATTCAACAATTTATTGTAGTCATATCTTGGTGTTACACGCAACGACATCCTAACGATGTTGATTGAACGCCTCCAAACCTGTGACGTTTGAGCAATATCGTTAAGGATATCGTAGCTTGTAACAGTACATTTATACTCAACATACAATCGTGTGAACCTGGTCTAAGAGAAAATCAGTAAGTCTGGATACAAACAATGTATAACTACTTATATACAAAGCAATGGCTTACATTACAGTATATAGTGCATATATCATTATTTTAATACTCGTTACTACTAGTGCATCTCAATGAATTAGACTAACATCAAAAAGTTAATTTATTTCAGTAATTCAATACAAAAAGTGAAAATCATATATTATATAGCCCGGTTTCACATCACGTTTTCATGGATCCGGGGCTTTAGCGCTACTAAACTTTAGCACCAGGAGTTGTCCCCTGCATCAGATTTCAGGACTATGTCTAGCTCCCTGCTAGCCGCAATCTTGAAATTTCAGCAGCTGCGATATGAGGAATCCGGCTGCAAACCGGCCCTCCAGATCTGTTTCAAAATCGGGTCAGCCCCGGACCTGATCAGGCCATGATGTGAAACCGGCCACAGAGTCATTACACACAGTGATCTATTTCAAGTGTTTATTTCTGTAAATGTTGATGATTATGGCTAATAGCCAATGAAAACCCAAAGGTCATTATCGCAGAAAATTAAAGTAGGGAGGATGAAGGGTTAAAAAACCACGCTGCCATACTCCACGAGGCATCAAAAGCTGAATATAATATTAAGTTATTAGTCAACGTGTTTCAGGGCTCCCAGAAACGTCTTGAAACATGGCAATATTACATTGATTTTTGATGATATTCTAATTCATTGAGATGCAATAATAAATGTGAATGTGATTCTGCATCTTATTGTACTAGAAGTAGATGATGTACCTTTTTGCATTCCTTCTGCATCATCTGTTTGTTTTTGCATCTCTTCTAGCTTTTTCTTTTCTTGTAACCTCATGGCCTCCCATTGTTCTTTTCTGAAAATATATTATTACTGTTTTCTACAGATTGACATTTTAACCAGTCAGTTTTTTTTGCTAAGTATTTTTCCCTGTACCACAATCTTTACCAGAAATAAAAATCTTGCAATTTTCACACTGGCCACCAGGGATATTCTGGACTTAGGCTGCCTTCAGACTTGCAGATGCATCTGCAGCGTTTTGCAGATGCATCTGCAAGCATCTGCATGCAGACCGCGGCCCCTATGTATATAATGGAGCGCACGGCGGTCTGCAGATGCTTGCAGACCGCCGTGCGCTCTCATTGCCCGCCATTAGTGATCTGTGCGCAGGCGGATGCCTGCGTACAGATCACACACTCTCGTCCGCACCAGGGACGCGAGATGTTGCGTCCCTGGTGCGGGCGAGAGCGTGTGATTTGTGCGCAGGCATCCGCCTGCGCACAGATCACTAATGGCGGGCAATGAGAGCGCACGGCGGTCTGCAAGCATCTGCAGACCGCCGTGCGCTCCATTATAAACATAGGGGCCGCGGTCTGCATGCAGATGCTTGCAGATGCATCTGCAAAACGCTGCAGATGCATCTGCAAGTCTGAAGGCAGCCTTATACTATCCGTTGTGTTTTTTTTTTGTAAAATCTTGTCTCTGATGATAATAAGCCTGCTGAAATTGTTTCCTGAAAGACCAGGAAGTAGGAGTCTAAAATGGCTGCAAGGGGAAAATGTTAAAAGGGCGGCACAGTGGCTCAGTGATTAGCACTACAGTCTTGCAGCACTGGGTTCCTGGGTTCAATTCACACCAAGGACAATATATGCAAGGAGTTTGTATGTTTTTTCCGTGTTTGCGTGGGGTTCTTCCAGGCACTCCGGTTTCCTCCCACATTGCAAAGACATACTGATAGGATGTTTAGATTTTGAGCCCCAATGGGGATGGAAGGTGTTGCAAATGTATGTAAAGTGCTATGCAATTATTAGCGCTATCTAAATTAATAAATATTATTATAAAAGGATTCATACCTTGTTTCTTAAAAATTGTGATAGCGACAGAGACCCTGACTCCACTGCCTTTTCACTCACTGGACTTCTTGCTGTAGTTCTCATAAAACACTGTTTTATCTACAGCAGCTCTTCTAGTCCTCTCAGTGATCAACCCCTACAATGTAGTCCTAAATATTCAAGAGCTGGGCCTATCCCTGCCACTACCACTGATTGGCAGCTTTCTGCCTATGCACAGTATAGATAGATAGCTGTCAAACAAAAATTTAGGGGTGATAAGATAGAGCTCATCGTTGAGAGTACTAGCAGGTATAACAGTGATATTATCAAAAGTCAGCAAGATGCCAAGAAAGTGACTAAGAACTCGAATCGGGGTTTCTGTCCCTATTTTAAGCATAACCCTGAGGACAAAATCCTTTTAAAGTTTCACTGAATAAATTATATAAATTTACAGATAATAATAGTTTCAGCTTTTTATTATCAGACACATAGGTATTGTTTATTACTCCTAAGCAAAGTATAAAGTGTGAATAATATACAAACAATAAGGGTTTTTACTGAATATGTGTCCAATGTTGCGCACGTTTCACCCTTTGCACAGTACAAGGCCAGGTACAGATTGTGTTTCATACCCACGTCAGTGGCTCCATTGGGTTAATGTCTGAAGCCTGGAAATTTGTGATTTGGATGGAACCTCTGATGGAGCCATTCACTTTAATGAGGCAGACAGGATAACTTTGTGTTGTGTGTGGGGTCTTTTTCAGCAGACCTTTTGGAGATAGGCACAAAAGTATGCTTGTCATGCTGTTGTACCCATCGAAATGGTGGATATTGTGGAAAACTAAGGCCTACAGGGCACAAAGTGATTACACCTGCCCCATTAAAGTGAAGAGTCCTGGAAAAGGCCGCTTTACACGGCACAATATCGTTACGATATTGTATACAACGGCACGGGAGCGCGCACGTTTTTGGCACCAGTCCAAAATCACATAGGAGATGTTACACAGGGAGATATCGGCAGGCAACGCAACTGCGATGTCTACGCCCCTCCTTTGCGCTGTGTACGAGCGACCCAGGGAACGACCATTTAACATTGGAGTGAATAGGGGAAGTTGCGCTCCAAATCGTAGTTGCGCTGTCACACAGCATGATCCTGCAAGATCGTCAAGCCAATATCGGCCAGTTGGAGAGCCTGCACAATTCCCAAATGATATTGTTTCGGCATCGTTCTTGCGTCGCATTGCTCATTTACACCACACAACCCATGAACGATATCGGCGGGAACGCCCGAACCACGTGACTTTTTATCGTAGTTGGGCAACGATATCGTGCCATGTAAAGCGGCCTAAAGGGTTCAGCCCAAGACCAATTTTCCATGGCTTCAGAAAGACACCCCAATGGAAACATTAATGTGTGGACCAAATGCAATGTGAACATGGCCTCTGCTGACAGGCTGCTGATATTAAACCTGCAACAGCTTAACATGGCACAATAAAAAGGTATTACAAATGTTGACAAGTACCTTGCTTCTGCTTCTTCCTGCATTTTTCTTTCTCTTTCCTTCTGAAGCCTTTTCAATATATTATTGTTAATCTCCTGTTCATTTAGGTGGTAGAGTCTTTTGAGCAAATACTTTCCTGAAATAAACAAAAATGTCAGAAAGCTGAATGACAAACAATATTACAATGTTTAGACCCCGATTTATCTTTTGTTTTTTTAAGTTATTTTCCTTTTTTGGCTAGTGGTATTAGTTGACAATTTGGTGCCAAATTCATCAAAATGGCTCATGGGATTCGTGAATTTGGTGCTAAGTCAAAAATGGACTTTATTATCTTGACCTGCTTTTGTGACTTTTGATGCCAAATGTCGCCAACGTTGCACCAAAAATTTGCCATTTGAAAATACACCAGGGAAGAACTGGAGAGAAACTGCACCAAATTTTGCAACTTTTTAAAAAGTCGCAAGTGATAAATCAGCCGAAAACATCTGGAATTGGTAGAATCCACAGACAAAGCGGAAAAACAAAACAACAAAAAAAAAATAAAGAGCACATATAAAATAAACTGCAAAGGCGAACAGAATAACGTTCAAACAAAACAAAACAAAAACAGACGCAAAGGTAATGATGAATCAGTCTGTGTCCAAATGATGCAAAATGAAACAACGTCAATTAAATAGGAGATGATTAGGCCGGAGTCACAAGACCATTATTTTCTCATCAGGGAAAATCGGTCAATTATGTTAATCACACTATGATCAGACTAATCCTCCACATCTGTTTCACCTGCATGATTAAGTGACTGCACAGGATAACAATGGATATTAGGGCGGCTTCACACTGTGGCACGATCCGGTCTGGGGCTGTCCGGGAGGACCCTGACAGCCGTGGACTGGATCAGCACACAGAACCGGAGGGCTAATATGCCCTCCGGTCCGGTGTGCAGAGCACGCAGTTCCCGCTGCTGATAAGTCAGGACCGCGGCGCAGCGGTCCTGACCTGTCAGCAGCTGCGTGCGCTGCACACCGGACCGGAGGGCATATTAGCCCTCCGGTTCTGTGTGCTGATCCAGTCCACGGCTGTCAGGGTCCTCCCGGACAGCCCCAGACCGGATCGTGCCGCAGTGTGAAGCCGCCCTAAAGCATCATAAAGTCTCAGAATGACTGCAGTGTGTGAACATAGCCTAAAGCTCCTTCACACGTTCAGTGTTTCGAGTACATGTGGGATCCATTTTTTCAATGGATATCACACGTACCCATTATAACCTATGGTGATCTTCACATGTCCATGTTCAGAATTCAGAATTTTGGATATAGCAACAACAAACTACGTCCATAATGCTGCAAACACTGATTGTGGGAACATGCACTCAGGTGTATCACAGAAGAGCTCTGTGCAAACCATATTGCTTTGACTTCATATTCTGCGGAACAGTTCCTAGCTAGAACAAGAGTGGAAAACATTTCTTTATTCTCCTCTCCTAAGGAATTGCTGATGATGTATTTCTACAATGATTAATCCAGCTCCAATATGTTTAGTCTACTTGTAAACATGGTGTGAAAGCCTACATAATAGATTTATACTAATAAACAACTGAAAGAATTACTGTGTCTAATAAATGTACTAAAAAAGACACCATAGATTTAATATGTCAAATTTACAACAACTATATTTCCAGTTTTCAATAAATAATAATTACCATTTTCAGCAGGATTTTTTAAACAAATCACAGTGTCTGGAAGGAGGCCCTTTTCCGCCAAAGGTATCCAAAAATTTGGTGAATTAAGGAAATTATCTAAAACCCATCCTCCAACAGCGCAGGCATCAGGGAATCTTTCTTTATTGTCTTCATTGACCTGTACAATGATAAATATAGTAAAACATATGAAGAGCACCGTCATAACATGCCCACACTGCGCCTTTATTACATTTATCTATTTTTTTGCCCCACTACAGGACAAGAAGCTAAGATCTTATAATAGTGTTACTTAAGGCCTCGGTACATATTAGACTAATGTAAAATGAACCCACCAATGTCAGTGGGCTCCACTGAAAGTCTAATGCAGTGTTCCCCAACTCCAGTCCTCAAGACTCATCAATGATGCAGGTTTTCAGAGTTTCTTTAGTATTGCACAGCTGATAATATAATCTCCTGCATAGTTGATATTTCCAGCACTGATACAATACTAAGGAAATCCTAAAATATGACCTGTTGGTTGCTTTTGAGGAGCAGAGCTGGTGAACACTGGTCTAATATATATAATAAAAGGGCCTCCCAACTCTTCCTTGACAGAACATGTTGGTTGAGATAAGGATCCAGCACGTGTGATCAAAGAATAACATAACATTGTCTCGCTGAAATAAGCCATCGGATGAGTCTGTTGTTGAGAACACAGGAGTGCTCAACCCATAGACCATACTCACACATTGAGTATTTGAAGAGTATTTTACATCAATATTTGTAAACCAAATCCAGGAGTGGAACAATCAGAGGAAAAGTATAATAGAAACACGTCACCACTTCTGTATTTATCACCCACTCCTGGTTTTGGCTTATAGATACAGATTTAAAATACTGACCAAATAAAGAACGTGTAAATGTTATCTTGGGTTACATTCCCACAATCAGCGCTACTCATGTTCTGGACGCAGCGTATTTTCATTGCATCCAAAACTCAGCGTTTTACAGTACAAGCAAAGAGGAAGAGGTTAATGGAATCCAGTGACCACTGTCCCTTTGTCCACTGCGTATACTCACCTGTGGTGCATTTCTCCAAGTCGCAGAATGTCAATTTCTTTCATGGAATCGCTCACATCTCTGTAGGGATTTTTCCCATAGACTTGCATCAGATGCGGATAATCAGCACATAAAAGATGCAGATGCATTTTTTGGTGTGTTTATAAGGTGGAAACATACCAAAAATACATGTAATCAGCCTCTAATGATGTAAATACCAGGAAGTTACCAGTAAAATACTAAACAGCTAATTTAAGGGTACCTTTACACGCCACAACTTTTGGCGGCGATAGGAGGCAATCTAACGTGCGCGTGCACATATTTCATGGTTGCCTCAGATCGCCGAAGGCGCATTTACATGCCGCAATTTCGCCCTCAACCTCAGGGACCTGTTGCCCTGGAATTTGCCACACCAACAGCGGGAAACATCCGGTAGAATCCCAACGCCGCTTCACACGCCGCAATCCCCAAAGGAATGTGGGCATACATGTTCAGCGCGGTGAAAACATAGGCGTACCAAATTGTTTTACACCGCACCCCAAACACGCTCATTGGACAATGCAATAGTGTCCTGATTGGCCAGCCTGCGCTGGAAGGCTGGCTAATACGTGACGCCATTGCCATTGTGTGGTGGTGAATGGACAGCTGTTCAAACATGGCGCGGTGTCAAGTGACAGCCAATGGAAACACAGTAGCCACCACCAATCATCGCTGACGGGGCACGGTCTCCAGCATGCTGTGGCACGCCTCCAGGAAATCAATAGGCAACGCAGATTCCATCCCTATCGCTTCTTCACACGCCAAAGGCAGGGAATTTCGCCTTCATGATTGCCTCTGATTTTGGAGTAGTGCTGTGAAATCGGACCAAGGCGCAACCTTTTTTATCGCCCCCAAATTCCCCAATTACATGCCGCAATTGCAAGGCAATTTCACGGCAATGGTGACGGGGCTACAGATTGCCGGTCAGATTCCTCGCCGTGGTTTTGGTGTGTAAAGATACCTTAAAGGATGACACAGCAGAGACAAAAAACACATTGTCAAAAATGCATTAAAAATGTACACAAAAACACAATGAAAAAATGCAAGTGTGGAGATGGTGTGGTGTGAATATTCTACAGCGTCAAAAATTCTACTGATCCTGACCATGGGAACATACCCTTAGGGTAATGTTACACGTCGCAACATTGCATGCAATTTCACTTGCAATTTGCTGGTTGGAGTGAAATCATGGACACATTGTTCCATTTTGTTGCCGTGTACAAATGGAACAATGTGTCCATGATTTCACTGCAACCAGCAAATTGCAAATGCAATGTTGCGATGTGTAACGGTACCCTTAGGGTCCTGTTAAATGTGCAGATAATAAGCCTATAACAAGCATTAATTGTCAAAAATAAGATGTCAATTAGTGACTGTTATAATTTATTTGTAGCAATGATTGGCATATTGTCTGGGGTGGTTACTCTCCAAACATAGCTTGCATATCTTTAACAGCAAATCCCTATGTACAGAAGAGGATGTCCTGTCAACCAATAAAAGTTTGGAAGCCTTCATAAAAGATGCCATCAGTTGGTAACATGCATGTGCTCTCAGCTAAATACTGGAATGCTTTAAATAATAACTGCTAATCAACCTTCCTATGAATGTTCATCTGGCCAATCATCAGCCTGTGTAAAAGTACCTTATTAACATATAATAGTGTTAATACTTAGTATTCCAAAACATAGCTCGCCACTGTAAGGCTCCTATTCACACTAGTTTTTGTCATCTGATTTTAGAGTTCTTTTTAAAGCAGCCAATGCTCTTACCAATACAAATCAATAGTCTTATTTTCACATTTTGTTTTTAAACATATCCATATAATCAATCTTAGAAACTGAGCTCCATTAAAAAAAGATGGCACGCAGCATGGCCTAATAGAACATCGTTTTCTGCAACTATAATATCCAAAGACGCAGAGCATTGTTAGTAAAGGATAATGAAAGCACTTTTTATATACTCTACATGTACTGTATTGGTGAAGTCAATACATTTCCTATAACCATTACCTGTTTAATAGCTTTTTCCAGTGCATCAATATAAACATTTGGATTTAGTGTAACTGTGGTTTCTTGCGCTAGTCTCATAGCTTCCTCTACCATTTGTTGGACTTCAGGATGATCCGCAGTAACTTCTTCTGGTTGTTCTACAATAAATGCAAAAAATGTAACTCAGCGTTTCAATTTTGAAAACATAACATAGTATTCTGATGGATGTTAAAATTATCAAAAATCTCTGCTAGGTCCAATAGGAAAGAGAGGGCTTTATTTACAAAAAAATAATTTCTCATGCGCTCAATTGGGGGACATAGGAACCGTGGGCAACACATTGCTGCCACCAGATGACAATAATGGCCACTTTACACACACCAACCTCTGTGACCAACTTCTGAACAGATCTCTGGTTGCAGTGAAATCATGGACACATTTTGTGGCTGTGTACAGATGGAGCAATGTGTCCATGATTTCACTGCAACCAGAGATCTGTTCAGAAGTTGGTCACAAAAGTTGGTGTGTGTAAAGTGGCCATAAGAATTAGAACACTAACTAAAAAAAGTTAAATTCTCCTCAGCAGGCTACATCTGCCTACTTGGATGCAGAGCTGAAAGTGCTTTCCGTGAATGTCTGTGTTTGTGTTAAGTTGAACATAGACCGGAGCCAGAGAAACTTGGGGTGGAGCCCTACGCTGCACTAGCGATTCCTACATGCAGTGCCTGTTGCCTCCTATGCCAAGCTAAATGTTGAAATGCCCGGCTGTGGTCCAAAACGAAAGATCTGTGTTTTTTTGCAACGTTTGAAAATAAACACTGTCTTGGTGTGAACTAAAGCTTAAAGGGAACCTGTCACCTCCGAAAAGCCACCTAACCTATCAATACATGTCCCTGCACCTTCCTATTACCATTATAATTATCCCTCTCTCTGTTAAATGCCTGCTTTTAATGTTCTAAAAACGTTTTTAAACTCATTAAGATTATAATGAAGCGGAGGCTATATGTTTGCTTGCAGCCTCTAGCATCCTTTATCACTGGGCCGTCCACTTTCTAAGATGAAAATGATTAACTGCCAGAGAGTGGTCTCTGCATCAGACCATCTTTGATCAAATCTACCTGCAGTGTGGCACTCCCGATGTCGACCTGATAGGAATCCAGACACAATCCTAAGGTTCGTGTCCAGTGCTTGCAGCTCTAGGGTCACATCCCATGCTCTAGCGATTTCTTGGTCTCAGTTGTCCCTTTCTTATCTGTTCCAAACCTACTAAGCTGTTTAAGAAGATCAAATCTGAATGCAATCCTGCCACCCTCGTGACCTCAGACTTACCCAGGATCGTATGCGGAAGTGGTCAACCTCTTCACAAACGTTCCACAGAGACATCAGGATTGACTAGCTTTACTCTCCCCAAGGTCTTTTCTTCCACCCAAGTTCTTAGTTGCTCAGTTGAAACCACAGTTCTAAAATCTGTAGGTTATTCTGATCAGGTTCTACAGACCATGATCATTGCTCTGAAGCCATCTCTGTCTCTTATCTACAATCATACTGGAGAGTTTTCTTCCGTTGGTGCAAATCTTATGACATCTCACTTTTTTTTTTTTTTTTTTTTTCCTTCACTTCTTGCCTTTCTACAGTCAGGCCTTACAACTGGCTTAGCCCTCGGTTCTCTCAAGGGCCAGGAATCTGTCTTGTCAATTATATTCCAGAAAGCCCTGGATAAAAAAACAAGTCAGGACTTTTCTTCAGGGTGGGGCCCACTCTGTTCCTTCTTATCGGTCTCATTTGGATACCTAGGATCTTAACCTGGTGCTTAGTGATTTACAGTTTTCACCCTGTAAACAAATCAACAGCATTTTCCCGTACCGGTTATTCTTGAAGGTGGCTTTCCTGATTACTATCACTATTACTTCAGGCGAGTATCAGAACTGATGGATCAATCCTGCCACTCTCATTTTCTCATTCTTCACCTGGCATTGCAGCTGATGCCTTTATGCTTTCCCAAGGTGGCTTCTTTTTTCCACTTTAACAAACTTATTGTGCTTACTTCCCTCTGCCTTTCTCCTTCTAATACTGAGGAGAAATCCTTAAACTGTTTCCATCTGGTCAGAGCAGTGCATCACTACCTGAAGGTAGCAACTTTTTTCAGATGTTCACATTTCCTGTTCGTCAGTGCAGAAGGACTTTGCTGAGGTATCTCTGCTTCTAAAGCAGTCATTGCCCGCTGGATTCTTTATTCCATCTTGGAAGCTTATAAGATCAGGAACAAAGGTCCACCACCAGGAGTCAACACTCATTCTACTTAGGCAGTGGGGGCTTCCCTGGCTGTCCACCATTGGACATTGATCTTGCACCTTTCCAAAGGTACCGTTACACGGTACGAGATTGTGTACAATATCGCTCAAACGTCACGGGTATGGAGTCGTTCAAACTACATCGTTAGTACGTCATTGCGTGTAACACTGAGATACGACTACGATAAATCGTTGGATCGTTGATCGCAGATATGAGAACATGTTCTCAAATTAGACGATCCACGATCAGCCAACCTGCTGCATCGTTGTGTGAGACACCGCGATAACGATGTTGTTAACGACTTCCCCTATTCACAACAGTGAACAAGTATTGTTTGCTGGGCTGTGCGAACGATAGCTGCCGCCACATCGTTGGTGCATCGTCCACAATATCTAGACGTGTGACATCTCACCAACAACGCCAAAAAGAAGTCCTAACGAGCATGCTCCCGTGAGATCGTTAGTGAGATCTTAACGACACTGAAGCGTGTAACGGTACCTTAATGCTGCAACTTAGTTTTCCATTCACACTTTTCAAAATTCTACAGAATTCACACTTTTACCTTGGTTCCTGTATCCCCCAATGGTAAGGATTTTATGAGTTACTGTAAAATTCATTTCTCATAGCCTTCATTGGTGGACCTGCACCCTCTCTTTTTGTTCATGATGCTTGGTGATCGTGCGTATTGTGCGTATATTAAAAAAATCAGCTTCTCCTTTTGCATTTCTCATGAACTGAATAGCTTGGTTGCCGGTAGGCGTGTTAAGCCTCCTGAGGAGAAGCTGACTTTTTTTCCTTAGGTTGTAATTCTTAGTGCTAGTTTCTGGGTTGCAGAAAAGTAAAGCCCATCCCATGGATTCTGTGACCATCATTAAGACCTATGAGAAATTTTATGTTAAGTCCCCAAATACTCTTTTTACTCAAAATTTCAACAGGTCAACTTTAGAAAGGGTTGATATTTTACCTGTTTCTTCAACAACAATTTGTTCCTCTTTAAGTTCTTCCTTTTGCACTGGGGTCGTCTCAGTTGTATCCAATTCTGTATTTTCTTTAAAAATACATAATGCATTAGATTAGGCGTGCATTATAACTTTTCAACCCTTATTGTTATAAACCTTAAAAACAGTCTAGTTATGTCACAAATTAGTTTCTCATGTTAAACGTTAATGTTTTAAAAGGAGCCCATCATGTTGAAAATGGTATCTGTCTTGAAGGCAGAAGGTTATAGAGCAGGAGCAGATGATCACCTTTGTGAGAACACTTTCAGGAAAAGTTGCATATTATTCACTAAAATTCCTAGTGTTTCTATGCAGATGAGTCCAGTGGGCAGTCCTACTCAGTGACTGACAGTCTTCCCTGTATGACTGTGTGTGCATTGATAGCTGTCAATAACTAGTAGGACTGCCCACTGGACTCATGTGCACAGATATCCAGTGGCATTGAGGTTTCCATTGATGAATAATGACCCCACTATCTTTGTACCCCATATGCCATACCATCAATTTTTGTGTTCCAACAGTCTTGGAGGGATCTATTCACTGTGGGTTAGTGGCAGACCAAAAGCGGTGGTTTTGTTTGTTAAGTTCACCTTCACAAAACAGTTTGCCTCATCACTCATCTGAAGGCAATTGTCTAGGCTGTGAAGATACGAGATGTGCAGCATCTAAAACAACAGATATTGGAAGCCTGTGCTAGCATTTCTTCTGCGGTGTGGCTATCAGTGTGTCAAGAGTGGGAGAAGAGGGTTGCATTGACAATCCAACACAATGGGCAGCACTTTGAACATATTTTAAAAGTGGTCATAAACGTGTAAATAACTCGAGAAAGAATAAAGTTTACGTTAAAACCAAGCACATCATTGTTTTTCTTATGAAATTCTCAATACCTTTGATGTGTCACATGACCCCCTTCCCATTGAAAAAAATAAAGTTGGATCCAAAATGGCCAACTTCAAAATGACTGCCATGGTCTCCCCCATCTGGAAAAGTTTTCCCCCTCTCAAATACTAAAGTGCCACAAACAGGAAGTTGATATCACTAACCATTCCCATTTTATTTACCGTGTTTCCCCGAAAAGAGGGCGCCCCCCCGAAAGTAAGGTATGCTTGGGGGGGGCGCCCTACCTCCTAATATAAGACACCCCCGATTATAAGGCGCACCTGTGGTCACTCCGGTGGCCCCCGCTCTCCGATGTCTGCGCTCTCCCGTGGCCCCCGCTCTCCAGTGGCCCCCCGCTCTCCAGTGGCCCCCACGCTTTCCAGTGGCCCCCCGCTCTCCGGCGGCCCCCCGCTCTCTTGATTCCCGCTGTAGCTGCTGAGCCAATCACAGCCCAGGAACCGCAAGCCAATCCGCGGCCAGCTGACGTCGTGCATGGCCTCTGATTGGCTCGCGGTTCCTGGGCTGTGATTGGCTCATGGTTCCTGTGCTGTAATTGGCGCAGGGCTCCTGACCTGGGCGGAGATAGGCAGCTACAGCGGGAATCTGGAGAGCGGAGACCACCGGGAAGCGGGGAGAGCGCGGACACCGAAGAGCGGGGGCCACCAGAGAGCGCGGACCGGTAAAAAAAGGTTTGTGTATGGGTATATGTGTGTGTATGGTTATGTGTGTGTGTGTATGGTTATGTGTGTATGGGTATATGTGTGTGTGTGTATGGGTGTGTGGTGTGTATGGGTGGGTGTGTGTGTTGTGTGTGTATGGGAGGCTGCAGTGGGATGTAGGGTATATAAAACACCCCCCTGAAAATAAGACATGGTCCATCTTTGGGACCCCAAAAAAATATAAGACGGTGTCTTATTTTCGGGGAAACACAGTAGGTGCATCCATATAAATGGCCCACCCTGTATATTTTTTTATTTAAATATTGAAAAAAATTTCTGTAATATGTGAATAAAAAAAATTCCACTGGTGTTTCCATCTTACATGACCAGTAACGTTTGCTTTTTTTGGGATCTGGGGCTGTGTGTAGGCTTATTTTTTGCATCCTGAGCTGACATTTTTAATGATGCCATTTTCATGTACAATATATTCAATGTTTTGATTACGGTACCTCTTATTGCATTTTATTGTGGCATTGCAGCGATCAAAAAAATGTAATTCTGAAGTTTTGATTTTTTTTGCTCATTACGGGGTGTACCAATCAGATTAATGTATTTTATATATTGATAGATCAGACATTTCTGGACATAGGGATACCAAATATCTGAATATGTGTATTTTTTTTATTTTTTTACTTTTAATGGGCCAAAAGGAGAGTGATATTTACTCTTATTTTATAAAAAAAATTAATTTTTTTTTAACTTTGTTTTTTTTTGTGTGTAATCTTTTTTCATTGAAGGAAGAAAAAGAAAAGGCATAATAAAATAACCAGGGTGTCATAACATTGGGTACATTATAATGTTTAAAGAGAGTATTCAAGTCCTGATCTCTGTACTCGTTCTTTTCATGGGGAATAGCGTCTATGTGAATTAACTTCCTAAGAGAATCCGCCTAAACGAGCACAACAAGACCATTCATTGTCCTTCTGCCCTGGTTTCAGGGGGAATAAAGTCTTAACCTGTATATCAGGAGCTTGAGTAGTATATAGGAACATTGTCTTACCCAATATAAATTGTATCTTAAAATATATAGGTCTCATTTTTAATCAAACACTCTAAACAGAAAGAGCCTCCAAGCCCCTAAATATGTCAAGTAGGAGAAACCTCAGAGAGCAGAAACGTAGAGGAAGAGGTAGGAATAGGGAAGAGAAAGAAACATCAAGAAAAGAGGGGACGTGGAGGGAGGGCGGGGAAGGAGGTACATTCTCGTCTCTATAGGGTATGGTAATTGTAGATAAATATCCAACTATCTCCTCACCCACTTCCCGAGGCCCCCCCCCCAAATCCTCCTGCAAACCCCAGTAAGGTGAATGCTAGGAGGAAGGGAGGCTCTACTCCAGCGGAGCAGATCATGTGGGCCCCGGAGAGGTATCTCCGAATGCAGAAGTAAAGTCCGGGGAGTCCAAAAACAGAACCCATTGACTCCAAATTTTAAGGAACCCGTCTTTGGAGTCTCTAAGCTCAGCTGTGAGATCCTCCATCTTATAGATTTTGTGCATTTCCACCAGCCAATCTGTCAGTCTCAGGCACTGGCGCGATTTCCAGAAGCGAGGTATAACCATGCGGGCTGCCATTAAGCAGAATCGAAGAAAATCTTTCTTTTGTAAACTAACTGAATCAGGGAGTACCGTCAGAAGGGCCACCAAGGGATTAGCACCCACTCGGTTCCTTGAGATTTTAAAATACACATCAAATGCTGAATTCCAGAAGGGTTGAATCTCTACACAGCTGCACCACATGTGTAGAAAAGTACCTCTCATTCTCACATCTCCAACATCTATCAGATAAGGAGGGGCTTTTTTTTTTTTTTACTGTATTTACTAGTCATCATAGGGGACTTGAAGTGTGATCATCTGATTGCCTATGGAGTATAGAGCAATAGAGCAGTACATCAATCACGGGAGGACAGTAATGACAGACAACATGGGTCATCAGCTGACGTGACAATCTATTAGCGCCCTGAGATCACTTTATGGGAGCACCAATGGGAGTGGAGAATAACGTGCCCCCCACTGAAATGTGTTAAATTCAGCTAGCAGAGACTGACAGCAGTGAGATTTAACTAGTTAACAGCAGAAAGCAGATCTCTCATCCACAACTGGCTGTTAGGGGCATATGAAGGCTGACTAAATCAGTTGTCATATGCAGGGTATGCAACTTTTGACATACATACAAGTCAAAAGTCATGAATAGGTTAAATAACTAAATTCTGTAATGTCAAGAATATATATCCATTCATTCTTTACAATTCACATACCTCTCTCACTACGATCTTCATCCGCTAGACTTGACATTTCATCAGGTTCTCCTTCCTTTTCAATTTCTTTCTTAGCTTCTGCCATTAGAATGATAATAATAGTCATTCACTTTTATTAATGAAATGACTGTATCCACTTAGTTGTGATCTGACAAACTTTAGAAGCTATTAGTGACCACTTCCTGACATTTTTCAACTTCTCAGCTCCAAAAAAAATAAAAAACAATTAACAAAGAACAATTTCCATCAAAGTTTTGTGTTGTATAGAAACATCCGAACCCAAATAATGTAATGTAACACACACTCCAGTGTATTTTATGGACAGAAATTTCACTGTAGTTTGATTTCAAGAGGCTGTTTTGTGAAAATAAAAGATCAGTGCAGATTGTGCATTAGGTTTTTATACCAATTCAGACATACAAAGGTTGTGAGGTATACTGGTAATGTATATGGCATGTATGTTCACACAGACAGAGATCTGTCGTGATGTAAAACCAGATAGTTCACCTGAGACTTGTAGTACCCACATACCTCCAAGAGGTGTGTCTCATGGATATAATGAGACTACTGATGTATGACATGTTCCGTGATGTAAGGAAGGTCCTTCACTCTTCCTGTGTGAGCCATATGACAGACAAGCATGCCTCAGAGTGGAGCTGGCTAGAGCTCTTGGAAGTCCAGGTGGTAATCAAGGCCCGGTGGATCTGGACTCAGGACGGGTACCGACATGAAGCAAGTCCAAGGATCTGGTGGGTGATCGCTGTGTGTAAACCCTGGACAGTAAGACTGGCAGGAGCCAGTCTGAACCCTGCTAAGCTGCAATAGCAGGTAAAATCAGAGTGGGACATTGTGTGCTGAGTGGAGGTCAGTAGATAATTGTGTGCTGATGTATCCGCTGAAGATAATGGACTATATGTTATGTACACTTCATATAGATTGTTGTCATGGCTACATAACCAGAGTAGCAGTTTATGACTAACTAGATGGTGGCTCGATTCTAACGCATTGAGTATTCTAGAATATGTATGTACCGTAGTTTATTTATGAAGATGTAAGAATAATGCAATGTGAAGCTGGGTATAATCCCGTGCCAATATCACTGATTGGTCGTGGCCACAGCGATGTTGGTGTGCAGTGGTGTTGGTGTGCAGCGGTGTTGGTGTGCAGCGGTGTCGGCGTGCAGCGCTGTGGGAGTTCAGTGGTGTCGGTGTGCAGCGCTGTGGGAGTTCAGTGGTATTGGTGTGCAGCGGTGTCGGTGTGCATCAGTGTCGGTGTTCAGCAGTGTTGGTGTACAGCAGTGTTAGTGTACAGTGGTGTTGAGCAGGGGTAAGTGGGTGCTGAGCGGGGGTGAGTGAATGCTGAGCCGGGGTGACTGGGTGCTGAGCGGGGGTGAGTGGATGTTAAGCAGGTGAGTGGATGCTGAGCTTGGGAGAGTGGGTGCTCAGCGTGGGTGAGTAGGTGCTGATTTGGGGAGACTGGGGGCTGAGTGGGGGTGACTGGGTGCTGGGTAGGGCTGAGTGGGGGGTTACTGGGTGCTGAGCGGGGGTGACTGGGTGCTGAGCCGGGGGTGGTTGGGTGCTGAGCCGGGGGTGGCTGGGTGCTGAGCTGGGGATGACTGGGTACTGAGCTGGTGAGTGGGTGCTGAGAAAGGGTGAGTGGGTGCTGAGACGGGTGACTGGGTGCTGAGCGGGGGTGAGTAACTGCTGAGCGGGGGTGAGTGGCTGCTGAGCGGGGGTGAGTGGCTGCTGAACGGGTGAGTGAGTGCTGAGCGGGGGTAACAGGGTGCTGAGACGGGTGAGTGGGTGCTGAGCGGAGTTGACTTGGTGCTGAGCGGGTGAGAGAGGGGTTCAGTGGGGGCAGTGTGGGTTTAGTGGGGGCAGTGTGGGTTCAGTGCGCAGTGTGGGGTGAGAGGGGGCAGTGTGGGTTCAGTGGGGTCAGTGTGGGTTCTGTGTGGGGTGAGAGGGGTGAGCAGGGGTAGTTGGGGGTGAATAGCAGAATGGAGGAGGCTCCACTCACCCCGACATTTTTCCTCTTCGGCCCTGTTCACACATTGCGTATTTTTTTGCGCTTTTTTACGCGCGCTTTTCAAAAATACGCAATGTGTTTTGTGTCTGCCAGCAAAGTGAATGGAAAATTCACTTTGCCGTGCAGACACTGCGTAATTTTACGCAGCGCTTTTATGGGAGAAAACGCTGCTGCGTAAAGAATTGATATGTCAATTCTTTATGGAGAAGCTCCTGCGTTTTCTCCCATAGGGGTCGGCGCTGCTGGATTTGATGTCACAGAGGGGAGGAAGTATCCTGCTTCCTCCTCCTCTCTGTGTCATGTGTGACCACCCCCATTTGATTTCACAGTGTATTAATATACACTGCAAAATCAAAATTAAACAAAGTCAAATATATGAAAAATAATAAAGAATGAATATTTACCCTCCGACGGCTATTCTGGTGTCCAGGAGCCGGGAGCCGCCGCAGGAATTGACCTGCTAGGACCTATCGTGATGTAAGAGGGGCGTTCCCGGAGCTGATTGGCCGCTCGCGATCATGTGATATGTATCACATGACCGCATGTGGCCAATCAGCACCGGGAACGCCCCTCTGACATCACGGCAGGTCCTGGCAGGACTGTACATCGCCTGGCTCTACACCGGAGACAGCGAAAAGGCGTCGGAAAGGCAAGTATGAATTCTTTATTATTTTTAATATATTTGACTTTATTTAATTTTGATTTCGCAGTGTATATTAATACACTGCGAAATCAAATGGGGCTGTCACACATGTCACAGAGGGAGGAGGAACCAGGATTCTTCCTCAACCTCTGTGACAGCGGGAGCAGGAAAGCGAGTGGAGGTGGGCACAGCGGGGAGGTATCGGGCGGCTACTGTGAATGAACAGCTGATGCCAAAGCATCAGCTGTTCATTTCAAATAACGGGGCGGGAAAGCTGACAGTGAAGTTGGCTTTCCCACCCGCTATGTGAGTATAGCGCTGTCACGGCAATCCCGCATCGCTAATGCGCGCGGCTGTTTTGCATACGCTGTGCTCATTGGTTGCCACGGCTGGCAGCAACCAATGAGCACTGGTGCGCGATTTCCGTGACAGACAGAGAACCTTAGATGATTATATAGTAGATAATAAACCAGCTGGACTTTCTTTTATAAGAACTATTGCTGTGTGCTTGAATTGCGCAGCTAAATCAAGTGTACCCCAACATAATAATTAAGTGCTATCTCACAAGGGGGAGACTCTATAAATGGCCATTGGTTTATGCGAGAGCTCCAATTTGATTACAATATCTGCTGTAGAGTTATAGTGGGAATTTTACATTCACTTTGCTCACTCAGTACATAGCGACAGTGCCATTACTAACATTAAACTGGAATCCTCAGCATGGAGAGACCCAAACGTGGGCTCCCTATGCTGCAAATTATAACCCACAGCCACCCCAGAAAATAGCGCATTCATTAGAGGCGCCATTTTCTGGTGCTGTACCCCAACTCTACTAGTTGCCCTTGTGCTGGTGACACACAGGTTCTCCATACGCGACATGGTGTCCGTTAACAATTTCAATGGAAAATTAGCTCCAATTGTTAGCGGACACCATGTTGCGTATGCAGAGCCCCTCCCTGTGTGCCTGAACATTGGAGCTCCCCCACAAGTGACCCCATTTTGGAAACTAGACCCCCGTATCTAGATGCATAGTGAGCACTTTGAACCCCCAGGTGCTTCACAAATTGATCTGTAAAAATAAAAAAAGAAAATTTGTGTGAAAAAAAAAGTACTTTTTCCTTATTACAGATCAATTTGTCGACCACCTGGGGGCTTAAAGTGCTCACTATGCATCTAGATACGTTCTCTGGAGGGTTTAGTTTCCAAAATGGGGTCACTTGTGGGGGAGCTCCAATGTTTAGGCACACAGGGGGCTCACCATATGCGACATGGTGTCCGCTAATAATTCCAATTGTTAGTGGACACCATGTTGCGTATGGAAAGCCCCTGTGTGCCTAAACATTGAGCTCCCCCACAAGTGACCCTATTTTGGAAACGAGACCCCCCAAGGAACTTATCTAGATGCATGCATGTTATGTATTCACTATTTTGTGTCACATACCTCTCTGGTTTAGCAGAATAAAAATTCAAAATTTGAAAATTGCGAAATTTTCTAAATTTTTGCCAAATTTTTGATTTTTTCACAAATAAACGCAAAAATTATCGACCTAAATTTAATACTAACATGAAGCCCAATATGTCATGAAAAAACAAACTCACAATCGCTAGGATCCGTTGAAGCGTTCCAGAGATATTACCTCATAAAAGGGACAATGGTCAGAATTGACAAAAATGCCAAGGTCTTTAGGGTCAAAATAGGCTGGGTCATGAAAGGGTTAAAAAGCCATAGATAAAAAAAACTATCAACTGGTCAATAATTCACCAAAGTGTTCAAACATAGATCAAAGAACAGAGAAGGAAAGAAGAGGAGAAGATGGAAGTGAGGCACATTTTCTTATACCTTCTGCTTTCAGTAATTTCTCTTGCTGTATCTTTTGTTTCACAGCTTCTATAGCTTTTTCAGTGGCTTCTTCACAAGCTTTTTTAATGGCATTTTGTTTAGCTTCTTCCATATATGGCAAAATAAGCACAGACATATCAAATACCTAAAAATAAATATATAGAACATATTAATGATTCGATTGTGTCCCACTTGTTGTTGATTTTTCGCAAAAAAATTAGAATTTATATCTTTATGTTTGAAGCCTGAAATGTGGCCAAAGGTTGAAAAGTTCAAGGGGGCCAAATACTTTCACAAGGCACTGTATTGTAAGTACCGTAATGAGGCTGTTTGAGGGCTTGTTTTTGAGTCCTGTGCCAACGTCAAGGTAACTACTGACAGCATTCACAACAATAGTAACTGGGCTTGTATAAAAAAAAAAAAAACATTTAAGAAAAGAAGGGAGTGAGTAAAGAAAAAATAAATGTTTTAAGAAAAGAAATGCTACTGATTCAATGTGGGTGATAGAGGTATAGAAAGAGAAAAAGGATGTAGAGAAGTAATATACATAGATTGCTTAAACCTAGCTACCGTAATTAATCATACATAACATGTCGTCTAGTTCTAAGGCCCCTTTCACATCAGCCTTTTCGCTGAATTGCAGCAGATCCGGCACATTTACCGCATCTGCCACGTAACGGTCGCATTTGCAGCACACTTGCGGTAAGCCCTATTCATTCTCTATGGGGCTTGCGGTTTGGTGCCACAAGTGTGGTTTGCCAGATCTGGCAACAAGTGCCGGATCTGCCAAATTCAGCGAAAAGGCTGATGTGAAGGGGGCCTAAGATGAGCACATACCTTTATTAAGTCTGATATTTATCAGCGTAAAACCCAATTGCATGATCTCTCTTCCTACAGCTCAAAAACTTGTCGTAATAAAACAATCTAAAATAATGATAAAACTGCAGAGTCCAGTACTATACTCATTATCTTGTGTACATTGAGGTATGCTTTAAAGAAGGAGGTATCCCAATCATGGCATTCAGTTACCTTTCCTGAGTATTTGTTGGCTATCAGGTTGCAGACAGTTGTCTTCCCTGAGGATTTTGGCCCCAAAACTGCCACCTTGCAGGGAGGTAGTGGCATAGGAGGAAGAAGATATGGTCGAGGATTCTGCATAAACTTCATAAGCGATTCTTCAGAAGAAAGGACGTACATTTTATCCAGAAGACTGAAAATTAAACAAAATTATATTAGAATAATATAATAATTATATTCATAGGGAGTAATTTTTGCAGAACACTTACCTAACAGCAAATTCTGCCAATCCTTTTTTAATATACCCCTCTTTCAAAGCCACAGGACACAGAGTCCCCCATCTGCTTCTGCGCCACCTGTATCTTGGCGCAATCATATGGTATGATGAAAGTGTCCTCATTAATTCATCCTAATTAATTTAAATATATATGTTTTACTTTAAATCAAATCTTCAGCTTACAAACACCTTTGCACTTGTATTTCTATCAAATAATAAATAATGTGTTATATTAATTGCTTAGCCATGCATGGCAGAGAAAAATTAATGAAAGGTTGCAACGCAGGACACTCTGGATGGTGGATAAGCAGCCCTAATTGAGTTCCAGATAAATCATAGCTGGCCTGCAGGCTCAGCGTGAATCAGTGTCAGCGAGAACTATCTGTCAACAGTTGAATGAAAGGAAACGCTATGGCAGGAGACCCAGAAGGACCCCACTACTGACGAGACATGAAAAAGATTTCAGTTTGCCAAAATGAACGTGGGTGAGCTGAGATCCTTCAGAGAAAACATCTGGTGAACTGACAAAACCAAGACAGAGATTTTTGGTAAACCATATCATTCTACTTCTTACTGAATTTCGAATGAGGCCTACAAAAAAAAGAACACAGTACCTACACTCAAACATGATGGAGGTTCAAAGATTTTATTTAAAAGAAAATAATTTTTCTCTGTGTGTGTGTTTCTTAACTATTTACTTAAAGGATTGGCAATGTGGGGGTCTTATAGAGACCTGAATAATCCAGGGCTTGATGACAGCTGTCAATTCTCAACTGTCATCATTCCCTTTTATTACCTTGACTGCCACTGCACTAGGGCCATTGAGAAGAGTCGGGTAAAGCTTCAGGATTTGCCACTTTTAATGAATGTGCCAAATTCTGGGGCGGCTGCGTGTTGCTATTCTTACCCTGGCGGGGGATCAATAACTATGTGCCTTCCCAGAGTGAGAATAGCAAGTCCCAGCCGTGTGCTTTATCATGGCTGAGTATAAAATCAGGGGGGACACTACGTCAGTTTTTATAATTATTTATTTAAATAATAAAACAAAAAAAACATGGGGTCCCCTGTATTAGATACTCAGCCAATGTAAAGCGCACAGCTGGGGGCTGCAGGCCACAGCTGTCCACTTTATCTGCATTGAGAATATAAAATACAGGGAAACCTTATGTATTTTTTCAAATTATGTATTTATTTTACATCTGTGTGTGTGTGTACGACAACCAATAACATACGCCGGCTTAGAACGCATCTGACTGCAACCAATCACAGACGCCGGCATAGAGGGCGCCTGACTGCAACCAATCACATAGGGTGAGCGGGGGAAGCAGTGGAATATGTGTGAGGTTTAATAAGTGGACCTGGAAGCAAAGTGTGAGAGTAGCACAGAAGCTTGGTAAGTAGGATTTAACTATATAATCATTGTTTTGCTTCATTTTACCTTCCCTTACCAAACCCGAACAGTTATATGGACTTCTCAGGAAAGTCCATGTTCGGGGTCCATGCACGGACACTAGGTGTTTGGTACGGAGCCCAAACTTTACCTTTCGGGTTCGCCGATCACTAATTATAAAGTCTACAAAACCTTTCCTTCATTCAATTATTTATGGATTCATGTTGTAATAGGTGATACTACTAAATTCTGCAAATAATCTGTTTCCCGTTATAATCCCTTATCATGGCTGGGTGTATAATATTTTTGCTTTGGTGATAATAGAAATTATCAAATTATTTAGCCCTCTGAAGTGTCAGCCTCCTGATGTGCCCAGCAAAAAAGGGGGGGATGGGTGAAACATGTTAAGGTGAATGATACTAGAGGGGTAAGAACCGAGATTAATGAGATGATATGCTGAGATACTAAATACATTACAGTACCTGAATTTAACTGTCAACATATGAGCAAAAATATAAGGTTACAATTTATATCCATATTGGTTGGAATAGTCCTGCTATATAGGGCTAAAGTTCCTGTATTTTTGGGATAGCTAACAGAAAACAAATTTTAATTAGATTATATTAAAGTACTCTACAATTGATATTCTGAGGGTATACATAGACCTAGGTTATGGTATATTGTCAGGGTAATAGTGCAATACAAGGAAGATATAAGCATTATTAGCAATGAAAATAGTGCAATACTGGTGCTTTTGGTGCAATTATAACAGTGCAGCACTAGTGTCTTCAATTCAATAGTGCAATAATAAAAGTATAGGATGAACACTAAAGGCTTTATAGGCATTAGGGTGAGACTACAATCATAACAGCAGAATCTGGGCTTTATTACTGCAACATTCATAGTGCAATATTAATACCTTTGGTGCAATAAATATAAAGTATTACCAATACTATCAGTGTAATAACAACAGTATAATTTATATATGTTACATTATTGGGAAAAAAAGCATATTTAAGTACTTTAATAGCCATAGTCATCTTCACTACAGGAACTAATGACTATCTGGTGCCGTACATTATAGGGGAAACAATAAAGAATATCATAGTGGACTAATATATGACCCATGCTTTATGGGTATTTACCCTATATTTGACTTCGCAGTATGACCCTATATCTTTTAGGTTTGGCACTGTGGTGGATACACTTGGACCAAAAATGCTGGATTTGTTAGTATGCGTTTTAATAATAATAATAATAATAATAATAATAATATTAATAAAACTTATTTTATCATATTAGTTCATTCAAGTCAGTGAATCTGTTTTAGATTTAGTGGACTCCTGGAGCTAAATAGGTCCTTGCCCAGTGATTTAAAAAAAACATGTATCATTTTATTGACAAACTAGCTGTAGATCCCGACGTTGCCCGAGCATAGTAACTAAATGTGGGGCTATGAAATGGGTGGGGCTAACTGGGGGTGTTGGTGGTACTATGAAGTGGGCATGGCTATGCAGTGGGCTGGGCAAACTGGAGAGGGCAGGGCTATCTGGAGAGGTGGAGCTATTCATAGGGGTGGAGCCATGAACTGGGTGAGGCTATCTGGAGGTGGTGGAGCTATGATACATATATACAGGGACGGCGTCAGCACCCGGCATAATGGGGCAAGTGAAGGGGCCCTGAACAGCTGGAGGGGGGCCCACTGGCCATCAGGGACAGTCAGCCCTGACAGCCAGGGGCCCATTAGGGACAGACAGCCCTGTTAACAAGGGGCACAACAGGCAGACTCCGCAAGGAGCTAAGTGCTCTGTGCACATGGCTAATTTGCATGTGATGCAGATTAGCCATGTGCAGGCTATGGGGAGCAGTGGAGCTTCCTCCTTTGCCTACTGTAGCAGAGTGATGAGTCATCGGTCCCTGGGATCTCATCACACTGTTGCAGGAAGGAGGAATCTCCACAGTCCTGGGAGCCTGCTGCTATAAGAATGTGGTGGGGAAGCATCTGAGGAGAACACAGCCCAGGGGGAGCAGATGGAATGATCAGTTTGCTTGTTTTTACTGTGAGCAGCAGGATGGGGGATTATATGTACCATGGAGGCTGTGCTAACTGTATATAGAGTCTGTGCTGACTGTATATAGAGGCTGTGCTGACTGTATATACAGGCTGTGCTGACTGTATATACAGGCTGTGCTGACTGTATATACAGGCTGTGCTGACTTTATATACAGGCTGTGCTTACTGTATATAGAGGCTGTGCTGGGGTATGTATAGAGGCTGTGCTGACTGTATATAGAGGCTGTGCTGACTGTATATAGAGGCTGTGCTGACTGTATACATAGGCTGTGCTGGTGTATATAGAGACTGTGCTGACTGTATATAGAGGCTGTGCTGACTGTATATAGAGGCTGTGCTGGGGTATATAGAGACTGTGCTGACTGTATATAGAGGCTGTGCTGACTGTATGTAGAGGCTGTGCTGACTGTATATAGAGGCTGGGCTGACTGTATACAGAGGCTGTGCTGACTGTATACAGAGGCTGTGCTGGGGTATATAGAGACAGTGCTGACTGTATATAGAGGCTGTGCTAGAGTATATAGAGGCTGTGCTGACTGTATATAGATGCTGTGCTGACTGTATATAGAGGCTGTGCAGACTGTACATAGAGGCTGTGTTTGAGGTATATAAAGGCTGTGCTGACTCTATATAGAGGCTGTGCTGGAGTATAAAGAGGTTGTGCTGACTGTATATAGAGGCTGTGCTGACTGTATATAGAGGCTGTGCTGACTGTATATAGAGGCTGTGCTGGGGTACATAGATGCTGTGCTGGGGTATACAGAGGCAGTGCTGGCAGTATATGGAGGCTGTGCTGCCTGTATACGGAGGCTGTGCTGTGGTACACGGAGGATGCTGCTGAGGTATATGGAGACTGCTGTTGTGCTGTATATATAATATGGAAGCTGTGCTGGGCTATATATACTATTTGGAGGCTGTGCTTGACTATATATACTATTTGGAAGCTGGGGTGGGCTGATAATATAATATGGAAGCTGTGCTAGACTATATATATTATTTGGAGGCTGTGCTGGATATATTATTTGGAGGCTGCTGCTGGGCAGCCATAGCTTTCAAATAATATATACAGCCCGTCACAGCCTCCAAATAATATATATAGACTAGCACAGCTTCCATATTATGTATACAGCCCAGCACAGATTCCAAATAGTATATACAGCCTGTAACCTCTATATTATATATACAGCCCGGCAGTCTCCATATTATATATACAACCCTGAACAGCCTCTGTATTATATATACAGCCCACCCAGGAGCCTCTATATTAGATATACACAGCCTGCAGCTTCTTTATTAAATTCATGAATGTGTTAAAGGGGCCCACTGAGACTGTTTCGCCCGAGAACCACAAAAACCTGGAGCCGGCTCTGCGTACATACATACACACATACACACATAAGTACACACAAACATACATACACTGAGCTTTATATATTAGCTATTTTGTGTTGCATATCCCATAAAATCCCAATAAAATACATTTATGTTTGTGGGTGTAATGTGAAAAAATGTGGAAAAGTTCACGGGTATGAATACTTTTTTAAGGTGCTGCATATCAATCAGATCACTTTAACTGGTGGAATACCACCTGGGCATTTAACATCTAGAAACTCATTTACTGCAGTTGTTCTCACAAGTCGTTTCCTTTATGTATTATAAACTGGTAAAGATAGTTCTACAATACCAAAAATATCGCAAAAACTGCTGCTATTCTTAAAGAGGCTACTTTTTCAAATTATAGACAGTGCTTTTAATAAAAACCAGAGCAAAGCAAAAAGCCTATGATTACTGTGTAAAGCAGTAACAACTATCCGAGCTGAGAAATAGTACATTTATTGTATCTATCATTCAGTACAGTGCCAGGAGAGCAAGTTAATGTTTTATGAAAAAAAACATATGTGTATTACACTGCTGCATTGGACAGTGTATAATGTTGTATTGTATTTATAGTTTTATGTCTCTACATATCATACATAAGAGTTGTTAGTTTTCCTGGGTATTTTTGCTTTGGACGTTTGGCTTCTGATTTCTTAGTAGTCACATTCGTTGAAGTTATTTTTTGACATCAGGACATTGATTAGTCTCAGTCCCAAGCTGATGTCATCCGTTTGCTATTCTTCTCTGTTAGGCTGCTTTCACATAACGATTTTTCTAAATCCGATGCTGTCCGATGAAAATCGGACAGCATCGGATCCGAATTTGGACCCCATGCATCCCTATGGGCATCGGACCGAATCGGATGTGCACTAAATGTCATCCGATTTGGTCCGATCCGATTCTGTCCGATTTTATTATCGGTGCAAAAATCGGAGCTTGCTCCGATTTTTGCACCGAAAATAAAATCTGACAGATTCGGATCGGACCAAATCGGATGGCATTTAGTGCACATCCGATTAGGTCCGATCCCTATAACATGGGGCCCTATGGAGAAGGGTCCGAGGAAACATCTGATGTCTCCTCGGACCCCGTTTTACTGTACTGAGCATGTTCAGTACAGTAAAACTGCTCCTAACTAGAAGCATAAGGGTTAAAAAAAAAAAAAAAAAGTTTATTCTCACCTCCCCCCGAGCCCCCGCCGTCTTCCGCCATCTTCTTTGAGGCTCCCGGTGGCTTCTGCAGGCTGCCGGTGTCAGCAGAGGGCTTCCTCTGCTGTATAGGACCTGCGGTGATGTCACAGTCATGTGACCGCGGGTTACCATGGTGAACCCGCGGTCACGTGACTGTGACATCGCCGCAGGTCCTATAAGGCAGAGGAAGCCCTCTGCTGACACCGGCAGCCTGCGGAAGCTACCGGGAGCCTCAAAGAAGATGGCGGAAGACGGCGGGGCTCGGGGGAGGTGAGAATAAACTTTTTTTTTTTTCTTTTTTTCACCCCGCAGGGAGCGATTTTATGCCGGAATCGGGTGCCGATTTGGCACCCGATTCCAGGCATCAGAAGGGAGCCGATGCTGTCCGATTTATATCGGACAGCATCGGCTCCCTCAAAATCGTAATGTGAAAGTAGCCTTAAAAGTATTTCCTTTTTATTTTCTAATTCCCAGATATAGATTCAGCTACTTACACTTTCCAGACCTTCCATGGACTCCTCTTCTTCATAGCTGGAAAGTTTCATTACAACGGCCCCACGACGAAGACCTAGAGACTCCAGGCGGGATATAACAGACTGATGGGAGTGAGCACAAATGAAGGTGAAGTTATTTTACCCATATTAGTACACTTATAAAATCATACAGTAAATTTGTTTTATCAGACCTCTCCCATTAAAGAGGACCTGTCACACCCCCTGGTGCTTGGCAAACTGAACGCAGCTCTGAATGCAGCATGTCTGCTGCATTCAGGGAAAGGGTCCTCCATGTCTCTAGCCCCCCTGTAACCTTTAAAAAAGACTTTACAAACCTTACAGTTAAGAGGTCGCCTGGGTTGGATCTGATTAAGAGGTTCTCGCTGCTGGCACAATCCTTCCTGCCTCCTCTTTGTGTGTTCTGCCCCCTCTATGTATCTGCCGCCGCCGCCTCTTCTTCTGGGTCTGCCCTCCTCTTCTCCTGCTCTGTGTCAAGTCACGCTGGCACACAGCACTTGGTGTGAGCGGATGTAAGGCGCATTGCCTGACGTCAGCACCAGATTCTCATCCTGCTGTATACATAAAGCATAAACAAGGTGGGCTCTGCTGCTAACGTCACGCAATACACCTTACAGCCACTCAAACCAAGCCCTGTGCGCAAGCGTGACTTGACACAGAGCAGGAGAAGAGGTTAGAGCAAGAAGAAGAGGAGGCGGGAGCAGACACATAGAGGGGGCGGGAAATACATGGAGGAGGCAGGGAGGATTGTGCCAGCAGCCAGGACCTCTTAATCAGATCTAACCCAGGGGACCTCTTTACTGTAAGGTTTCTAAAGTCTTTTTTAAAGGTTACAGGGGGGCTAGAGACATGGGGGACCCCTTTCCTGAATGCAGCAGACATGCTGCATTCAGTTTGCCAAGCACCAAGGGGGTGACAGGTGCTCTTTAATCGCTGGCAGGTCCTACTGCTCTTCTGCTCAATGTGACACTACCCCCTTTCCCTCAACACATCAATGACAGGTGCTACTGTTGAGCTGGGGTTCAGCTGGTTCTCAATGGTTCTGTTAAAACGTACAGTTGATTCATCAGTAGCAGTAGCCAGTTCTCTATTATAACCTGCCACTCAGTCCATCCTGTCATCCCTGCGACTGTGTCTAATGACTTTAAGAATGTAGATTAGGAAGCATAATGCTACGCATAGAGAGTACGTGGTAGGCATGGTGGACTTTAAGGCCACCGTCACACTATCAGTATTTGGTCAGTATTTCACATCAGTATTTATAAGCCAAAACCAGCAGTGGGTGATAAATACAGCAGTGGTGACATGTTTCTATTATACTTTTCCTCTGAGAGTTCCACTCCTGATTTTGATTTACAAATACTGATGTGAAATACTGACCAAATACTGATCGTATGACCGTGGCCTAATAGGCAGAGCGATCACTGAAGAGGCGAGCTCCAAAACCTACTCAGAGCAGCGATCTGCATGGTAAGGTAAGCGGCTGGGATTGACTCTGTAGAAAGAGATATTGTTTCCAAATACCAGCACCGCTGCTTATAGTACACTCCAGAATGTACATTTAGGGTATGTTCACACAGTACGTTTTTGATCTGCTTTTTTTGTGATCCATTTTTTCATTAAAAACAGATCAATTCCTGTGATGCTCAGCAAAGTCGATGAGTTTTCAGAAATCCTGTTCCAATGCTGCGTTTTTTACTGATCCGTTTTACGGGCAGAAAACACATCCAGAAAAAGAACGAGCATGGCCACGACTTCCAGGGAGAGCCACAGTGACATCCCCTGAACTGCGTAGCCCTGGAGAGTCGAGTTCCTTGGCCCCATGACACATCCCATACAAAACGAAAAACAAAAAAAGACATATTCACCTCCCTCCCATTCTCCCAATAATCTCTTCCTGTCCCCAAGGCTCCACTTCTTGTAACTAGTACGTACATGATTTCATCATGCTGGTGCCAAAATGTCACAGAAAAGCAACAGAAGCTCACCTAAAGCATAGCTGCCAATTTGTATTGCCTGTAGCTGAGCTTCAGAAAAACTCCCTGTACAGTGATATGTGCCGCCAATGGCAGTGCAAAAACATAATAATGAGAGCAACCTGGCCATGGGTCTCCTCCAGAGACTTGGGACCTGGGCTGTAGCCCAATTTACCCTTGTTATAATCTAGGGTGATATAAAAGCCCTCAAAAATGCAATGAGCAGGTGTCCCAATACTTTTGTCCATATGGCATATCACATCAGCAGAAAAAGCTAACATATATGGTGCGAGAAAGCAATTTACTTGTACAGAGTATTCGAGTTCACAAATCAAGGAAAATCCCTTTTTATCTGCAGTTTTACAAATAGTATTATTTAAAATATAATGGCAGAAACTTACTACAAAGAGTTCATCAGATTTCTTATTTCCGTCAAGTTCTATGAGGTATTGGGGGTCATGATCAATCATGAGATCCTAAATTAACCACCAAGGAAAATGTGGGAAAACAGAATGTTAGTTTCAGAATCTGAAATCGTTTATTCTACCTCTTATCATAGAAACAGAAAATGTCACTAATGCTGGTGTCACACTACCATATGATTCGCTGGAGGATTTTATCAAAATGTCCGGATTGGCCGTCAGCTTTCCTGACCGGAGAGTGACAGCTGCATAGAAATACATGAAGGTGTCACACTCGGGTCAGGAGACTTGATGGATGCAGTCCTTGAGCGAGTCATATGATAGTCTGAGGGAATAGCTATTCTCTTTGTGGAGAGCATTCTGCCTGCCGGCCGAGGAGACTTATAGCCGCAGTGCTCCTCTGAGAAATATGCAAATTATCATTTCAGTGAGGAAGTAGACGAACTCTAGTCTAGTGCCACCTAATAAAAGGTAGCAATCTAAAGGTCATAATTGACTCTTTAACAAGCCTCACTACACTGATGAAGGGCAATCACCCCGGAACGCAACGTCTGCAGTTTGGGGTCCTGATCTAGCACAAATCCTAAATCGTATTAAAAGGCTTGTTAAAGAGTAATTTATGACTTTTAGGATTGCTACCTTTATTAGGTGGCACTAGACTAGAGTTCGTCTACTTCCTCATATGGCAGTGTGTCTCCAGCCTAACAAAGGCTAAGAATGTATAATTGAAGTCTATATATGTGGCAGAGAAGATAGTGAACATGACATCAGGTTCACATTTCTCAGCACATCCATTTTCTTTTGCTTACTGTGAGCGGCAGGTTCATACTAAAGTAATGAAACAATCAAACAAGTAATTAAGTCTTAAATTCAGCATATAACTCAGGAGGACATTTTGGGAGATATAACATCAAACAACAAGACATTTACATAAAATGACAATTACATAACCTTACATTACCCAACTCCCGGAACGAGCTTTTGTGTGAATGCTATTCTCATCCCAGTCTGCTTATGAAACAAGGTTATTACATCCCAGTGAAAAAGCAAAGCTATTTGTCAGTAACAACAGAAAATATATGGGACAGAGAAATACAGGGTGGGCCATTTATATGGATACACCTAAATAAAATGGAAATGGTTGGTGATATCAACTTCCTGTTTGTGGCACATTAGTATATGGGAGGGGGAAAACTTTTCCAGATAGGTGGTGACCATGGTGACCATTTTGGATCCAACTTTATTTTTTTCAATGGGAAGAGGGTCATTTGACACATCAAAGTTATTGCGAATTTCATAAGAAAAACAATGGTGTGCTTGGTTTTAACGTAACTTTATTCTTTCATGAGTTATCAAGTTTCTCCTTGTTTACAACAATTGACATGTCGCAGAGATTAACACGTGAGGAGCGGATAGAAATTGTGTTGATGTCTGGTGAACACAGAACCCGGGTCATTGCAGCAGATTTCAATGCAAGACACCCTACGAGACCACCCATCCCCATGCTACAGTTAGCAAACTGCTTGCCAAATTTCGTGAAACAGGTTCAGTGTTGGATTTGCCAAAATGTGGATGCAAGTCACACTGTCACTAATGAAGAAACATCAGTGGCTGTCCTAGCTTCATTGAGAAAGAGCCCACAGCACTCGCCGCATGTCACTGTCGAACATCTCTTCGGTGAATATTAGCTATTCAGAAATGGCACCCTTACAAAATCCAGCTGCTGCAGCATCTCAACGAGGATGACCCAGATTGGGACTCTGAATTTGCAGAATGGGCAAAACAAAAATTGGAACAGGACCCTTAGTTTACACAGGACATTATGTTCAGTGATTAGGCAAACATTTTTGTGAGTTGTAAAGTTAACAAACAAAACCACCGCTATTGGTCTGACACTAACCCACAGTGGATAGATCCCTCCAAGACTGTTGGGACACAAAAATTGATGGTATGATGTGGTATACGGGGTACAAAGATAGTGGGGCCATTCTTCATCAATGGAAACCTCAATGTCACTGGATATCTGAAATTGCTACATGACGATGTGTTGCCCTTGATATGCACTGAAGATGGCACGATCCCTGAGTTTTTCCAACAAGATGGTGCACCACCACATTATGGGTGTCAGGTCCGAACATTCCTACATGAACAGTTTCCTGGAAAGTTGATTGGTCATCGTGGACCAGTTGAATGGCCACCAAGGTCTCTTGATCTGACCCCCTTAGACTTTTATCTTTGGGGTCATCTGAAGGCAATTGTCTATGCTGTGAAGATATGAGATGTGCAGCATCTGAAACAATGGATACTGGAGGCCTGTGCTAGCATTTCTTCTGCAGTGTTGCTATCAGTGTGTCAAGAGTGGGAGAAAAGGGTTGCATTGACAATCCAACACAATGGGCAGCACTTTGAACACATTTTATAAGTGGTCATAAACTTGTAAATAACTCATGAAAGAATAAAGTTATGTTAAAACCAAGCACACCATTGTTTTTCTTATGAAATTCTCAATCAGTTTGATGTGTCACATAACCCTCTTCCCATTGAAAAAAATAAAGTTGGATCCAAAATGGCAAACTTCAAAATAGCCGCCATGGTCACCCACCCATCTGGAAATGTTTTCCCCCGTCCCATATACTAATGTGCCACACACAGGAAGTTGATATCACCAACCATTCACATTTTATTGAGGTGCATCCATATAAATGGCCCACCCTGTAGACTGAAGAATGTGTCCAATATATTCTCCTAAACAAAAACCTCTAAAATCCCAGAGGACCAGAAACAAAGTAAAACAATGCAAGATTCAGGAGAACAGCAGCATTGTTACCAATAAGAAAAAATTGTCATATTCAAGGCAAGTAACACAACCTCTTTAAATGGAATGACCTATTATTTTTTACTAGATGGTGGCCCAATTCAAACGCATCGGGTATTCTAGAATATGTATGTAGTTTATTTATTATGAAGATGCAATCCGCGAAGCAGGGTTTAAATCCCGTACCAATATCGCTGATTGTTCACGGTCGGTCGGCCGCCCGCGACCAATCAGCGAATGATGGTTCAATTTCTGCGCCAATTCACGGCTGGACTGCATCTGTCGCTGATTGGTTGCGGCCGGCTGGGTGCGACCATTCAGCGAAACAGGGTTTAAATCCCTCGCCAATATCGCTGATTGGTCGCAGACAGCCATGACCAATCAGCGTGGTTCAAATCCTGTGCAAATTCGCGGCTGAACTGCCGCCTGTCGCTGATTGGTCGCGGGCGGCTGGCACGATCAATCGGCGACGCGGGATTTCCGTTACAGACAAACAGACAGACAGAATTAGACGATTATATACTAGATTTTACTTTTATGTCTGATTATTTTTGCTCCCTGATTTTCCATTTCACTGGATATTAAGATGCTGAGATGAAAGAAGGGGTTAAACCTGCACTGCTGATAGAGAGACATGAAGACAAGATTCCGTCAGTGTGATTTATTACTCCAAGAGTAAACCATCTCCTACCTCAGGGATCACATATGAATAAATCAAACATAGGGGTTAGCCACTAATCCATGATCAGATCAGAATGTGATCAGAAAGTGTCAGCCTCTTATGGGTCTCCGTTTTTAGAGTGAAAATTTCCAGGGTTCCAGAATCTTATAATAAAAAAACTGAAAAATAGAGGAGCACAATGGGGTCTTATCTGGAGTACAAGTAAAACGTGTAAAAAAAAAAAAAACCTAAATGTAGATAATACAGGATTCATCATCCACAACAGCTGATGGTAACCGCTCATGGTAACAGGTTCCAAAGCACATAGAAACCTCTCCCATAAAAGTCAATAGAGATCTCTAGTCTATTATAATACTAATATTTCCTACAGTCCATGTATCATGTATAGAAAAAAATAAAGGAAATACAATCAGAAAAAAACAACTATAGAATTTGTTTTAGTATCTGATTATATTAAGAAAATGTAAGTGATGATCACCACGGATATAGAGGATGTTAGTAATACATAAACACACTGAGCATCTCACCTCTACAGGCCGTAGAAGAGTGTCTTTGTATAATCGTATGCGCTCCTCAGCATTTTCCGAGAAGTCTTCAGGTCTATACACAAGCTGGTTTAAGATTTCTTTTAAACTGTCAGATTCTTCTTCCTAAACAGAACAAGACACCTAATAACTTTCTATAATTTTCTATAATTTCCATAAATTGTGCCTGACCAGCCTGAACACCAGTAATAAACACTTTGGTGCTTTTTAACTTATAAAGGGTTGTCTCAAGATGTATTCCTAGGAGTACACTGCCTCCGTCTTACGGGGAAGACAGTGAAGTCCTGATTGATTGACAGTTCAGAACAGCTTAGGGCGGCTTCAGACTGCGGCAGCGTCCGGTCCGGGGCTGTCAGGAGTGACAGGCTGGAGCGGAGTTTTTGTGCATAGAATCCTGTCGGGCTGCACGGAGCTGGATCGCGGCGGGTGGTAATTAGCTGCTATCCGGCTGCTGTGTCGCCGGATGTATCCTGCAGAAGTGGGGATTTGTCTGCCGATTCCAAAACCGGAGCATGCACCGGTTTTGGAATCAGCATTGAGCACACTATCTTTAATGAACATCTTGAGAGAGCATGATGTGCTAAATTCATTAAAAGGAGCATGCCACTTTTAAGCATCTTCTCAGAGATTGGAGTAGTATTTCTGACATAAGAAACGCCAGCATTTTTGCTGAATCCATTGGGCAGACATACCCACACCAAGTGGCATAACTTGAAGCTCATTGGCCCTGATGTAAAAGCCGCAGCGGGACCCCCAATAATTGCAAATCTTTAATAGCATTAGTCTTTTTCTATAGGCCCAGGTGCGATTGCAACCCCTGCACCTGTTGTAGTTACGCCTCTGCCCACGCCCGTCCTACCTCCTCCTTATTTTGGCAGAGCTGCTTCATACTAACGTGAAAAGCCAAAAGTCATAACATTTTTTTAACATCTTGATGTTTACGTAAAAACATTTCAATGCATTTCAAGCTAGTCTTCTGGCTAACTTGGGCCAATATGTGCATCTCTAAAGCAGACACACTTTCTTTCACTTCTTAGTGATATAATCTGTAAATGTACAGTATCTTGGAAAAAACAAGTAAAATCCTGTGCCATCAGTAAGAAAAGCAAGCTATTATCTACTGTACTCTGCTGTAATTCACATCACTAGAATGATGTTACCTCTTCCTCTAGCTCTTCTTCCTCCTCTTCCTCCCCTCTTCTCCTTCCTGAGGTTTCTTCTTTTTCTCTTTTAGAGCAGGATCCCATTCTTCCAGCTTGTAAATTCTGCCTGTCCCTGGCTCTTGCTTAAGCCCACTTAGTCTTTTACACAGGTCTTTGTCTGGACACTTTAATAGAACACAGAAAAACTGTTAAGCATTATATTATATATATATAATTGAAATATGACACTATTCGCCTTGATGTTGGGGTAGTGTGCTAAAGGTAAAAAAAAACATGATAGTGGAAAGGTGTATAGGTGTTTGTTCTATCTTTACAATGTAAAACAAGGGAAATGTTTTCTAAAAAGATCCCTGTGTTTCTGGAGGCCTCAGTGTTCATGACAGAACTGCATTTTTATCAGGATTGGATATTCTCACTTAACTGCTATATTTGGACGAGGTGTTTGTTCATTTTAATTTTTCTTTTATTTTCCTTTGTTATTAAATTATGCATTTATTTATTGCTTATTTATGTTTTTCTATATTTATTTTATTTTTATTTTCTTATTTTCTCTTCTCCTTGTTCTCCTTTTTTTTCCTCTCCCTTTTCGTCTTCTTTTTCTCGTCCCCTTTTTGTTCTTCTTTTTGTCACCTCCCACCACGTAAATTCCATTTTTGTTGGTCATTTTGTCAGCTTTTTCATAGCCCAAGTTATATTGGTTCTAGTCTATCTGTCTATTTAAGAAGCCTTCAACAGTTATTGATTTACTGTCTCAGGCAGTAACCTACGTGACCCAAACTTTCGAGGTACTGGTGTTTTCTTTTTTTTTTTTCATGATGGAAGTTACCTTTTGTCTGTTCACCCCTCCTTCTACTAGGAGTTAATACCATGAAGAGGAACTATACCATGTTCTAAATTATTATGCAAATTGGATTTAAGTGTCATAGGGTTTTTTTTTTTTCAATGAAACCCATTGATGGTATTGTGTCACAGGGTTCTTTGGATCACTGAAATCAATCTCGGATACCTATGATAATTAGTTTGGCAGTTGAGCCCAATAAAAGGAAAACTGGATGTTCTACAATATTAAGCAGGCCACAGTTTTCAAGTAACATGGGAAAGAAAAAGGATCTCTCTGCTGTAGAAAAGCAACAAATAGTGCAATGCCTTGGACAAGGGACAAAAACATTAGATATTGCACAAAAACTTAAGCGTTATCATCATATATTGTGAAGAGATTTGTGGCTGATTCTGAGCACAGACGTGTTCGTGCAGATAAAAGCAGAATGAGGAAGGTTTCTGCCAGGCAAGTTCATCGGATTAAGAGAGCAGCTGCTAACAAAGCCTTACAAACCAACAAACAGATATTTGAAGCTGCTGGTGCCTTTGGAGTCCCTTGAACCTCAAGGTGTACGATCCTTCAAAGGCTTGCTGTGGTGCATAAACCTACTATTTGGCAACCCCTAAACAGTGCTCACAAGCAGAAACGGTTGCAGTGGGCCCAGACATACATGAAGACAAATTTTCAAACAGTCTTGTTTACTGATGATTGCCGAGCAACCCTGGATGGTGTAGATGGATGGAGTAGTGGATGGTTGGTGGATGGCCATCATGTCCCAACAAGGCTGTGACGTCAGCAAGGAGGTGGAGGAGCCATGTTTTGGGCCGGAATCATTGGGAAACAGCTGATAGGCCCCTGTAAAGTTCCTGAAGGTGTGAAAATGATCTCTGCAAAGTATATAGAGTTTCTGACTGAGAACTTTCTTACATGGTACAAAAAGCAAAAATGTGTCTTCAGGAGCAAAATCATCTTCATGCATAACAATGCACCATCTCATGGTGCAAAGAATACTTCTGTGTCATTGGCTGCTATGGGCATAAAAGGAGATAAACTCATGGTAGGGCCACCATCTTCCCCTGACCTCCACCCTATAGAGAACCTTTGGAGTATAATCAAGCAAAACATCTATGAGGGTGTGAGGCAGTTCCCATCTAAACAGCAGCTCTGGGAGGCTATTCTGACATCATGCAAAGAAATACAAGCAGAAACTCTCCAAAAACTCACAAGTTCAATGGATGCAAGAACTGTGCAGGTGATATCAAAGAAGGGTTCCTATGTTAACATGTAACTTGGCCTGCTAGAATGTTTTGGAGTTAAATAGCTTTTTATTTCAGTGAATGTGACCTCCTAATGCTGCAGATTCGACAAATGAGCATTTTCAATTCTTTCAAACATATCAAAGGTTTAGAAACTCTGCTGGGCCTTATAATTTGGAACAGTGCATTTAGAGGGTTTTTTAATTTTGAAGATTATACTGTTATCATTGGGAGGTTTCTTCAATAAAATTCATTTGTATCGACCATTTAGGAAAATAAGAGAAAAAGAACATTTGCATAATAATTTGGAACATGGTGTAGAATGTTTTGAAAGAAATATATGTAAGGCTGGTTTCACACTGGCGTTCCCCTCCACAGCATTCTGCGGAGGGGAATCGCCATGTGAGCGCAGCCAGCGCAAGTCCCTATGCTTATAATGGGGACACACGGTGCTGCGCTTGACTGTGCATGACCGTGCGCACCCATTAACTGCAATATGTGATTTGTACGCAGGCAGATGCCTGCGCACAAATCACACACTCTCGTCCGCACCAGGGACACGACATGTTGCATTCCTGGTGCGGACGAGAGTCAAGCGCAGCACCGTGTGTCCCTATTATAAAGGTAGGGGCTTGCGCTGGCTGCGCTCACATGGCGATTCCCCTCCGCAGAATGCTGCGGAGGGGAACGCCAGTGTGAAACCAGCCTAATGTGGATCTGTACTAAGATTGTATTGATTCCTTTTGTCTTCGTAGCTTACCTTTTAATAACTGTTAAACTCCATCAGACCCAAAAGCTCTACACAGACTGGCTGGTGGCCACTTACTCCACTCTCATCTATTCCACAGCCTTAAAATGGTTGGACCATGATTGTAAATAAGCCCCTGTACTTTGAGTCACCCCCACCTTATTGTAGATTGTAAGCTGTTGCGAGCAGGGTCGTCATTATTTTTTTGCTTTTTAAGTATTGTGTTTTCCAAAACTATTTCTTTTGATTGTTTGTTTGTATATGAATCTGATTTGTTAAGCGCTGCAGAATATGTTGGCGCTATATAAAGATTATTATTATTTAGACTTTTTGTTATACTAATTGTACATTCTCGTTTTACATATATTCAGAATGACCTTGATAAAGGCTATGTAAAGCCGAAGAATTACGTTTTGGTTGAAAGACTCTTTTCCTATTGTTGTGGTTTGCCAGGACTACTCTATTTTAAGAGCTGCATTTATAGTTAGTAGTGCATGTTCAATGAAGATCTGTCACCAGATTTCACAATACAAACTATATGCAGGGTGGGCCATCTATATGGATACACCTAAATAAAATGGGAATGGATGGTGATATCAACTTGAAATAACTCATGACCCTCTTCCCATTGAAAAAAATAAAGTTGGATCCAAAATGGCCGACTTCAAAATGGCCACCATGGTCCCCACCCATCTGGAAAAGTTTCCCCCTCCCATATACTAATGTGCCACAAACAGGAAGTTGATATCACCAACCATTCCCATGTTATTTAGGTGCATCCATATAAATGGCCCACCCTGTACATTACTATATAGATTCCATCAACTTGATGAGGTGGTTATACTTACTTTGGTAATCCATGTTAGAATAGGTTAATAATCATTTTTTAAAATGTTCCTAATATTAAAATGTAAATTGTTTACCTTTAGGATTATACAGGAGCATTCTTGCCTTGAATTTAAAGTACACCAGTCTCATCAAGTCTAAGAAATCTATTTGATACTGTATACAGTATGTATTGTGAACTCTAGTGACAGATCAACTTTAAATAAAATAACCATGAATAGTTAGTGATCCTAAGTAAAAGAAATGCTCAAAATGCTATTGATCTTAGGTACTGACATTTCTTAGCTCCAGCGGATGCTCGCCTGCTTGATCTATCCATACATTATTTAATATTCAGAACTAATAAACACTAATCTCATTTATGCAAATCATAATCATCATAAAAAAACAGGCTGGACAATGAAAAGCAAATCAACATTACAAAAATCCATGTACGGTAATTAATCTTCAATCTTTTACCTTGATATTGATGATGACATCAGGTTTTAATTTAAAATTCTTTATTAATTCAATCTGGTCTGGAATCTTTATGAATTCTTCAGAAAGAAATGGTAGTCCACAAAGCACGTAGCCTAAAATGTGGATAAAAATTAGAGCAATTCTAAACTAAGTACCGTATATACTCGTGTATAAGCCGACCCGTGTATAAGCCGACCCCCCTACTTTTGCCCCCAAAACCTGGTAAAACCTATTGACTCGTGTATAAGCCGAGGGTGGACCCCAGCACAGGTATACAGCCCCCAGCAGTGTGGTATACAGGCCCCCTCAGTGGTATACAGCAGCCTCCCCAGTGGTAGTATACAGCAGCCTCCCCAGTGGTAGTATACAGTAGCCTCCCCAGTGGTATATACAGCAGCCCCAGAGGGGTATATACAGCAGCCCCAGAGCTGTATACAGCAGCCCCAGAGCTGTATACAGCAGCCCCAGAGGGGTATATAGCAGCCCCAGAGGGGTATATAGCAGCCCCAGAGGGGTATACAGCAGCCCCAGAGGGGTATATAGCAGCCCCAGAGGGGTATACAGCAGCCCCAGAGCTGTATACAGCAGCCCCAGAGGGGTATACAGCAGCCCCAGAGGGGTATATAGCAGCCCCAGAGGGGTATATAGCAGCCCCAGAGGGGTATACAGCAGCCCCAGAGGGGTATACAGCAGCCCCAGAGGGGTATATAGCAGCCCCAGAGGGGTATACAGCAGCCCCAGAGCTGTATACAGCAGCCCCAGAGGGGTATACAGCAGCCCCAGAGGGGTATATAGCAGCCCCAGAGGGGTATACAGCAGCCCCAGAGGGGTATTTAGCAGCCCCAGAGGGGTATACAGCAGCCCCCGCTGTATACAGCAGCCCCCGCTGTATACAGCGGTACCCGGCTGTATACAGCCCTCCCCCCTGGTATACCGGGCCCCCCTGTGGCAACCTGTAAAGGAAGCGATGATTATACTTATCGGGTCGCTGTCGCCGCCGCCGCCGCCGCTCTGTCACCGTCCGTCACCGCGCTCCTTCCCGTCTTCATGCTTCCTTCACCGGCGCACAGAAAATGACGTCATTTCCTGTGCGACGGTGAAGGAAGCATGAAGACGGGAAGGAGCGCGGTGACGGACGGTGACAGACGTCGGCGTCGGCGACAGCGACCCGATAAGTATAATCATCGCTTCCTTTACAGGTTGCCACAGGGGGGGCCCAGTATACCACGGGGGGGGCTGTATACAGCCGGGTATACCGTATATACTCGTGTATAAGCCGAGGGGGGACTTTTCAGCACATTTTTTGTGCTGAAAAACTCGGCTTATACACGAGTATATACGGTAATTATAAAGCGAATTATAAAATACTTTCTATGATAAAAAAAACCCTTTGCATTAAGACAGCATTAAAATGGTTTTCTCATCTAAAAGAGATATTGTTACCATAAATAAGAAGCTGGCGCTCTGATAAATCACTGGCCCTCCTTTTTTTCCCTACATAGTGCTACTCCCAAGCCTGTGTGTAGGTGCTGCCATATTCTGTACCCGTGCACATACAGCTATAAGGTCAAGGTAACGTCTGTCCGAGTTACAGTTAAATAGAGGAAACCCAGAGAGACTAAATGCAAACCGTGCTGTCAGACAGTACCCTGAGATACCTAGACACTCTTTAACACCTACAGTATATAGGGATCTGGCTTTACTGTAAGATCCAGGGGGTTGTTGCCAGTAGATGGGTTGCAGTACAGGAATAGAAATGTTGCCAAGCAGGGCCAAAGACGAGAGGTCACAAAAGTACAAAATCGTTAGGCTAGAGAATAGTACAAAATCAGGTAGAGGTCAATCCGGAAAATCAATAATGCAAAGCAGGATAATGACAAGTGAACCAGGAAATATATCTGGCAATTAGCAGCATCACACAGAGGATTCAAATAGGCTGCAGAACCTCATAATTGGCTGAAGTCAAAGTAAATGACAGCAGCTGGGCAGCCATATAACACATCCAAACAGTCAGACTACTACATCACCAGCCCCACCTTCAGAGTGAACACAGGGGCACCTGGTGGCAGAAGCAGAACTCACAGGAGCAGACTCTGGGGAAGTGACAGTCAAGTGTCAAACATAAAAAAAACCAAATCATATCATATGGTATGAACAGCTGTCATTACACAGCTGTCATTAACCCCTTTTATTACCCCCAGGAATTGGCACTTCAAATTAATGGCAAATTTCTGGGGCAGCTGCAGGCTGCTATTCTGTAGCCTGCCGGGCCAAATAACAATGGACCTCACCACGCTGAGAATACCAGCCTCCAGCTACCTAGCTTTACCTTGGCTGGCAAAGAGCTCACACATTTTTTTTCAAACTATTTATTTAAATAATGTAAAGATTCTGGCCTCCACTGTATTTTTGACTACCAGCCAAGCAAAAATCAAGTAGCTGGTGGTGGCAGACTGCAGAATCAAAAACATGGGAGACCCCTATGCAATTTTTTTTTAATTATTTAATTTTACACACAAACGTAAGATTTGTTGCCAACACTCTAATGTATATGGCAACCAATCACAGACGCCGTCACAATGGGTGGTGGCACAACAGCCAATTACAGACGCTGTCACAGACAGTGAGCATCTATGATTGGCTGTTAGAGTGAGCAGACCCGGAAGTAGAATGACCAAAGCATCGACACTGATAAGTATATTCTCCTGCTTTAATCATTATTTTGCTTCTTTTTACAGTTCCCCCAGCGGAACCCGAAAAGTAACACGGACTTCTCAGGAAAGTTCATGTTCAGTGATTGACAGCAGCACTCGCGTCGGCGCAATGGAGCGGGTGTCTGCGAGCACAGAAGTGCTGAAATCTCGTGAGACTTCACTAATCTCACAAGACTTTGGCACTGACAGCTGCACCCGCACCTGCCTGTTAATGTTGATGATTATGGCTTACAGCCAGTGAAAACCCAAAAGTCATTATACAACCAACTGAAATAATGATTTTTAATAATGATTTTGAAACTCATAAATGTTGTCCTAATGAAAAGTATGTACAGTAAATGCACTCAATACTTGGTCGGGGCTCCTTTTATATGAATTACTGCATCAATGCGGTGTGACATGGAGGCGATCAGCCTGTGGCACTGCTGAAATGTTATATAAGCCCACGTTGCTTTGATAGCAGCCTTCAGCTCGTCTGCATTGGGTCTGGTGTCTCTCATCTCCCTCTTGACAATACCCCATAGATTCTCTATGGGGTTTAGGTCGGCGAGTTTGCTGGCCAATCAAGCACAGTGATATTGTGGTTATTAAACCAGGTATTGGTACTTTTGGCAGTGTGGACAGGTGCCAGGGCCTGCTGGAAAATGAAATCTCCATCTCCAAAAAGCTTGTCGGCAGAGGGAAGCATGAAGTGCTCTAAGATTTCCTGGTAGACGGCAGCACTGACTTTAGTCTTGATAAAACACAGTGGACCTACACCAGCAGATGACATGGCTCCACAAACCATCATTGATTGTGGAAGCTTCACAATAGACCTCAAGCAGTTTGGATTGTGGCCTCCCTACTCTTCCTCCAGACTCTGGGACCTTGATTTCCAAATTAAATGTGTCGAGCCCCAGGCCCTGGGGTACTCGTGTACCAGGCTTGGTGGGTGTATTAGGGATGTCACGGGTGACAGCGCCTGATCCCGTGGCCTGGGTGACACTTCAAAAAGGGTGTATTTACAGGGGATAAGAGTTTGTCATGTGACGCCACCTGTAGTACCTGGTGATGGGTCACCAGCACCGCCACAGTCCGCCGGAGGTAGATGGTAGTGCGGCTGTGTTGGCAAAGCTCCCTGCAGACGGAGCTATTCCTCCGGGGCAGCATTCCTGAAAGGAAACAGGTAGATGTAGAAACTCACACACAGGCAAAGTCACTTTCTCCCAGGTACTTTACTGTCAACTTGTAGCAGCATCATACAAAGTTCACAGTCCAGCATCAGATGTTAAAATAACAGGTAGTTTTACGGGTGGCTGCAAGTGGATCCCAGGTGGTATGGTGGAACCCATGTTGTACCTTAGTTGATGAACCCATGTCCTTTCTTCCCCGCCTATGATGGGCCTATACCCAATGGCTCCGTGTAGGTAGTATTGGGGGTCCTCTCCCTCGTGGTGAGGAAGCAGGTAGACCCCTCAATCTGGCAGGGTGCTGTGGCGATATACGGATCACAGCAGCCGGTTGCAGCCTTCAAAGATGGATTTTGGCTGGATCCTCGGGCCCGGCAATCTCATGCTGGACTGAAGATTCCCCTGGAGTACGGTCGCTCCACTCTGGGGATCTCCCTTTCTCTCTAGTGCCTTGACTCTGCTCATCGGGCGCCCTCTGTCAGGATCTCCTCAAGACCCCTTCTCCTTTCCTCTGGATCAGCTTGAAACCATCCGGGTAAACCTTCTGCCTCGTTCCACACTCTTTCTAACTTTCCTCCTTCTCCGACTGTTCCGACCCTCTCTCTCTCACCCACTAGAGACTACTCTTTCTCCTAGCTGGCCATTTTGCTTAAGACGACCTCCTTTATCCCCCTAGAGGTGAATATATCCCCTCCCGGGTAACCACCCACCGCTCAGCTAATGTGGGAGTGCTGGGAATGGGTCCCACCCACCAACCTAGGGTCCACTTGTAGCTGGGGCAATTACACCTCTTTTACGGGTGCAATACCCCTCTGTGACGCCTGACTACGTGGGGCGCCACAAATGCAAAATTTACTTTCACCTGAAAACAACACCTTGGACTACTGAGCAACAGTCCAGTTCTTTTTCTCCTTGGCCCAGGTAAGATGCTTCTTGCATTGTCTAATAGTCATGAGTGGCTTGACACAAGGAATGCGACAGTTGTAGCCCATGTCCTGGATACGTCTGTGTGTGGTGGCTCTTGAAGCACTGACATCAGCAGCAGTCCACTCCTTGTGAATCTCCTCTAAATTTTTGAATGACCTTTTCTAAACAATCCTTTCAAGGCTGCGTTTATCGCGGTTGCTTGTGCACCTTTTTCTACCACACATTTTCCTTCCACTCAACGTTCCATAATATGCTTGGATACAGCCCTCTGTTAACAGCCAGCTTGTTTAGCTATGACTTTGTAGCTTACCCTCCTTGTGTTGACATCTGTCAAGTCAGTAAGTCTTCCCCATAATTGTGTAGCCTACTGAGCCAGACTAAGGCTGGTTTCACACTGTAGTTTTTTCCTGATCAGGGTTCATCAAGTTTTGTGTGCCAAAACCAGGAGTGAAACTTGCGGAGAAAAAGTATAAATGAAAGACTGACACTTGTTCTGGGTTTTGGAGTCAATCCTCGTTTTGAATCCTGCTATTGAAGAGTTGAGATTGTCACTAAACAAACAACCACTAATCTATTCCCACAGCTCAATTATGTAAAATACTAACACAGTGGGCTGCTATTGATGAGATGGGATCGTCACTAGAAAAACTACCACTAATCTATTCTTACATCTGAATTATGTAGAATACTAATTCACTCTCACACTCATTTTGCTGAACACTAATTTATTCTCACACCCAGGCGTGCACCGAGCCCCACTGCCGCCTGAGCCGCACTGACTACGGGGGGGGGGGTGCTGTTGGAGCCTGTGATTGCCGGCCGCGAGTCCCGGGGGGGGGGGTGCTAGTGATGCCTGGGGCCCCTGCCGCCCCTTCTGTGCCTCTCCCCCGGCGGTCGCCGCTTACCTCCGGTGCACGGGTGAGCGGCCGGCGCCATGACAGGGGGAGGCTGCTTGCATTGAGGCGCCGCCCCCTTCTGCACTGCCGCTCCCCCTGCCGGCTGCCGCCTGAATGACAGGGCTCACCTTGTCCAATGGACGGTGCGGCCCTGCTCACACCTCATTGTGTAGGATTCACTCTCTTTTTTTGGTACACTTATTTACATTCACATTGCGTTCTCCTTCCAGAACACAAAATGAAGTAATTGCACACAGGCATGCAGTGTTATAATACAGAGTATATATATATATATATGTTTGTGCCATTGTTATTGTTCTGTTCCCAGCAGATACCATTATTTTGGAGTGAAGGACTAGCACAATCAGATTGGAAGCTGTCTTACTGTCTTTATTTTTTAGGATCTAACCCTGATAAATTGGATTCCAAATAGATCTCTATCACTTATTTCATCATTTATGTGTTATATATATTCTTTAGATATGTTGTTCTAATTTTATTTTATCCATTAGAATTGATGCAATTGTATAGGGACTATTGACACTGATGACACATAGTACTACATCAGAGCCTCCACCCCTAATGTGACATCACTATGATTCAGCAATAATGCGCTCTTACATGTATATATAGCTGTCTGCACCATAATATCTTGATTGTCCCTGAGGAAGGAGCCCGGTAGCAGCTCCGAAACGCGTCGGAAATAAAGTAAATATCATATCCCAGATATCCCAACTTTCTGGTGTTCTTCGGCAGCAGCGCAGGTTGAGTGTCACTTCAAACCATTTGGAGTTAATCCTGGTTTTGGCACACAAACCTGATGAACTATGATCGGGGAAAAAACTGCAGTGTGAAACCAGCCCAAGGGACCATTTTATACGCTTAGTTAAGCCTTTGCAGGTGTTTTGTGTTAATTATTCTAATTTTCTGAGATAATGACTTTTGGGTTTTCATTGACTGTAAGCCATAATCATCAATATAATCAGAAATAAATAATTGAAATAGATCACTCTGTTTGTAATAATTCTATATATTATATGTTTCACTTTTTGTATTGAATTACTTAAATAAATTATCTTTTTGATTATATAATTTATTGAGATGCATTTGAATATGTAACTATAGCTAACAATGTAACAATGACAGTTTGCATATTCCATGATCACCAAAGTACATTACACTGTTTGTTATGCCTCATTGACAGCTGTTATCCTCACTTTTTAGTTCTGTATAACATTTGTAAAATAGTGCACTTCTCTAATGATTCCAAATATTATTGGAAAAACAGAGGCGCAGAAACAAAACTCAATACTGCTATATAGCTAGTATGTATTATTATGTTATTGGCCATGTTAAAGGGCACCTGTCAGTTTGTTTTTACCCCCAAACCTATCACTACCTGTCCCTCATCTTCCTAGCACATTCCTAACCATCCCTGTCTGACCTAAAACTGTCCTATAATGGTTGCAAGAAATATTTTTTATACTTACATCTCTGTATGGTAATTAGTCTTTGTGACTACATATGTAGCAACTCTGGGCGTTCTCCACGGCTGCATTCTCCCCCCTCACTGCTGGTATCACGGCCTGGTGGGCATTCTCCACGGCTGCATTTTCCCCCCTCACTGCTGGTATCACCCCCCGGTGGGCATTCTCCACAGCTACATTCTCCCCCCTCACTGCTGGTATCATGCTCCATTGTCCACAGCTGCATTGTCCCACCGTCGATGCTGGGATCAAGCCTTGGTGGGAGCGATCCTAAGTCAGGAGCGCACTCCCGATTCAAAATTCTTGTTCCTCCTTCCGGGTATGACACGCTGCTGGGTGCGTCATTTCTGGTCCTTTGCAGAGTGGGATGTGTATTTGCATACAGGCGGCTCCAGAGCAGGCACAGTGTGCATTCCGAAGCTGGACCATACACTCGATAATCCCTCACAGTGCACCAGACCGGAAATGGCGTGCAGCTGGCCGAGCGGAAGGAACAATTAATTTGAATCGGGAGAACGCTCCTGATGGAATCATTGCGCCCACCACGGCATGATCCCAGCATCAAGAGGGGGAGAATGCAGCCGCGGAAAACACCCAGGGTGACTAGTTACCATACAGAGATGTAAGTATCAAACTCATTTTTTTACAACCTTTATAGGACACTGTTAAGTCAAGCAGGGATGGTTAGGGATGTGCTAGGAAGCTGCAGGGACAGGTAGTGATAGGTTTGGGTGTAAAAACTTGCTGACAGGTTCCATTTAAACAGAAGGAAAAAAATAAAACATGTAAAAAGTCTGTTCTTTATAGGGAGACACATTACCATGGTGGGCAACCTCGGCAGAGTTTATCTTGTCCACTATAAGCTGTAGTATCAGCTCATCTCGCACACTCTCCCCCTTGTAAAGGAGTTCTTGAATCTACAGACAAAATAAGCAAAGTAAGAGCTGCGATTAGGAATTGCACAAGTTTATCTAGCACCAGCGGCCTCTATTTTAGCTTACATTCCAATTACCCTGACGAACCGTAGTATATTTATCAGTCTTTAAATCCAGTATGTTTCATTGACACCATGTTTAGTCCTACTCAGTTTTCCAAGGGGTGCATTATACAGGAATAAACTAAAACATGTTTTTTACACAGATTATTGGGCTGATATAGAAAAAGATAAGTGAATTTTCAATTTTATTTTTAATATCAGGGAGTCACTTCTTTATAGCAGAAAAAGATTTTCAGACATACCCCTGTCTGTCCATTCACTGCAATAAGGCAAACAGTATTTGCCTTCTTTTGCAGGACACAATTGCGTAGTCAAGCAGGCTACTGTGTCTTGCAAAAAAGAAGGACAATGATGAATGCAGTCCACGTATCCTTTTAACACAGTTTGTCTTGTTGCGCTCATTTGACACATCAGGGGGCACGTCTCAATACTATTTATGGGTAGAGAATTATGTAGCCACCTCTCCACTGTGTCGAGTGTATAGCATTTCTCTACTGTGAAACCATTACTATAGAAAAAAAAAGACTTAACTAAATAAATAAAAGGGTTATCTTGAGTTTTATTTTTAAGTAGCATAGATTCACCAAACTGCACTTCAGCTTGGGCTTCAATTTTTATCAAACCATTCCAAATCTTTTATGTTACAGAAACATGTTAAAGGGAATCTATCACCAGGTATTTGCTACCTTATCTGAAATCAGTATAATGTAGGGGAAGAGAGACCCTGATATTAGTGATGTGTCAATTACTGAGCTATTTGCGGCAGTTTTCATAAAATCAGAGTCTTACCTGAAAAAATTTACTAGTTCTGTGTATACCCATGCCCACATCATTGATATGCATAGTGTACACAGACAGCTGCCAATCAGTACTGGGGGGCAGCGTTATACAGAGCACATGAAGTCATGCTTCAATAGTCCTTTAGTGATAATAACCTGCTGATAAAACTGTAATTTTATGAAAACTACAGCAAGCAGCCCAGTAAGTGACACATTGCTGGAATCAAGAGTTCCTTCATGACCTTTGACATACTGGTTCATCATAGGTTGGTGATACTTACCTGCCTACGACATACGAGCTCGTTATTGCAAAATGGAGGCACCATAGCCGCATTAATGGCGGATGCGCTCCGATACCCTGTGACTCTATACACAGAGGATTGGAGCACGATCTCCTGCAGGGTGGATTCCTTACTCCACAACAGAGATTGCTGTGATTAGCTGTTCAGTTCTGAATAGCCTATCACAGTGACTGTAATGATCAGTTAATTAAATTGCCTAAATCATTACAATCCAGCTGTGGTTGGGGCTGGCAATAGCGGTGTCACCCCCTTCAACCCTGATGGGAGTGGCGCATGATCCACATGCAATTGCTCCTCCTCAGCTTCATCCCTGCATTGAGGAATTGGAGGCTGAGGGGGAGCGGTGTCACACACCAGGGACGATTGTTGTGCGTTCCAGGCCGTATCACTCCATAACTGCTGAGATCGATATCGATCAAAGCAGTCAGGGTACTGGGAGGGGTATTTGACACCTTCTACCCTGCATCTCTGGCAATCAATCTGACTGCCACAGGTGCCATCACTCACTTAGTCACTGAGGGTTCCCCATGACAGTAATCTCAGGTAACCCCACTGCCACCAGCGTTACAAACGTGATTCAGATAAAATTGCCAATGGAAAATTCACTGTAATGAGGCAGAGGGAGTCATTTTGAACTCCCATCTGACCTGTGATCCAGCAGTATCCATCTTTTTGCACGTCTTTTTAGGTGTGCGCAAAAATGCAGTCAATCACAGTTTTGTGCATCTTTGAAAAGAAGGACACCACTGAACAGAGGGTAAATAGAGTCCCGAGAAACTCTGCTGCCTCATTAGTGAATGGATCCGTTGGTGGTTTCGTCTGAATCACATATTTTTGAGAGTTAGCTGGAAACCCAAATATAAGTGCTCAGCACAGAGCACAGGATTAATGTGAACTGATCCAGAATGTTCTGTGCCCAAATCACCACCAATAGAATTCAACTCAACACACAAAAACCTAGTCCCACTCAGGTCTGTCATCTATTAAAGAAAATATAGGGGGCTTCCACATTACTGGTAGCACAAAGGCTGTGGAAAAGCGCTATGGCTCCTTGCCCCCCAAAAAAGCAAACCAGCAAAACCTGCACTACCAAATCCAAATGCTCCCCTGCCTTATGAGCCCAACAAAGTGTAAACCACAATTAACGCCCACATCTCTGGCACTGTTGTAGTCAGGAATCCTGCTGGCGTGTGCTTCTCCAGAAGCACAAGCTGGGCACAATGTATGAGCACTACAATGTACTGGGCACGACAAAGGCTTATTTGCAATTTTTAGAATGCAAAATTAACTGCTCATGAGTCCATGGGTGTTCTCCATAAATAAAATCATCACTACAGTCATAGATGAACTCCCAAAATGGTATAATTTCCAAAATGTGGTCACTTGAGGTGGTTTCTGTTAGGTGCTCTGCAAATGGAGTCTGCAAACTATTATAGGAAAATCTGTGCTTAAAAAATCAAATGGTGCTCCTTCCCATCTGGGTCTTGCCATGCACCCAAAGTGTTTTTTCACCCTATATGGGATATATTCATACTGGGGAGAAATTGCACAACAAAGTTTGGGATCCAATATCTCCTGCTATCCTTGGGGAAATTACAATATTTTGGGCTAAAACAACGTTTTTTGTGGGAAAAATCAAATATTGTTATTGTCACGTTTCTATGTTGTAAAATTCTGTGGCGCACCTGTAAGTTCAAGGAGCTCACTACACATCTAAATTAATTACTTGGGGGTATAGTTTCCAGAATGGGTTAACTTGAGGGGGAATTCTATTGTTTAGGTACATCAAGGGCTAATCAAACATGACATGACACCCGCAGACTATTCTATCAAAATCTGTGCTCCAAAACATCCTCCTTGTTTTCCAAGCCCTGACATGTGACCGAACAGTGGTTTTCCACCATATATGAGATATCTTTTTCACTTTTATGGCTCAATGTATGAAGCACCTGGGTGTTCAAAGTGCTCACCACACATCTAGAAGTTCGTTTGGGGGTCTAGTTTCTAAAATGGGGTCACTTGTGTGGAAGCTTTACTGCTTTGGCACATCATGGGCTCTCCATGGTGCCGCCTAACAATTGCAGCTAATTTTCCACTTGAAACGTCAAATGTCCCTCTAACCCTTCTGAGCTGTATTGTACACTTAAACAATGATTTTCGACCACATATGGGGTATCCGTCCACTTGGAAGAAATTGCACAATAAATTTTAAAGGTACCGTCACACGACGCAATCTCGGCTGGCGATCTGAAAAGCAATGTGTCGACCCGGTGAAATCGCCGTGAGATTGCCTCACGGTGGCGGTGTGTGATTGGGCAATTTTGCGGCGATAAATCACCCATCGGTCGTCGCCTGATTGTTGAACTGTGCTCAGTAATCAGGCGGAATTCGCAAGGCGATTTTTTCGTGTTTTGGCGTGTGACAGGGCAATAGTGATGGAAAGAGCGTTTTCTGTGATTTCCCGTAGGCGTGCCTCAGCGTGCTGTAGTCCGCGCCCCATCTGAGATGATTGGTGTGGGCTACTGTGTTCCCATTGGCTGTCAGTTGACACCGCGCCATATTTGAAGAGCTGTCCGTTCAGCACCACATACATCTTCTGCTACACAACTGTCCACAAACTCACTGCAATTACGCACGCCACTGAATAGCGTAAGCTATGTTGTCCGCGTGTATTAAGTTGCGCTGTGTGGATTATAGTGCCACACAAGACAGCTCAGATGTTGGGCTACATATCGTAGATGGGTGCCATGGGCCACGCACTACAATCACCCTACGTTTTTGAATTTGGTGACGCTGCTGGGTGCATTCCACTGCTCCCACTCGGCGGACCTTGTTAGCGCCTTGAACCTTGTTTGGCGGTGCCAGTGTGCGTGGTAACGTCATCACTTTTCTGCTCGTTACTCCCTGCCTGCCAGGTGCCTGCCCCTCCCCTGCACATAGTACAAGAGTCATGGCGGCCGCACAGCGGGCTGCCACATGGGGTGTGGCAGAACTACAGATCCTCATCAACCTGTGTGACCGGCATGACTACTGGTGCCACCAGCGTCACCGCCACCAACATCTCCGCAAGCAGAGGATCCTCTGCAAAATCCAGCGGGCCCTGCTCCGGAAAGTGGGTGTGGAGAGGACCCGCAAGCAAATACAGAAAAAGGTGGCAGACCCGAAGCACAAGTCCCCAGGGCGGATTGTGGACATTCGTGCCCGAATTACCAGGCTGCATGGTGAGTATGTGGCAATGCCAGACACACACATGCCAATCATCCTACTCAAAACACTACCCAACCATCATATGGTATTGTGCCATGGCACATACTGTGACATAAACCAGCATAGGGAGCTGTCAACAATGTGCATCTGCATGTTGGTCACACTGCTACATGAAGGTGCAGAATACACTCATGTTTTGTTAATGCTGACGGCTATAGAGGTCCTTGACCTGTGTGTGGCTGAAAATAGGCATGTAATGACAGCAAAGTTGACCACAACATATTAATGCAAATTTGAAGGACCACATGACACCTGGCAGCACATATGTGCGCACTCTGACACATAGCATTTCACAAGACATTGATCACAATCCGGAAAAGTGACTACAAGCTGACTGCTATGTGTTTGCCCCCATGGTGGCACCACCAGATGCTCACTGTCTGATCTTGTGTTTTGTGAAAAATCCATCCTCTGGTAATACAAGGGTGTTTTACCTCCCAAATATGTGGTCACTGGTGTTGTGGTCATGTCCAAAAACAGACTGGCCCCTAACCATAGGGTCGGTCAAGACCCAAACCTTTTATGCTAGCCTTCACGCCCTAATGACATTGATACACACACAGTAGGCATTTGCCCTATGTTGTCTACATTTATTAAAATCGGTGTCTTGTCATTTTTGATATTCCAGATGAGAAGGACTCCCTGTCTAAGGAGGCCCAACGGTCCCCTACACCACCAGGGACCCCACCCCCACCTTCCCCAGAGGGCCCAGGAAGTCCCTCACCAACAGGGACCCTACCCCCACCTTCCCCGGAGGGCCCAGGAAGTCCCTCACCCACAGGGACCCCACCCCCACCTTCCCCGGAGGGCCCATGAAGTCCAGGGACCCCGCCCTCGAAAGCAGCCAGCCCAGGACATGTAGGACCAGGAAGCCCAGTTCTCTAGCTAGGCCACCAAGTGCAGAACCCAAGTCTAGGCTCAACTCCCCCCCCCAAAAAAAAAAAATCTCCAGCTCCCGGGCCAGCCCTGCTGTCTTGTGGTCCCCCACACAGTGACATTGAGCCTACTGGAGCTGTGATTGGTGGTAAGTGTTGGCAATGGGCTACAAGCTTTGTAATATACATGTTGGTGTGTGTCCCTGACATCAGTATGTGAGTCATGTTTTTTTTGTCCTTTCTTTGTCAAGGGGCAAGAGCTTGAGCTGCAGGCTGGGCTGTCAGGGCATCACCATCTCCTGAAGATGGAAACTGGGATGGGGATATGCTACATAAGTGAAATCCTGACCAATGACGTCACCCACCCACCCACACCTACACATGTCACTGACTAATGTCCTTATTTCCCATACAGGGATACTAAATATTGATGACCTGCTGCAGGCACACAGGGAGGCACAGCAGCATATGGACCGTGCCCACCGAGAAGGGCAGCAACATCTGGCCCAGTTGGGTGCGATGATACTGTGCCTCCAGGCAGCCCAGTCCGCCATTGCCGCCACTCCTGAATATTCCCCCCAATAATGTGGCCAATGGCCCTTGTATGTAGTTGTCCATGTTGGACATGTTGTTTGTTTGTGTTGCCATGTTGGCACCCTTAATTTTTAGGCCCCGTTGGCCTTATTTCTTATAGTATCCCTCATTGGGAAAGTGAGTAGCATGGTTTGCCTACAACTCATCAGAAAAAAACACCGTTTACCAAACAAGATTTGTAAACAATAAATATGCGATACGAATGATGGTATTGATGGGTCCAAGCAGCATTGTCTGCTAATGACCAGTACACAGGTCCAGCCCTTTGGCCCACACTGTATGCCGTGACTGTGTGTACATGTCCATTATGATGTGTTTGGCCACATGGGAACTTGTCCACACACATGGAGAATGCAATGGTGTTTGTGGGGGATGTAGGTACACTTCAGTACACACACACAAACATGTGTGCACACACATAGTTCAGGCATGGCAGCTTTGCCATGGCGTGGACCAATGCAGGCACATATGTCCATAGTGTTGTTTGTAGCTTACTGCAATCACATACAGACGCACACATAGCCATTCTTAGTGTAATCCACTGTACTGCACAAGATCGCTCATGTGTGACACTTTGGCGCCTTGAAAGTGTGTTGCAGGAGCCACAATTGACGACACGAGCGTGTATTTGTGACAAACTCTGATAGACAATGGCTTTATGTATTAGCCAGCCTTCCAGGGCAGGCTGACCAATCGTAACGCAGTCGTGTTGTCCAATGAGCGTGTATGGGGCGCGGTGTAAACCACTGTGGCACACCTATCTCCTCGCCGCACTGAACATGAACGCCCACATTGCCTTTGAGATTGCGGCATGTGAAGCGGCGATGGAATGAGGCAAGATTGCTTCCGCTTCCGGAGTGACACATTGCCTTAGCTTCAGGGCGAGGGCGAGATTGCGCCATGTGATGACTCCATCGGCGATCTGAGGCGGGCACAAAAAACGTAAGCGCACGTCATATCTCAACACATCGCCAGCCGAGATTGCGGCATGTGACGGTACGTTAAGGGGCATTTTTCCTGTTACCCTTTTGAAAATGCAATATTTGAGGCTAATGTAATATTTTTGCTGGAAAAAGTAAAATTTTCATGTTTTATGTTTTCCTTCCACGTTGATTAAGTTCCAGTGAAGCACCTGAAAGGTTAATAAACTTCTTAAATGTGGTTTTGAGCAGTCTGAGGGGAGCAGTTTTGGGAATGGTGTCACTTTGGGTGTTTTCTGTCATGTAGACCCCTCAAAGTCACTTCAAATATGATGTGGTACCTAACAAAAGTGGCTTCGTAAATTTTTTGGGAAAAAAGAGAAATTTCTTATAAACTTTGACCCCTAATAAACTACAGTACCTAACCAAGAAATTATTACCGTATTTCCAATATTGTGCTGATGTAAGGTAGACATGTGAGAAATGTTAACTATTTTGTGTTATATTACTCTCTGGTTTAATGTGCTAGCAACCAAAAACTGGTGCTATATCAACCTCCAAATAATAAAAAATATAATGTACTATTTTATTTAACAAATGCACAGCACCAACCATATTGCCTTGCTCTGTTTCACGCTTAATGTGCTCATTAATCAGTTCTTTGGCTGGAAAATAACAAAAAGACAAAAAAATAAAGGCATTAGAGGTTAAATGTTTATTAAAGCTATATATCATGAATGTTCTTCAAACCATTACATACATCAAAAAAAAATTGAATTTTATGAATTTATGGAAGTTTTACTGATTTGTAGAGCAATAACTAAATGTGGCTTCATAAGACCAGAACTTAGTATTTGAATTACTGCTTGATACTTACATTCCATACAATTCTGTCATTGAACGTACATCACAGTAGGGTTCAATGGTGCAATAAGGCTGCCTTCAGATTTGCAGATGCCTCCGCAGCGTTTTGCGGAGGCACCTTTAAGCATCTGCATGCAGACGGCAGCCCCTATGTTTATAATGGAGCGCACGGCGGTCTGCAGATGCTTGCAGACCGCCGTGCGCACCCATTCACTCCTATAAGTGATCTGTGCGCAGGCGGATGCCTGCGCACAAATCACACACTCTCGCCCACACCAGGGACGCATATTGTCACGTCCCTGGTGCGGACGAGAGTGTGTGATCTGTACGCAGGCATCCGCCTGCGCACAGATCACATATAGGAGTGAATGGGTGCGCACGGCGGTCTGCAAGCATCCGCAGACCGCTGTGCGCTCCATTATAAACATAGGGGCTGCCGTCTGCATGCAGATGCTTGCAGATGCCTCCGCAAAACGCTGCGGAGGCATCTGCAAATCTGAAGGCAGCCTAAGTGCAGTTATACTAAGGGTTCCGTTACACGCGGCAATATTGCAAATATATGCGGCAATATTGAAATCATGGATACATTGTTACATTAGTACACGGCAACTAAATAGAACAATGTGTCCATGATTTCACTGCAACCAGCAAATTGCTAGTGAAATTGCATGCAATATTGCGTCGTGTAACGGCACACTAAGCAGCATTAAATGGACACCAACAGTCAACAACTTTTCTGGTAAACTGTCATTTAATAGGTTCTTTACACAGGTAGACTACACTTCAGTTGACCACAGAACGATCTCCAATACACCACTCAGCACACATATGTTGGCAATGTTCCTCACAGTGCCTATTTGCACAAGAGTATGTGCTGCCGAGAATGATGATATTTTGAGCAAAAGGATTAATCACCTGATGAAGGGCAGTCTGTTTAGATTGCATGATTATTGTGAAATTAGCATTTCTAGAAGCTCTCCTTTATTGGAATATTGCAGTATAAATAGACCTTTAAGGAATATTCTAAAATTATTAAATTGCCTTAGTTGGTTAGATAGCATGAAAGTAAGCAAGTTTGTAATTTAGCCTACATTCAGACTGTGCGTTTTTTTTGCTTCTGTTCCGCTTCCTTTTTAGCTGCTAAATAGGAACTGTCAAAAAAACGCATCCATAAACAGATCATCTGTTTTCTGATGCATTCTAGGTGCTGCGTTTTTTCGACCCGTACACAATGGCTTCTATGAGAAAAGCGGATCAGAAAAACGCAACACAAATTGACATGCACTTTTCCAAAACGGGGCACTCCAAAAGTGAAAAAACAGATCCCTTCACTTCCAAAGTGCCCTGTCTGAATGGCGAAAATTAAAACCCATAGACATTGCTGGGATGTCATCTGAGTAATCCGTTTTCTGCAAATAGGTTGTGGCCCAGCCTTCAATGAGCTGGGCATTTCATTTATAATGCTTCCATTATCAGGACCCAAGTATCCAAAAATGACAGTGTGTCACAATCCGCGCTGCTGTATACAATTAAGGACCACAATTAAGGACCACAAAGTGATCTATAATGGTGTTTTATTTCATATTTCTCGATGCGTTTCGGGGCTAACCTTGCTCCTTCCTCAGGAATACACCATGTAACAAAGCTACACGAGGCAAATCTTTTAAATTTATAAGATATAAGATTTGCCTCATGTAGCTCTGTTACATGGTGTATTCCTGAGGAAGGAGCAAGGTTAACTTCGAAACACGTCGAGAAATATGAAATTAAACACCATTATAGATCACTTCGTGGTCCTCAATTGTATACAGCAGCGCGAATTGTGACACACTGTCATTTTTGGATTCTTGGATCTACACCATTGCACACGTGGAACTGTGAGTCCAGCAGCAGCTATACAGATGCATATACAGGTTGTGGGTACCACAACTGAGCCAGGTGAGCAGTGAATATCACTATTATATTTAATAATTTTGGATATAAGACCCTATTGCACCTTTGTTTCACACGGCACAAGACATTATCAGATCCAGTCACTCTTCATCCTTATCATATTGAGGTCTATTCTGACACATGGTAAAGTTTTAATATTCGAGAGTGTTAGATACTGTCCCGATATGGGCACACCCTGTCATAGAGGGATGGTTTTACGCTTTTTGATCAAAAACAGTGTTTGCTAAGTATCCTATGTTATTTACGATGGCGATCAAAATTAGAGACCAATACACAATTTCCTTAATGTCAAGGTCATTGTGTTGTCCTATGTGAAAATAATCTAACATGAGTAAAATAGCAGTATTTTAAACTTCTCTTATAATAATTGCCTAATGTTGTCCGTCGCTGACTTCCGTCAGGATGAAGCCATATCCCATAATTCCCTGCACCACCGGAAGCAGGCTGGAAGCCATATTGCGAAATCCAAGTGATGGGTGTCACAATATGACGCCTACTGATGGTGCATGCAGCCAAACAGAAACCCACTGTCCACACTCCCTCCCGCCAGCCCGTTGCCTGCCCTCCCCGCATGGCTCTTACCCTACACACATGGCTCCTACCCTCCCCGCACAGCCTCTGCTCTACCCGCACAGCTCCTGCTCTCTCTGCATTGCTCCTGCCCTCCCCGCATGGCTTCTGCTCTCCCTAATTGGCTCCTACACTCATTGCACAGCTCCTGCACTCCGTACACAGACTCTAATCTCCCCGCATGGCTCCTGCCTCCTTGTACAGCCTCTGCCCTCTCCGCATGGCTCCTGCCATCCCCACACAGGTCCTGCCCTCCCCGCACAGGTCCTGTCCTCCCCGCACAGCCTCTACTCGTCCCGCATGGCTACTGCCCTCCCTGCATAGCTTCTGCCCTCCCCGCACAGTCTCTGCCCTCTCCTCACAGTCTCTGCCCTTCCTGCACAGCTCCTGCCCTTCCTGCATAGCCCCCGCACAGCCCCCACTCACCTAGCTCAGCCCACACAGCTCCACTCATGCTACACAGCCTCCGTTCACCCCACTCAGCTCCTGTTCACCCCTCTCAGTCCCTGCTCACCCTTCACAGCCCCTGGTCACCTCACACAGTTCCCACCCACCCTTCACAGCCTCCGCTCATCCCCACACCGCACATGCTCCTCGCTCACCCCACACAGCCCACTCACACTTGCAGCATGCTCACTCCCACTCATCCCACATGCTCCCCTCTCACCCCCACGTAGCCCACGCACCCCTGCAGCATGTTTTCTGCTCACCCCTGCACAACCCACTCATCCCTGCAGCATGCTTCCCGCTCAACCCCACACAGCACATTCACACCTGCAGCATGCTTCCCACTCACCCCCACAGAGCCCACTCACCTCTAGAGAGCACACTGCGCACTTACGAGTCCGCCATCTTTGGACAATTGGGTATACAAAGATGGCGGCCACGTGACGCATCACACCGCCGCACCACTTCCACCACAGGATTACAGTAATGACAGGATTACGCCGGAGGGGATCTTGGTGGGAGCTAATAAAGTAGATCATGAGGTGTCTCTATTTTGTATGCAATAAATTATTTATCACGGGGTTGTGTTTTTTTTCTCTTTACTGAAAATATTGCTAATGGCCAGCTGTCATACTAACAGCTCACATTAGCAATAGGGCTTCATGTCAGTCACCAAAAAAAAGCTGACATCAACCCCTTTATTACCCAGTCTGCCACTGTTACATGGCAGCTGGTGTAGCGGGGTGACCACTAGTTTAGGTGTCTCTAATGGGGTGTCAAATCTGGGGTGGCAGCTGGCTGCAATTTTCAGAGAGAGGGGCCTAGAAGCCAGTAGCTGCTTGGTTTTCCTGCGCTGACAATAAAAAATACAGTGAAACCCTAAACACTTAATTAATTAAAAAAAAAAACAGCTTTTTAAAGAAATATTCATTTAAATACAATATGAGAGAGCACGGAGTGGGAGGGGTTAGAGACGGCTGCTTCTCCCAGCACCACAGAGCCTGACCCCATCATCTCAACACCGTCCCGATAGCATCGGGTCTACATCTAGTATTTCATAAATTGAATATATTCTAAAGCCAGAATAAAAATGTAAATGAGACAAATGAAAAAGAACACTGATCAAAATTAGAGAACACTTTCAGATACCGGCAAGTTATTGGTGTTAATCTGGCACCTGGTGCTAATTTCCTTCAGTATCTGACGAACCCTATTTAACTGACAACCTAACTTTCCAGTTTGCACTCACTTTGCAAAAATGGTGTGTCATTCCAAAGTAACTGAAACCCTTCGGCAGCAGCTTGTCCAGATGAAGGCCAAAGAGGTCACCCTATCAGCCATAGCCACAGCAACAAAAGTTGGTTGTTCAGAGTGTGTGATTTCTAGAATATTGCATCTTTACAACATCACAAACTCTTTGAAGTCACACAAGAAGGCTGGTCGCCCTCGAAAGACAAATGCAAGAGAGGATAGGATAATGTGGAGAATCTCCGTGGGTAATCATTTCAACACTGGAGCTGGAATAGCTTGCCAGTTCAGCACTGAACAGGGTAAGAATCTGTCTCATCATACAGTGTCATGATGTTTAAGACCATTTGGACTCAAAACCCACTTTGCAGTGACCAAACCTCTCATTAGCTAATTAGCAGAAAGGATCAAAAGGCTAGACTCATCTATGGTGAAGAGCATGTTGTGTGAACAGAGGACAAATGGTCCACATTTTGTTTTAGCGATGAGAATGTTTAATTTATTTTAGTCTGATGGGAAACATTATTATAATCGACAAACTGGGAAAGATTGAACCCAAAGTGTGTAAAGAAGTCAGTGAAAGATGGTGGTGGAAGTATGGTTTTTGGAATGTTTTCTGCTGCAGGGGTTGGTCTCATACAGCTACATGGCAGAGTGGATGCAAGTCTGTATCAGAATCTTCTTCAACAACACGTGGTTCCTTACTTGTGTTCAGTACTCAATCAGCCAGCAATTTTCATACAGGACAATGCCCCCTGTCACACATCTAAATGGGTAAAGCAGTTCCTGGAAACAGAAAACACTGAAACAATCAATTGGCCAGCCCAGAGTCAAGATCTACACCCAATAGAAAACATAAAAAAGGAGGCAAAAAGAATTTATATCTGCTTCACCAAAAATTACAAATTTATTACAAGTGCACCCCAAATAAAATCAGGTGCAAAATTGGCTGAAAGATACAGTGAGTACAGGCAGGCATAGCATTACATCACAGTGAACATTGGTATATATTGCACATATTCCCTTTACAGGGATTTTACCCATATGCCGAGATATACATATTTCCAAATAGGTGCATTGACACAATCATAAGTTAATTATGCACAAAGGGATACATCACATGAATATAACATTAACAAGCAAGGTAGTGCATTACCAAATGAGGACGGCTTAGCTATAGCCTGGTCCAGGGAAAAGGGAAAAGGGACCCCTCCAGCAGAGACCCCTACGTACATTTCGCTAAGCGTTATTTATGCTTTTTCAAGGGGTTGTGGTTGGACCTCTCATACAGCTACATGGCAGAGTGAATGCAAGTGAGTATCAGAACCTTCAACAACACATGGTTCCTTACTTGCGTTCAGCACTCAATCAGCCAGCAATTTTCATACAGGACAATGCCCCTGTCACACATCTAAATGGGTAAAGCAGTTCCTGGAAACAGAAAACACAAACAATGAAATGTCCAGCCCAGAGTCCTGATCTACACCCAATAGAAAACCTTTGGAAAATCCTTGGTGACAAAGTTATGGCTAAGAAAACAACAAAAGTCACAGAACTGTGGAAGAGACTGGAAGAAGAGTGGACCAAAATCACTCCAGAGCAGCGTGTGAGACTAGTGATGTCCTTTGGCCGCAGATGTGCTGAAGTCATTCAAAGCAAAGGCCTATACACGTTCTACTGATTGGTGACTGTTGTAACTTTCACAACATTTAGCTTTAATCTTTCTCTGTGCTACAGTCATTGCTGTTCTCTAATTATGATCATCACTGTCTGAAAAAAATATAGTGATCAAACATTGTTCTCTAATTTTGACTGCCAGAGTTTATGCACTTGCTTTTTACTAAAGTTTTTTTTAACAGTATTTGTTTAATTAGTTTTTGCCTTAGGTCTACTCTGTTTAATGGCCAGTGTGAGTATGCTTTTATACTTTGCACATACACCAACTCGTGTTCTGGTTCAATTTTTTTTCTTTGCTTTATTAACACCTTAGTGACAGCCCACTGTATATATACGGCGGCAAAACAGGGTCCTTATTCTGTTCTGACGTGAAAATAAGTCAGAACAGAAAAGGCCCTGTAGTGCCCCCAGTGGCCGAAAATCTCTGGGGTTTCAGATACCGGGGTTGGCTGAGACTGTAGAGATTAGGAATCGGGTGGGTTTTTACCGGCACCAGTAATGTGATGACCGGTAAGCACCGTTTACCGATCATTACATTACAAAAAGTGAAAGTGCCAGTAAAAATGCTTTCACTTTGATCCGACATGAGAACACATGTCGGATCAAAGTGAAAGCATTAACCCGTAACAGGTCAGATCGCATAGAGATGCTGCCATTTCTGGGGTCCCCTCAGTGGCCCCCCAATGTAATCCTCCCCCACCCGTGATCTCCGCTCCCCCCTACTCCCTGCTCCGCTCCTCAACTCCCGATGCCTCCTCATAACTCCATCTGATCTGATCAAATGTCAGATCGGATGGAGTTTTCCCTGCCATTCCCCGTCTCCCCAGGTTCTTACCCCTCCGGTCATCCCATTCTCTCCCCAGGTCATCACCCCTCCGCACTCCTTCGGTGATCTCCCCCCCCAGGGCATCACCTCTCTGGCTCCAGTCATCCCCCGCCTCCCCCTGCCCCCCCCTCCGACCTGCACCCCTCCGGCCTCCCCCGACCCCCCATCCTTTCCCAGCCTCTCATACTTACCAACCTCCGGTGCCGGCCTGCAGCGTCGCCCGCCGTCTTCTCTCTGCCTCTGTCCCGGCGCCGCTGCTCTGCGTGCGCCGTGACAGAGGCAGAGTTAACCCCTTAATGACCACACAGGGGTGATCTGCAGTTAACCTCCTGTGTGGTCACAAGGGGTTAACTGCAGATCATCATCCCTGTGTGGTCACAAGGGGTTAACTGCATATCAGGTAACCCCTTGTGACCACACAGGGATGATGTTCTGCAGTTAACCCCTTGTGATCACACAGGGATGATGATCTGCAGTTAACCCCTTGTGTGATCACAAGGGGTTAACTGCAGATCATCATCCCTGTGTGGTCACAAGGGGTTACCTGATCTGCACTTAACCCCTTGTGACCACACAGGAATAATGATCTGAAGTTAACCCTTGTGTGGTCACAAGGGGTTAACTGCAGATCATCATCCCTGTGTGGTCACAAGGGGTTACTTGATCTGCAGTTAACCCCTTGTGACCACACAGGGATGATGTTCTGAAGTTAACCCCTTGTGTGGTCACAAGGGGTTAACTGCAGATCATCATCCCTGTGTGGTCACAAGGGGTTACCTGATCTGCAGTTAACCCCTATGTGACAACACAGGGGTGATCTGCAGTTAACCTCTTTGGGACCACACAGGGGGTTAATTTCAGATCATCATCTGGATGAGAATCGTCATGGGACCTCTCACTGGACTACGTCGGACCTTCCCAATGGACTACATGGGATCTTCCCACTGGACTACGTCGGACGTCACAGTAATAAAGATGGGGTCTAAATATGTGTTTGAGGTTTTTTTTTCCAATAAAAATATTTTTCTCTGTGTTGTGTTTTCTTTACAATTTACTAGAGATTCCTAATGGCCCGGTCTAATATTGGCCAGACGCTAAGAATCTCGGGCTTAGTGCCAGCTGCCAAAAAGCTGGCATTAACCCCTTATTACCCAGTATGCCGCTACACGGCAGCTGGAAGAGCTGGATACAGTGCCAGAAAATGGTGCTTCTATGAATGCGCCGTGTTCTGGGGCGGCTTCGGGCTGAAATGCGCAGGGGGGGACCCAGAAAGCTTCCCTATGCTGAGGATTCCATCCCCCAGCTGCCTAGTTGTACCTGACTGGCCCAAAAATATGGCAAAGCCCACGCCATTTTTTTTTTTTTTTTTATTATTTCAAGAAATAATTTTAAAAAAAGGGCTCTGCTGTATTATGGTTACCAGTTAGTTTCAACTGAGCAGCTGGGGGTGGGTGGTAGCCTGTAGCTGCCTAGTTGTACCTAGCTGGTGACCAAAAATACAGCGGAGCCCTATATCTTTAGTGCAAAATCTCACTTGTGGGGGAGCTGCAATGTTTAGGCACACAGGGTCTCTCCATATGCAACATGGTGTCCGCTAACAATTGGAGCTAATTTTCCATTCAAATTGCTAGCGGACACCATGTCGCATATGGAGAGCCCCTGTGTGCTTAAATATTGGAGCTCCCCCACAAGTGAACCCATTTTGGAAACTAGACCCCCCCAAGGAACTTATCTAGATGGGTAGTGAGCACTTTGAACCCCCAGGTGCTTCATAAATTAATCTGTTAAAATGAAAAAAAAAATGTTTTTGAAAAAAAGTACTTTTTCATTTTTATGCATAAATTTGTGAAGCACTTGGGGGTTGAAAGTACTCACTATGCATTTAGATAAGTTCCTTGGGCGGTCTAGTTTCCAAAATGGCGTCACTTGTGAGGGAGCTCCAATGTTTAGGCACACAGGGGCTCTCCATACACAACATGGTGTCCGCTAATAATTGGAGCCATTTCTCTATTCAAATTGTTAGCGGACACCATGTCGCATTTGGAGAGCCCCTATGTGCCTAAACATTTGAGCTCTCCCACAAGTGACCACATTTTGGAAACTAGACCCCCCAAGGAACTTATCTAGATGCATAGTGAGCACTTTGAACCCTCAGGTGCTTCACAAATTGATCCGTAAAAATGAAAAAGTAGTTTTTTGTGACAAAAAATTTGTTTTGGCCTCAATTTTTTCATTTTCACATGAGCAACAGGATAAAATCATCCTAAAATTTGTTGAGCAATTTCTCCTGAGTACACCGATACCTCATATGTGGTCATAAACCACTGTTTGGGAGCACGGCAGGGCTCAGAAGGGAAGGAGCGCCATTTCACTTTTTGAATGGAGAAGTAGCTCCAAAAGTCAAATTGCGCTCCTTCACTTCTGAGCCCTGCCGTGTGCCGAAACAGTGGTTTATGACCACATATGAGGTATCGGTGTAATCAGGAGAAATTGCCCAACAAATTTTATCTTGCTGCCCTTGTGAAAATGAAAGAATTGAGGCTAAAAGAACATTTTTGTTGGAAAAATTAAAATGTCCATTTTTTGTTTCCACATTGCTTTAGTTCCTGTGAAGCACCTGAAGGGTTAACAATCTTCTTGAATGTAGTTTTGAGTAGCTTGAGGTGTGCAGTTTTTGGAATGGTGTCACTTTTGGGTGTTTTCTGTCATGTACACCCCTCAAAGGGACTTCAAATGTGATGTGGTCACTAAAAAAATGGTTTTGTAAATTTTGCTGGAAACATAAGAAATTGCTGATAAACTTTCAACCCTTATAACTTCCTAACCAAAAATTCGACAGTTTCACATTTGGGAATTGCTTTCACATGAACGCGAGTGTGCAATAAGCATACCCCCGGCCAAAGCCAGACTAGTGGGCACGGTCTTGCTCAACACAAGTGTATGGGGCAAAGAGGTCAGTTGAAAGCCATTCCAGGCTTAGAACCCAGCAAATCCTCGCAGCGCACAATGACAGCAGACTTTACATTTTAGACCGGACAACCCCTTTAATAAATAGCATATGTTAGTAAGCAATAAAAACAAAAAGCTTCCAAACATAAAATATCAATGAGGAAAAGGTAATATCACGCTTATAGCCATTTTAAGGTGGCTTCATCCAGGGATAATGGTAAATAACCAAAAGTTGTCTAATATAGCAGAACACGAATTAAATTGGTCCCTGAATATAAGGTAGAAACGAAAAAAATAGATACAAAAAAATACATAGAGATGAGCAGACCCATGGAGTTTCAGGTTCTGTAGGTTTAGCCGGACTTTAAAGTTCTGTTTTGGACCCGAACTTGACCTGAACCTCATTGAAAGTCACTGATTGGGCCGTTTGGCTCTCCACCCACATATGGCCAGCTATAAACAAAGCACTTCCAGGGGAGGGTGGTATTTTGTCATTTCTTTTTTTTGTACACACTGCATGTGAAAACACTGATTTTACCCCCAGTGCAGTCATTCAAACACAGCAAGACGCTCGCACTGGGCCGAACACCGAGTGTACCCGAGTTCAGCGATGCTCGTTCCAGTGGTCTGCATACGTAAAGTACCCAAACTCCAAACTTGAACACAGATTTTTTTGTACAGCGAGTGTTCAGCAAGAACATTAAACTTTAAAGTTCGGTTCAACTCATCTCTATTTGTAAGTCAAGATTGTCTTCACATGATAAAATAAATCCATACCAAGCATTCACAGCAAACTATAGGTGGGAAGATGTTGTGGTACTTTATCATAATACAAATACTTGCCACAATACTTGAAAAGTAACATGTGACAAAGGCGTTCTTTGCTATATGTGACAAAGGCGCATGCACCTGAAAGTAAAGATCGCACAACAAACAGAGGAAAGCATATGTGCACATGAAATAAGGAATAAAAATAGAACAGTAGTTAACATATGCAAACTAAGAGAAAAATGTAGAATCATAATTACCATATGCATACAGGAAAAGCTAAATTTGGGAATGCAGAATGTTAGTGGCGAATACAAATTATTAACACAAGATAATACATATAATGAGCACATGTTCAAAAAAGAGAAAATGACAATAGACCCATAACAAATATAGCTTCAAATCTAATATGCGCATGTGTATACAGAGTATCTTATGAGAGCAGAAACAACATTGGCGCTTGTGTAAAGGCAGGGGCGTAACTACAATAGGTGCAGGGGTTGCGCACCCGGGCCCTGCAGCCTAGGGGGGCCCCAAAAGTCCCTTTTGGCCTATAGAAAAAGACATACTATTAAAGATTTGCAATAATTGGGTGCCTCATTGGAGCTTTCGCATCGGGCCCCTGGGCCTGAAGTTACGCCACTGTGTAAAGGACGAATCTGACCAAGAATAAATAAATAACTCTATCACGGTATTTCGCAAGTAAATTTTTATGGGCTGTCGACCCATTTGTATATTTTATAAATATTAATATAATGTGTGCAACTTAAGTAAAATTTCATATACCAATACAAAATAATACATCAACCCAATTTAAACCCAGTTTAGACTGAACATTGTCGTGAAACAAGCGTTCCTAGGAAGGTTCATTCTTTATAACTTTGAAGTGTAAATGGACCTTATTTGAAGGGTTAGTCCGTTACTAAAATGCCCTTTCTAAATATTCACAGATTAATCCAAAATTGGAGTGAAATATGCTAGCATTTAGAATGTATGATATTTCACTTCAAATTTGGATTATTCTGTGAATTTGTTATACGTTTTTGAAGATGAATACTTTATGTACGGTCGATGAGTCCTTTCTAAAAATCTATTCACCCTAATCACTTTAGTAATTAGCTTTATTACACACTACTCAACACTTCTCCTTATTTAGCTAATTCCGATATGTGTAAATTTTTTATCTCACTTCCTATGAAGTTTCATTAGAGAGGAATCTCAAACAGACATCACAGGAGGCTGTGGCTTCATTCACTTCCCGTAGCGTGTATCACCCCTCCTGAAACAAGACGTCACCAGGGAATGGTGCTGTGATTACTTATACAGTTTGTTGCATCGCCAACTTCTGAAGATGTCCTTGATATATTGTGAGAGAAGCTGTGGGAAAAGTGACTAATGCACCAGCACTATGCTTCTATCTCCATCATCACATCTTCTAACTGTGAAACAAGATGTTGCCAGGGGCAGACAGAGGTAGTGAGAGACATCTGTGCTCCCCCCAAAGCTTATAGTACCGTGCTTTACCAAATCGTCATCAGGGTAATAATAAAAGCAGCATGAATGGCGTTAGCACCGCCCACCTTGATGACAATTAATTTGAGGGCTGTGCTATAAGCTGTGGTGTGACACTGCTGTCACTTACCATCTCAATCTACAACCCTTGACAACATCTTGTTTCACAGTTAAAAGATGTGGTGGCCGAGGTAGAAGCATAGTGTCAGTGCTGCACTCACTTCTCCCATAGCTTCTATCAATGCTCTGGATTCAGGACACCTTCAGAAGGCATCGAGGCAAGAACCTGTAGCAAATAATTGTAGCACCATCCCATGATTACATCCTGTTCCAGGAGGGGTGAGAGATACTGCAGAGAAGTGAGTGAAGACAGAGTGTCCTGTGACATCTTGTTTGAGACTCCTCTCAAATGACAAGGGAAGCGAGTTAACACAAAACATATTTATGGATTAGCTAGATATGGAAAAACTTAGGGTATTTTATAATCCAGCTAATTACAAATGTACTTAGAGTGTAAAGACACATTTTTAGAGAGGACATCTTAGGTATTGGACTGACCCTTTAAATTTGTTTCAGTAGATCATTTGGTGCTCACATTCGAAATTGGTCTAGAGCTATGAAACATTGTATCCAGACCTTCTAAATGAACAATATATACAGTTTACATGCAATCTGGGGCAGCATGACATTCTCTTATGATAAAAAACTTCTCCGGCTGGGATGGGCACACAACGTCTTTTTTAGATGTGTCTGCTTAATAATGAGCCTGAAAAAGCACTCAAACAACATGAAAGAGAATGAACATATACACTACAACAGGAATCTCCAAAGTGTAGCTTAGGAGCCACATGTGACTCATGGGTCCATTCTGTGAGGCTCATGGCTGTCTGTCAGCTTGGTGAATTCGCACTAGGTGTAGCAAACAGCTATGGAGAGAAATTTTAAGAAAACCACCTCTGAGCTTTTGCTGAAGTGTCTTCTTATAGTAAATCTCAGCAGGTTCACCAGCATATAAAATATTTAATTTGTGCATACCTTAAAGGTGTATTCCCTTCTCTAAGATCCTATTCCAATATGTAGTAGGTGTAATAATATTAGCAAATCCCTCCAATTAGAAATGTAGCATAGTTGTCCTGATTAGCTGTGTTTATTCCCTTACGTGTAGGAAACTACAGTGATTTAGGTATCCATGATTATGACCATGAGCAACTAACTGTCCCTATATAAGTGGCCGTAATTTAGGTGTCCATGATTATGACCATGAGCAACTAACTGTCCCTATATAAGTGGCCGTAATTTAGGTATCCATGATTATGACCATGAGCAACTAACTGTCCCTATATAAGTGGCCGTAATTTAGGTGTCCATGATTATGACCATGAGCAACTAACTGTCCCTATATAAGTGGCCGTAATTTAGGTGTCCATGATTATGACCATGAGCAACAAACTGTCCCTATATAAGTGGCCGTAATTTAGGTGTCCATGATTATGACCATGAGCAACAAACTGTCCCTATATAAGTGGCCGCAATTTAGGTGTCCATGATTATGACCATGAGCAACTAACTGTCCCTATATGAGTGGCCATAACATGGATACCTAAGGTCCTGCAATACCCTACAGATGAAAAGACATGGCGTATCAGAAACTATACTACATTTCTAATTGGAGGTATTTGCTAATATTAGGATTATTACACCTACTACATATTGGGAGAAATTCTTGGAGTTGGGAATACAATATTGTCAATTATTTAAAGGGATTATTTAGGACTTTTGTATTTTCATCTTTATTTTAATTTTTAAAATATGAGGGATTGTAAATTTGGCAAGAAAAAGGTTTTGTTGATCTTTCTGAAGATGTTAGTTAAATTATAGGTGCTGCTAAGATGGGTCACTACACAGCCCCCATACCATAAAGTGTGTGCGCAATATACTGCTTCTTCTGCCCAACATAACTGGTAGGTGAAGGAGATTGAATGTTAGAATTGTAAGAAGAGCATTGTCCGATTAGGCTTCTCCTTTAAACCGATTGGAGACGCTCTTTGGGTTCTTTTTAAATACTTCAGATACAGAAAGACCATTACCTTCAATGAAAATGCAGTTCCATGATTGCGAGAGCTTCTTCCCAAGAGTAGCCTTTCCCGTACCCTACAAAAGATAAATGCTAATCATTGTCTTTCATAAAAACACATAAAAAATAGCTGGATTAGAGGAACCACCTGGTGAAAGTATTGATAGAAGAGCTTTTGGTCTGTGAGGTTTTCGTTATGACATTTTGCTTTTTTTAAGAATCAGAGACAAATATCTATGTTTTCTTATAAGATACAGTGTCATTTCAGAGTCAAATTTATCTTGAAGCGAGGCAGGGGATGAAATGACTAATCCAAGAGACAAGTGCCTACTAGATTGCCCCAGCTTGCTCAACGAGACTGACAAGTTCCTCCTTCTTTGTGAGTTTTGGGATAGACATATCAGTATTGCAGAGCTATTAGTAAGAAGCCAGTGGGGACATACCTCTTGGACTACTCACCTCATCCACCGCTGAGCATTCAATTATGTTTAATTTTTTACCTATTGGCTATTAGTGGTGGGAGAATAAAGTTTAGCAGAGAGAAGGTATATTACAATATAACTTCTAATGATGACATTAAAATGTGCACCTGATACGTGAACTTAAATGCATAAATCCGACAATGAAAATAAAGTGCAAGTGCTCAAACAGTGCAATTAAATAAGGGTAGATCTCACTTGATTTATTTAATTAATCTCTCCAATATCGTTGAAATAGGAGTGATGGTGTTATAGGGTCTATTCATGTATTACGCTGTTGTGTATCTCGTGTTGCTCCTGCTTTAACAAGGGCAGTACCCAAGTGTGGCACTGCGTAGCCCCAGAATAACTCATGTGTTTTCTTCACAGTCTCAAGGATTCATCAGGGGAGTGTAATTACAGTATAAGGGGGAAAAAATAGTTAAATAATAGGAATCGGTGTATGCACACTGGAATATTTAGAAAATGACATGTTTATCTCAGAAAACACGCTTATTTCCTTTGTGTCTACTGGAATAACACAAAAAATAGAGAGAAAATGGCAAATCACACATAATTTCAAACACCAAAAATAGACCGGTCAAACTTGTTGGCACCTTTCCAAAATTGTGGGCAAACTGCTCCCGGTCTCTGATATGTGAACGGTGCCTTCTCCCAACAGCAACTTTAAGATCTCTCCACAGGTGTTTAATGTAATTTAGATCCGGAAACATTGCTTCCACTTCAGAACTCTACAGCGTTTTGTTTCTGTCCCTTTCTGGCTGCTTTATGGAGTATGTTTATGGTCATTTTTTTTGCTTGGGCACAGGATCTAGGATGACAACCCAGCTTTCTGACACTGGGCATTACATTGTGACCCCAAATCCTTTAGTAATCTTCAGATTTCTTGATGCCTAGCACACAGTCAAGAAACATAGTGCCAGAGGCAGCAAAATGACCTCAAAACATCTTTGAACCGCCACCATATTTGACTGTAGGTATTGTGTTTTTTATCGGCCTTCTTTGGTTTTCGGTAAACAGTAGAATGATGTGTTTTACCAAAAAACTCTGTCTTGTTCTCTTCTGTCCAGCAGATGCTTTCCCATAAGGATTTTGGCTTACTTATGTCCATTTGACTTTGGTCTTGATAAAACACAGTGGACCTACACCAGCAGATGACATGACTCCAGTGTGTGGCACCCGTCACCTCCAAAGAGACTTCTTGGAAAACGGATAGCATTCAAACGATTAAAGACAGCGCCTCACAAGTTGGTGAATAACATCTTTATTCCACCTCCAGTAGCGACTTTTCGATCCATCAATAAGTTTTTATCAAGCAAAATACACTCTTAAATAGTGCAAGCAGCACCCCCTCATTAACGATAGTCAATCCCAACACAGTGTTCCACAAATACTAAATTTCCAATATAGCTAATTATTTAAAAGCCCAAGTATAACATCAGCCGGAGGATAAACTTAATACATCCCTAACCGCCTAATGAGGTCACTTATCGCATGAATACAATCAATAACACAGCCCAAAAATTCCCCAAACATAGCTGATTGTGGTACCATCACACTAGACCTCAAACAGCTTGGATTGTGGTCCCTCCACTCTTCCTCCTGACTCTAGGACCTTGATTTCCAAATGAAAAGCAAAAATTATTCTTTCACCTGAAAATAACACCTTTGACCACTGAATAATTTATACAGTATATACTGGAGCTCGCTTTTGTTAAGGTATATCGGAAACCGATATGTTGCTGCTGTAAGACCTGGAGGGTTACCATGTGTTTATATCCTCCTGATTAGACTGGAGTTTATTTTAATGGGGTTGAATCTTAGCGCTAACTTATTACCTTTTATGCTATGGCATTTGAACCAGACCAACTATGTAGTTATTTTCCCTTTCGCTTTTTAGAAAGGGATCATTTTATTGAAGTAAATATATGTACAAAATCACACATAAAACAAATTCATATATATAAAAAATTAATTAAAACATTTTAATAAAATAATTTCTTTATAAAAATAGGTGCATGTTCCTTTAAATCATTTTAATGTAAAGGTTTCACTTTGTGGTCGTCTCGCCTCTATTGTCTTGCCCACCTTATGTTCTTATTTTTCACCTTGGCTATTTGTATTATGATATTCATTTTCTTCCTATCTGTGTTATTTTGTTGTTTGATAGATCTACTTGTAATCTTCTGTACATTTAGCTCCTCCAAACCATGTCTCCTACAAATCCGTTCTCTAGATCACACAAGAAATCCTATATCTTAGCTCTGTGATTCTCCTGTGATTCTCCTCCTTAATATATTGATACCTGGCCGTCCAAAAAGTATTCCTGTATCGCTGCGGTTCACTGTAGCCAGCGCTTCGTGTTGTCTGTCTAAGTGTCTTCCGGGTTTTGCTGTCAGAGGGTCAGCTGCGCGATGTGTTTCTCAGTCACGCTCTGCCTCGTCCCCGGCTCCTCATGGTGTATGTCTGGGCGTCTTCCGGATTCTCCTGTCAGTGAGTCAGCAACATGCCGCGTCCCAGTCACATACTGTCTCGTCACTGGCGCATTACGGTCCTACGTCAGCAAGGGGCTGGGTTTGATCTGTCCTTGGTCTCTGTTTGCATGCAAAGCGATGTATGTCGGATTTCGCCAACGAGTTTCGAAGGCTGTGTGCGGCCTTCTTCCTCAGGGTATCCGCCATACAGCAGACCTTGTCTTTTTTCCTAAAAAACTAAAAGGAAAATAACTACATAGTTGGTCTGGTTCAAATGCCATAGCATAAAAGGTAATAAGTTAGCGCTAAGATTCAACCCCATTAAAATAAACCTTTGACCACTGACAACAGTCCAGTTTTTTTTCTCCTTGGCCTAGGTAAGACACTTCTTGCGTTGTTCATTGGTCATGAGTGGCTTGACACAAGGAATGCGACAGTTGTAGCCCATGTCCTGGATACGTCTGTGTGTGGTGGCTCTTGAAGCACTGACTCCAGCAGCAGTCCACTCCTTGTGAATCTCCCCCAAATTTTTGAATGGCCTTTTCTTAACAATTCTTTCAAGGCTGCAGTTATCCCGGTTGCTTATGCATCTTTTTCTACCACACATTTTCCTTCCACTCAACTTTCCATTAATATGCTTGGATACAGCACTCTGTGAACAGGCAGCTTCTTTAGCAATGACCTTTAGTGGCTTACCCTCCTTGTAGAGTGTGTCAATGACTGCCTTCTGGATGTCTGTCAAGTCAGCAGTCTTCCCCATGTTTGTGTAGCCTACTGAATCAGACTAAGCCTAAGGGACCAATTTAAACACTTAGTAAGCCTTTGCAGGTGTTTTCTGTTAATTATTCTAATTTTCTGAGATAATGACTTTTGGGTTTTTATTGGCTGTAAGCCAATCATTAACATTTACAGAAATAAACAACTGAAATAGATCACTCTGTTTGTAATGACTCCATATAATATATGCATTTCACTTTATGTACTGAATTACTATTTGATGATATTCTAATTTATTGAGATGCACTAGTATGTATCTGCAATACAGAACCCACAGAAATCTATGGACCCATACTGTGATATAAGTACCATAAATGATTAAAAATAAAAAACTGAAATTAATAAAACACGCCTAACCAAAAAATAATAGAATTTACTGGTAAAAGGTACATTAAAATAGATACCATGACTAATAAAAAGCTGTATAAAGAGATGTCTTACTGGCTTTCCAACTATAAGAAAACAAGTGGGCTTGGAAGAAAGAAATGCTCTCTCCGTTTCATTTTCTTCAAATGCATCTGCAAGTGGTAGTAGATGGCCGCTCTCTTGTTGAGCCATTGTAAACTCCTAAAAAGTCAACAAAGCAGTTAATAATAATAATTTTATTTATAAAGTGTCAACATATTCCACAGCACTTTACAAATAAGCAGTGACATGTACAGACAAGCCAATATAAAGTAACACATAGTTCAACAGTTACAGGATGAGTGAGGGCTCGCAAGCTTACAGTCTATAAATATATACGGAGGAGGGAACACAATAGGTAGAAAGTACTTGTCAGGTATGGCCCAGGCATCATTACAATAAACAGGGGCCTTTATATAAAGCTGCATGTATCAGTCTCAGTACAGTCACCAATTGCTGTTGGGTGCATGGAGAATGTGGAGACAAACAAAATTGGATGGACCAGATTCTGAGGAAAAATTAGGCCATAGACGCATGCAAAATACTTGCACGGGTCTCACATGCAATACCTGGCACAGCCGCCGGCTCTGTGGACAGGAGCATGTCAGCTGCATATAAACACATGCAGCTGACACGCACCGATCCAGAGAGCCGGCAGCCATGCTGGGTGAGGCATGCAAGACTTGTGCGAGTATTTCACATGCATCTCTCAAGAGGGAATAATAAAAAAACTTATCATATTTTCCAGATTATAAAACACACTTTTTTCCCCTAGGTAGGGGGGGAAAACAGGAGGGTGTCTTGTAATCCGAATATTGTGTTTTAACCAAAAAAAAAAAAAAAATCTTACCAAGGGGTGGTTGTGGTGGTGCAGGAGGCATGTTTTCCGGGTGCACTAAGGGTGGTGGCAAAGCTGCGGGCCTAGAGCTGCGGGAGTGTTGCGGCAGTGTGCAATGCCACTTTCTGTGTGCCTGCATGCATTGCCAACCTGCTACTCGGCGCTTATTGTCCAGACTTCCGGAAAATGGCTGCGGATCTTGATCTGCGCATGCGCCGCCTCTGCGTCCATTTTCTGTAAGTTTGGACGATAGAGGCCGAGTTGCTGCATGTAGTATATACAATGAACATAAAACACTTCAATACTTATATGGTGAATTCATTTGTAGAAATTTTAGTCATGCTCAAACTATCTTGCAGCACATGTATCAACACCATTCACTTGATATATTCAGCACTCTTCTATATACAGGACCGGTGTCACCACCTGGCGCACCTGGGAAAGTTCCGGGGCCCTGGAAAGATAGGAGGGCCCACTCGCTGTCAGGCAGGGGTGTACTGCTGCCACTTATTATTATTATTATTTATTTATTTATAGAGCACCATTGAATCGATGGTGCTGTACATGAGAAGGGGTTACATACAAACAAGCTAAAAATACAATGAACAAACTAACAGTGACAGACTGGCACAGAGGGGAGAGAGGGCCCTATCCTTGTGAGCTTACACTCTACAGGGCAATGGGAAGGGAAACAGTAGGTTGGGTCTGCTCGGGTGGTGGTGGAGCGCCGGGTTCAATGGTGGTGGAGCGCCGAGTCCAGAGGTGGTAGAGCGGCACTGTGGTTATTGCAGGCTGTAGGCTGTTCTGAACAGATGGGTTTTCAGATTCCGCTTGAAGGTTCCAAATGTAGAGGATAGCCAGACATGTTGGGGTGCAGAATTCCAGAGGATGGGGGATGATCAGGCGAAGTCTTGTAGGCGGTTAGATGAGGAACGTATGAGTGTGGAGGAAAGGAGGAGGTCTTGGGAGGATCGAAGATTATGAGTTGGATGATATCGGGAGATTAGTTCAGAGATATATGGGGGGACAGATTGTGGACGGCTTTGTAAGTCAATCTTAGTTTGAATTGGATACGCTGGGGAATTGGGAGCCAGTGGAGGGATTTGTAGAGGATAGAAGTAGAGGAGCAGCAAGGAGAGAGGTGGATTAGTCGGGCAGCAGAGTTAAGAATAGATTGGAGAGGTGCAAGAGTGTTAGCAGGAAGGCCACAGAGGAGGAGGTTGCCATAGTTGAGACAGGAGATGATGAGGGCATGCACTAGTAGTTTAGTACATTGAGGGTTGAGGAAGGGATGGATTCTGGAAATATTTTTGAGTTGGAGGCGGCAAGAGCTTGAATGTGTGGTCTGAAGGATAAGGATAAGTCAAAGATCACTCCGAGGCGGACGTCAGGTACAGGGCAAAGTGTGATATCATTTATTGTGATAGATGGATAGATCAGGTAAGGGAGGTACACGAGATGGGTGAAAGATGATGAGTTCAGTTTTGTCCACATTTAGTTTAAGGAAGTGAGAGGAGAAGAAGGAGGATATGGCTGATAGACAATCTGGGATTCTGGACAGCAGAGAGGTGACATCTGGGCCAGAGAGGTTGATCTGAGTGTCATCAGCATACAGGTGGTACTGGAATCCATGGGGACTTTAAGAGTTGTCCTAGGCCAAGGGTATAGATGGAAAAAAGAAGGGGTCCCAGGACAGAGCCTTGAGGGACACCAACAGAGAGGGGATGGGGTGAGGAGCTAGTGTTGGAGTGGGAGACACTAAATGTGCGGTTGGAAAGGTAGGAGGAGATCCATGAAAGGGCAAGGTCAGTGATACCAACGGAAGAGAGGATCTCTTATAGGAGGTTATAGGAGGCTCCTAAGCTATGACTACCTGTCCCTACATCTTCCAAGCACATCCCTAACCATCCTGTGTGCCCTAAGGGTGCCTTCACATTTGCGTTCCCCTCCGCGCGTTCTGCGGAGGGGAGCCGCAATGTGAGCGCAGCATTGCAAGCCCCTATCTTTATAATGGGAGAGCACGGTGCTGCGTATGACCGTGCGCACCCATTCACTCCCATATGTGATCTGTGCGCAGGCGGACAAATCACCGTCTCGTCCACACCACGAACGCGACATGCTGCATTTCGCCTACGCACAGATCACATATTGGAGTGAATGGGTGCGCACGGTCATACGCAGTACCGTGCGCACCCATTATAAAGATAGGGGCTTGCGGTGCTGTGCTCACATTGCGGCTCCCCTCCACAGAACGGTGCGGAGGGGAACGCAAATGTGAAGGTAGCCTAGCAGTGTCCTATATTGGCTTTGCAAAATGAGTTCACATTTTCCCCTCACTGCAGCATCTAGTCTCTGCTGTGTGGAGACTGACTGGGCATTCTCCTGGCCTTCGTCTCCCCTCCTGGCTGTGGTTAGCACTCCTTATTGGGCGGGAGAAGAGATGTCCCTTGCACGCTCCTGACTCTACTTGAAGGTCCCTCCTTTGTTTAGGCTGTGGGTACTCGATGCCGGCATCTGCGCATTGCGCCGCCACCCTATTTAATTTTGCCGCCTCTTTGAATGACGCGACTCTGGAGTGTGTCACTCAAAGAGGCGGGATAAGTGAGGCATGAATGTTTGCGCAGTGCGCAGAAGCAAAAAATATGCGGCCGCTGCGTCATTCAAAGAGGCAGCAAAATTACATAGGATGGTGGCGCAATGCGCAGATGTCGACATCACGTACCTGCGGCCGGGGCCTAAACAAAGGCGGGCCCTTCAAATAGAGTCGGGAGCGGGCAAGGGACATCTCTTCTCACACCCAGTAAGGTGTGCTAACCACAGCCAGGAGGGGAGACAGAGGCCAGGAGAATGCCCAGTCAGTCTCCACACAGCGGAGACTAGATGCTGCAGTGAGGGGAAAATGTGAATATCAAACACATTTTGAAAAGCCAATATAGGACACTGTTAGGGCACGGTTAGGGATATGTTTGGAAGCTGTATGCACAGGTAGTCATAGCTTTGGAGCCTAAATCAACCTGAAAGGTTCCCTTTAGGCTACGTTCACACATAGCGTATTTTGCTGCATATTGCGATTTTTCCTGTGTTTTGTTTACTTTTTTTGGTGCGCTTTTTTACCCTGCGTTTTTTGCAGTGAAACACAATTCTGGATAAGCAGCCCAGCAAAATCTATGGGTTTTGCCAATATCCATTCACACACTGCGTATTCCTGCTTTTTTTTAGGCGCGCACTTTCACTGCAAAAACGCGTGCGTAAAAAGAATACACATGTCAATTCTTTCTGTGTATTTTCCCTTCGCTTTCCCATTGCCCACATGGTAAAATGGGCTCTGGAAAAGCGCAGAGAAAAACGCAGTGTGTGAAAGGAGCTGCGTTTTTCACAAAATACAGTTAGGGCCAGAAATATTTGGACAGTGACACAAGTTTTGTTATTTTAGCTGTTTACAAAAACATGTTCAGAAATACAATTATATATATAATATGGGCTGAAAGTGCACACTCCCAGCTGCAATATGAGAGTTTCCACATCCAAATCGGAGAAAGGGTTTAGGAATCATAGCTCTGTAATGCATAGCCTCCTCTTTTTCAAGGGACCAAAAGTAATTGGACAATGGACTCTAAGGGCTGCAATTAACTCTGAAGGCGTCTCCCTCGTTAACCTGTAATCAATGAAGTAGTTAAAAGGTCAGGGGTGGATTCCAGGTGTGTGGTTTTGCATTTGGAAGCTGTTGCTGTGACCAGACAACATGCGGTCAAAGGAACTCTCAATTGAGGTGAAGCAGAACATCCTGAGGCTGAAAAAAAAAGAAAAAATCCATCAAAGAGATAGCAGACATGCTTGGAGTAGCAAAATCAACAGTTGGGTACATTCTGAGAAAAAAGGAATTGACTGGTGAGCTTGGGAACTCTAAAAGGCCTGGGCGTCCATGGATGACAACAGTGGTGGATGATCGCCGCATACTTTATTTGGTGAAGAAGAACCCGTTCACAACATCAACTGAAGTCCAGAACACTCTCAGTGAAGTAGGTGTATCTGTCTCTAAGTCAACAGTAAAGAGAAGACTCCATGACAGTAAATACAAAGGGTTCACATCTAGATGCAAACCATTCATCAATTCCAAAAATAGACAGGCCAGAGTTACATTTGCTGAAAAACACCTCAAGAAGCCAGCTCAGTTCTGGAAAAGTATTCTATGGACAGATGAGACAAAGATCAACCTGTACCAGAATGATGGGAAGAAAAAAGTTTGGAGAAGAAAGGGAACGGCACATGATCCAAGGCACACCACATCCTCTGTAAAACATAGTGGAGGCAACGTGATGGCATGGGCATGCATGGCTTTCAATGGCACTGGGTCACTTGTGTTTATTGATGACATAACAGCAGACAAGAGTAACCGGATGAATTCTGAAGTGTATCGGGATATACTTTCAGCCCAGATTCAGCCAAATGCTGTAAAGTTGATTGGACGGCGCTTCATAGTACAGATGGACAATGACCCCAAGCATACAGCCAAAGCTACCCAGGAGTTCATGAGTGCAAAAAAGTGGAACATTCTGCAATGGCCAAGTCAATCACCAGATCTTAACCCAATTGAGCATGCATTTCACTTGCTGAAATCCAGACTTAAGACGGAAAGACCCACAAACAAGCAAGACCTGAAGGCTGCGGCTGTAAAGGCCTGGCAAAGCATTAAGAAGGAGGAAACCCAGCGTTTGGTGATGTCCATGGGTTCCAGACTTAAGGCAGTGATTGCCTCCAAAGGATTTGCAACAAAATATTGAAAATAAAAATATTTTGTTTGGGTTATGTTTATTAGTCCAATTACTTTTGACCTCCTAAAATGTGGAGTGTTTGTAAAGAAATGTGTACAATTCCTACATTTTCTATCACATATTTTTGTTCAACCCTTCAAATTAAACGTTACAATCTGCACTTGAATTCTGTTGTAGAGGTTTCATTTCAAATCCAATGTGGTGGCATGCAGAGCCCAACTCGCCAAAATTGTGTCACTGTCCAAATATTTCTGGCCCTAACTGTATGCACGTAAAAAGCGCAGCTGCAGAAAAAATACGCAGTGTGTGAACGTAGCCTCCAATTATTTATATTTCCAACCCTATGACGCCAGGTTCCAGAAGGACAAGCGCGTGATCCTCTGTAAGTATAATGCTGATGTTTAATCACTATTTTTCTTATTTTTACAGCCCCCCAGCCGAATCAAACAATAACACAAACTTCTCAGGGAAGTTGGTGTTCGGGGTCCATACCCGAACACTAGGTGATCGGTACGGATCCTGAACGTCACAATTCGGGTTTGACCATCACTAGTTAAAGGTTTATCTCCAGAGATCTTGATCTTCCTTTGTCCATGGTGCGCAACCTTATAAAAAAATATACAACCCATGGAACTGTAGCTAATCTCCCTGGACATCTACAGTAGAGAACAATTGATGCAAGCTTGAAACGCAGGATAATGGTGGTTAAGTAGTCCCACTCATTTTTCAAGAAATTCAAGCTGTCATGCAGGCAACTAGCTTTTTAAAGCTGACAACCAGAATTTTAGACCACTGTTCTTTTGTAAACTGCTCCAGGTTTCTCACATTTGAAGGGTACCTTTTCCCAACAGTTTTAAGATCTCTCCACAGATGGGATTTAGATCCGGACTCTGTGATGACCACTTGAGAACTCTCCATCACTTTGTTTTCATCCATTTCTAGGCACTTCTTGAATTATGTTTGGGGTCATTGTTCTGCTGAAAGACCAATGACCCAGGTGGCAAACCCAGGTTTCTGACACTGGGCACTACATTGTGAAACAAAATTCTTTGGTAATCTTCAATTTCATGATGCCTTGCATACAATGAAGGGACCCAGTGCCAGTCAGTAATATCCCCCCATACACTACTCTTCTCTAAAATAGCCCCTCAAACTGCCCCTTTTCATACTGTCTCCCAAAACCTCCCCTTTCTGTAATATCTCCCCCATACTACATCTCTACATAGCCCCCCCCACCTCATTGTACTATGCCCCCCCTCCCTCGAGGCCCCCGTTCACTTTTGTAGTGCTGGTCTATGGCGGTGCTGCAGACCGTCACAGGTACCCCAACGGCCCAGTGCAGGTCCGCGGCCCGGTGGTTGGGGACCCCTGTTTTATCCCATCACAACTTTCCATGTTTAACTTCAAGTACTTTTGCACATTAAGTGATTAGCTGTGGTACTACCCCCGGGATTGCAGGTCTGTACAAACTTCTTATTATATCTAACCTTCCACGCTAATCTACAAAAGACTCTGAACCTTCCTATAAAAGCAAACAAGCATTACATCTAGAAATGTCTGCTTACAAGATCTCATCAGTATGTCTGTCCTATAGTGATGTCTGCTTACACGATCCTGTCAGTTTGTCTGACCTAGTGATGTCTGCTCACACTATCCTGACAGTATATCTGTCCTAGTGATGTCTGCTTACACGATCCTGTCAGTTTGTCTGACCTAGTGATGTCTGCTTACATGATCCTGACAGTATATCTGTCCTAGTGATGTCTGCTCACACGATAATGACAGTATATCTGTCCTAGTGATGTCTGCTCACACGATCCTGACAGTATGTCTGTCCTAGTGATGTCTGCTCACATGATCCTGACAGTATATCTGTCCTAGTGATGTCTGCTCACACTATCATGACAGTATATCTGTCCTAGTGATGTCTGCTCACATGATCCTGACAGTATATCTGTCCTAGTGATGTTCTGCTCACGATCCTAACAATTTGTCTGTCCTAGTGATGTCTGCTCACATGATCCTGACAGTATATCTGTCCTAGTGATGTTCTGCTCACGATCCTAACAATTGTCTGTCCTAGTGATGTCTGCTCACATGATCCTGACAGTATGTCTGTCCTAGTGATGTCTGCCCACACTATCATGACAGTATATCTGTCCTAGTGATGTCTGCTCACACGATCCTGACAGTTTGTCTGTCCTAGTGATGTCTGCCCACATGATCCTGACAGTATGTCTGTCCTAGTGATGTCTGCTCACAAGATCCTGACAGTTTGTCTGTCCTAGTGATGTCTGCTCACACGATAATGACAGTATGTCTGTCCTAGTGATGTCTGCTCACACGATAATGACAGTATGTCTGTCCTAGTGATGTCTGCTCACACGATAATGACAGTATGGCTGGGGTCAAACACACAGATATCTGAGCAGATATTGTTCACAGATCTCTGGTTGCAGTGAAATCATGGACAGATTGCTCCATTTGTACAAAGCCACAAAATGGAACAATGTGTCCATGATTTCACTGCAACCAGAGATCTGTTAACAATATCTGCCCAGATATCTGTGTGTTTGACCCCAGTCTTTATGTCTGTCCTAGTGATGTCTGCTCACACGATCCTGACAGTATATCTGTCCTAGTGATGTCTGTTCACATGATCCTGACAGTATGTCTGTCCTAGTGATGTCTGCTCACATGATCCTGACAGTATGTCCGTCCTAGTGATGTCTGCTCACACTATCCTGACAGTATATCTGTCCTAGTGATGTCTGCTCACACTATCCTGACAGTTTGTCTGTCCTAGTGATGTCTGCTCACATGATCCTGACAGTATGTCTGTCCTAGTGATGTCTGCTCACATGATCCTGACAGTATGTCTGTCCTAGTGATGTCTGCTCACACGATCCTGACAGTATATCTGTCCTAGTGATGTCTGCTCACATGATCCTGACAGTATATCTGTCCTAGTGATGTCTGCTCACACGATCCTGACAGTATATCTGTCCTAGTGATGTCTGCTCACATGATCCTGACAGTATGTCTGTCCTAGTGATGTCTGCTCACACTATCCTGACAGTATATCTGTCCTAGTGATGTCTGCTCACACTATCCTGACAGTTTGTCTGTCCTAGTGATGTCTGCTCACACGATCCTGACAGTATATCTGTCCTAGTGATGTCTGCTCACATGATCCTGACAGTATGTCTGTCCTAGTGATGTCTGCTCACACGATCCTGACAGTATATCTGTCCTAGTGATGTCTGTTCACATGATCCTGACAGTATATCTGTCCTAGTGATGTCTGCTCACACTATCCTGACAGTATATCTGTCCTAGTGATGTCTGCTCACATGATCCTGACAGTATGTCTGTCCTAGTGATGTCTGCTCACATGATCCTGACAGTATGTCTGTCCTAGTGATGTCTGCTCACATGATCCTGACAGTATGTCTGTCCTAGTGATGTCTGCTCACACTATCCTGACAGTTTGTCTGTCCTAGTGATGTCTGCTCACATGATCCTGACAGTATGTCTGTCCTAGTGATGTCTGCTCACACTATCCTGACAGTATATCTGTCCTAGTGATGTCTGCTCACATGATCCTGACAGTATGTCTGTCCTAGTGATGTCTGCTCACATGATCCTGACAGTATATCTGTCCTAGTGATGTCTGCTCACATGATCCTGACAGTATGTCTGTCCTAGTGATGTCTGCTCACACTATCCTGACAGTATATCTGTCCTAGTGATGTCTGCTCACATGATCCTGACAGTATTCTGTCCCTAGTGATGTCCTGCTCACATGATCCTGACAGTATTCTGTCCTAGTGATGTCTGCTCACATGATCCTGACAGAGTATTTGTCCTAGTGATGTCTGCTCACACTATCCTGACAGTATATCTGTCCTAGTGATGTCTGCTCACATGATCCTGACAGTATATCTGTCTAGGATGTCTGCTCACACTATCCTGACAGTATATCTGTCCTAGTGATGTCTGCTACACGATCTGCAGTATTGCCTATGATGTCTGCACAGATCCTGACAGTATGTCTGTCCTAGTGATGTCTGCTCACATGATCCTGACAGTATTCTGTCCTAGTGATGTCTGCTCACACTGATCCTGACAGTATTCTGTCCTAGTGATGTCTGCTCACATATCCTGACAGTATATCTGTCCTAGTGATGTCTGCTCACAGATCCTGAACAGTATATTCTGTCCTAGTGATGTCTGCTCACATGATCCTGACAGTATTCTGTCCTAGTGATGTCTGCTCACATATCCTGACAGTATATCTGTCCTAGTGATGTCTGCTCACATGATCCTGACAGTATATCTGTCCTAGTGATGTCTGCTCACATGATCCTGACAGTATATCTGTCCTAGTGATGTCTGTACATATCTGACAGTATTTGTCCAGTGATGTCTGCTACACTATCCTGACAGTATCTGTCCTAGTGATGTCTGCTCACACTATCCTGACAGTATATCTGTCCTAGTGATGTTGCTCACACTATCCTGACAGTATATCTGTCCTAGTGATGTCTGCTCACACTATCCTGACAGTTATCTGTCCTATGATGTCTGCTCACATGATCCTGACAGTATATCTGTCCTAGTGATGTCTGCTCACATATCCTGACAGTATATCTGTCCTAGTGATGTCTGCTCACACATCCTGACAGTATGTCTGTCCTAGTGATGTCTGCTCACATATCCTGACAGTATATCTGTCCTAGTGATGTCTGCTCACACTATCCTGACAGTATATCTGTCCTAGTGATGTCTGCTCACATGATCCTGACAGTTTGTCTGTCCTAGTGATGTCTGCTCACAGATCATGACAGTATTCTGTCCTAGTGATGTCTGCTCACATATCCTGACAGTATATCTGTCCTAGTGATGTCTGCTCACACTATCCTGACAGTATATCTGTCCTAGTGATGTCTGCTCACAGATCCTGACAGTATATCTGTCTAGTGATGTCTGTCACATGATCCTGACAGTATTCTGTCCTAGTGATGTCTGTCACACTGATCCTGACAGTATATCTGTCCTAGTGATGTCTGCTCACAGATCCTGACAGTATTCTGTCCTAGTGATGTCTGCTCACACTATCCTGACAGTATATCTGTCTAGTGATGTCTGCTCACACTATCCTGACAGTTATCTGTCCTAGTGATGTCTGCTCACACTATTGACAGTATTCTGTCCTAAGTGATGTCTGCTCACCTATCCTGACAGTATATCTGTCCTAGTGATGTCTGCTCACACTATCCTGACATATATCTGTCCTAGTGATGTTCTGCTCACACTATCCTGACAGTATATCTGTCCTGTGATGTCTGCTCACATGATCCTGACAGTATTCTGTCCTAGTGATGTCTGCTCACATATCCTGACATATATCTGTCCTAGTGATGTCTGCTCACACATTGACAGTATGTCTGTCCTAGTGATGTCTGCTCACACTATCCTGACAGTATGTTGTCCTAGTGATGTCTGCTCACACGATCCTGACATATATCTGTCTAGTGATGTCTGTCACATGATCTGACAGTATTCTGTCCTAGTGATGTCTGTCACATGATCCTGACAGTATATCTGTCCTAGTGATGTCTGCTCACATGATCTGACAGTATGTCTGTCTAGTGATGTCTGCTCACATGATCTGACAGTTATTGTCCTAGTGATGTCTGTCTCACATGATCCTGACAGTATTCTGTCCTAGTGATGTCTGCTCACATGATCCTGACAGTATATCTGTCCTAGTGATGTCTGCTCACATGATCCTGACAGTATGTCTGTCCTAGTGATGTCTGCTCACACGATCTGACAGTATGTCTGTCCTAGTGATGTCTGCTCACATATCCTGACAGTATATCTGTCCTAGTGATGTCTGCTCACACTATCCTGACAGTTATCTTCTAGTGATGTCTGCTCACACTATCCTGACAGTATATCTGTCCTAGTGATGTCTGTTCACATGATCCTGACAGTATATCTGTCCTAGTGATGTCTGTTCACATGATCCTGACAGTATATCTGTCCTATTGATGTCTGCTCACATGATCCTGACAGTATATCTGTCCTAGTGATGTCTGCTCACATGATCCTGACAGTATATCTGTCCTAGTGATGTCTGCTCACATGATCCTGACAGTATATCTGTCCTAGTGATGTCTGCTCACATGATCCTGACAGTATATCTGTCCTAGTGATGTCTGCTCACATGATCCTGACAGTATATCTGTCCTAGTGATGTCTGCTCACATGATCCTGACAGTATATCTGTCCTAGTGATGTCTGCTCACATGATCCTGACAGTTTGTCTGTCCTAGTGATGTCTGCTCACACTATCCTGACAGTATATCTGTCCTAGTGATGTCTGTTCACATGATCCTGACAGTATATCTGTCCTAGTGATGTCTGTTCACATGATCCTGACAGTATATCTGTCCTATTGATGTCTGCTCACATGATCCTGACAGTATATCTGTCCTAGTGATGTCTGCTCACATGATCCTGACAGTATATCTGTCCTAGTGATGTCTGCTCACACTATCCTGACAGTATATCTGTCCTAGTGATGTCTGCTCACACTATCCTGACAGTATATCTGTCCTAGTGATGTCTGCTCACACTATCCTGACAGTATATCTGTCCTAGTGATGTCTGTTCACATGATCCTGACAGTATATCTGTCCTAGTGATGTCTGCTCACATGATCCTGACAGTATATCTGTCCTAGTGATGTCTGCTCACACTATCCTGACAGTATATCTGTCCTAGTGATGTCTGCTCACATGATCCTGACAGTATGTCTGTCCTAGTGATGTCTGCTCACACTATCCTGACAGTATATCTGTCCTAGTGATGTCTGCTCACACTATCCTGACAGTATATCTGTCCTAGTGATGTCTGTTCACATGATCCTGACAGTATATCTGTCCTAGTGATGTCTGTTCACACGATCCTGACAGTATATCTGTCCTAGTGATGTCTGCTCACACTATCCTGACAGTATATCTGTCCTAGTGATGTCTGCTCACACTATCCTGACAGTATATCTGTCCTAGTGATGTCTGCTCACACTATCCTGACAGTATATCTGTCCTAGTGATGTCTGCTCACATGATCCTGACAGTATATCTGTCCTAGTGATGTCTGTTCACATGATCCTGACAGTATGTCTGTCCTAGTGATGTCTGTTCACATGATCCTGACAGTATATCTGTCCTAGTGATGTCTGCTCACATGATCCTGACAGTATGTCTGTCCTAGTGATGTCTGTTCACATGATCCTGACAGTATATCTGTCCTAGTGATGTCTGCTCACACACTCCTGCTATCACCCAGCTCACAGTAAAGACAGGCTCAGCACAGAGCCCCATAGCCCCCTTGCCCACAGTGTATACTCACATCTGCGCCCCTCTCATTCAGCCTCTGCACTGATTTGTGTACAGCTCTGCCATCTCCATGGTGACAGCTCCACCCTCCCCAAACTAACTTCTATGTACCGGTCACGTGACTCCCCGGGAGGCGTCGCTCACAGCAGTGCACGGTTATTATCGGTGAATACCGAGGTCTCCGCTTGCTGTCCCGCACTCGTGTGCAGCGCCGGTCTCCGGTGACACTCACTGATGTAAATAACCGTCGTATAAGGCTCTCAGGAGGTCCCGAGTCAGGACCGGTAGCGTCTGAGCGTGTTACGTCATTACGTCACATGAAGTCACATGACGTTCAACGTGTGCCCAGAGCTGATGTTCCAAGTGTGTGATCCAGGTAATGAACAGCTGAGTATGGAGGAGGGGGCTGTACAGACCGGGGGCTGTGTGTGAGGTATTTCCCTCATATGTGTGCCTGGCTCACACTGTGGTGGGTCATTTGCCGGTGGGGCAGGGTGCTCGGGCTCATGAGGCCGCACTGACATCTTTTTGTGACACAAGGAAACTTAAAGGGGTTGTTCCATTTCAGTAAATGTCCCTACCAGCAGGTTATTACAAATATACAAACTTCTTTGCACACCAACTCCCCATGTTCGCCGGTGTGCTGTCCTCCGGTGTGCTGTCCTCCGGTGTGTGCCTCCGGTGTCCTCCGGTGTGCGTCTCCATGTGCTGTCCTCCAGTGTGCTGTCCTCCAGTGTGCTGTCCTCCAGTGTGCTGTCCTCCAGTGTGCTGTCCTCCAGTGTGCTGTCCTCCAGTGTGCTGTCTCCAGGTGCTGTCTCCAGTGTGCTGTCCTCCAGTGTGCTGTCCTCCAGTGTGCTGTCCTCCAGTGTGCTGTCCTCCAGTGTGCTGTCCTCCAGTGTGCTGTCCTCCAGTGTGCTGTCCTCCGGTGAAGTCTCCTCTAATGTGTGGTGTCCTCCGGTGAGGTCTCCTCTAATGTGTGGTGTCCTCCGGTGAAGTCTCCTCTAATGTGTGGTGTCCTCCGGTGAGGTCTCCTCTAATGTGTGGTGTCCTCCGGTGAGGTCTCCTCTAATGTGTGGTGTCCTCCGGTGAGGTCTCCTCTAATGTGTGGTGTCCTCCGGTGAGGTCTCCTCTAATGTGTGGTGTCCTCCGGTGAGGTCTCCTCTAATGTGTGGTGTTGGGTCATTCCATGTCAAGTGATCCAAAAATGAATATTTTTTTTTCCCTGACGTCCTCAGATTTTTAAAAATTTTTTTCTATATGAAGAACAACTTTAGTTAATTACAAAAAAAAAGTTTTGAATTTTTTTCTTTATCAGTTAATTTTTTACTGATTTTTAAAGTTTTAAAAAAGTGCGAATTTTGGCCTGGTATGACTTTACATTTTCTATCATATCTCGGGCTAGAAATAAGATGGAGAAAGAAAATAAACACCAATCTACTTAATAGCGTCAATGGGTCATTCCATATCAAGTGATCTAAATATGAATATTTCTTTTACCTGACGTCTTTAGATTTTTTTAATTCTTTTTCTTTATGAAGTACTACTTTAGTTAATTACAAATTTAAAAGTTTAGAATTTTTTTCTTCATCAGTTAATTTTTTACAGATTTTTAAAGTTTAAAAAAAGGGTGAATTTTGGCCTGGTATGACTTTACATTTTTTTTATCTCAGGCTAGAAATAAGATAATGAAGTGGGAGAGGCATCATTTTACTCAGAACGGTAACAGCTTTCATTTGAGATGTTACAAGACTATGTTTCTTTATATCAAATTCAAACTATTGACGGGCAATTGTGAAAAAATGACTGATTGTGTTCTTGGTGATTTTTGAATTGACACTATAATAGTTAAATATTTTAAAATATGATCCCATCACGATCCCAACTTGAAATTTGGTACAGATGTGGCTAAGAGCAAAGCAGACACATGGGCAGTTTTTGAAATATTTAAAGCGCGCCGATTTTTCGGAAATGCATTTTAAAGTTTGCGCTTGCGATCACATGGGTAAAATATTAACAAAGATCCTCTTGTGACATATCTGGTGAAAGCCTGTATAGTTCTGAGTAGAATGGTGTTTATTTTGTCTCTCTATCTTATTCCTAGCCTGAGTTATGAGGAGAAACGTAAAAGCAGGCAACAGCGAAATTCACACTTTTTCCGAACTTTGAAAATCATTTAAAAAAAAAAAAATATTTTTTTAAATTTTCTCTTCACATTTTGCATTGTCTGACATGCTATTATCAAATGACAAAATCTCAAAAGAATTAAAAATATAGAGGTAATAATCATTGGTTCACTTGACATGGAATGACCCTGTCCTCCGGTGAGGTCTCCTCTAATGTGGTGTCCTCCAGTGAGGTCTCCTCTAATGTGTGGTGTCCTCCGGTGTGGTCTCTTCTATTGAGGTGTCCTCCGGTGTGGTCTCTTCTATTGAGGTGTCCTCCGGTGTGGTCTCTTCTATTGAGGTGTCCTCCGGTGTGGTCTCTTCTATTGAGGTGTCCTCCGGTGTGGTCTCTTCTATTGAGGTGTCCTCCGGTGAGGTCCCTGCTGGCAAGTTTCTTCCGCTGCTCCAGCTGTCTGGCGTTGACTGTGGTGCAGATGTCACCTCTGCCGCTATTGGTGTTCGTAGCAGCTTGTTCTGCCTAATGCCAGCTGAGCTCACTGGTTGGTTGCTGTTCTTGAGTGACGCCAACTTTGCATTGGAAACACAGTGCAACTTCAGCGGTGGACCTGGGGAAGGAGAGTACAGCACACTGATTGTTTCTAATAACCTGAAGGTGGTGTTTTTACTTAGGCTGGCTTCACACCACATTTTTTTCTGATCCGGGGCTGTCCGGTGTAAACCAGGCAGCCCCGGACCGGTTTTTGGCCCCATAGTATCCTATGGTGGAATCCGGGAGAATTCGGATTATTTTATCCAGACACAAAAATGATGCTTGCATCATTTTTGTGTCCGGGGAGAAAAATCTCTCCATTTGCCGGATCTTGGATTCGGCCGGATCCTTCCGTATACGGGGCAATCCGGCGTACCCTAACATGGGAGCCTATGGGGCCGGATTGCCCCGGGAGGATCCGGCAAGCGGACACTGGCGGCTGAACGCCGCTGCTCTTTCAGGACCGCGGCTAGCCGTGGTCTTGAAAAATCAGCAGCTGCGGCTGCACACAGGACCGGAGGGCACATTTGGCCCTCCGGTTCTGTGTGCTGATCCGGTCCAGGGCTGTCAGGGTCATCCCGGACAGCCCAGGACCGGATCACGCCGTGGTGTGAAGCCAGCTTTAGGCTGCTTTCACACTGCAGTTTTTTCCCTGATCAGGTTTGTGTGCCAAAACCAGGAGAGGAACCTGCAGAGAAAAATTATAATTGAAAGATTGACACCTGTTCTGGGTTTTGGAGTCACTCCTGGTTTTAACACACAATCCTGATCGAACCTGATCAGGGAAAAAACTGCACTGTGAAACCAGCCTTTAGAGGGATCAACCCCTGTAAATTGCTCTGTGTCATTCTAACAGATTGTGAGCCCCAGTGGGGACAGTGATGATGAATGAAGTTTGTAAAGTGCTATGGAATTAATAGGGATATAAGTGTGTAAAATAAATACTAACATGATATTGCTCTGCAAGTGGTGGCTAAATGAGCTTCTCATATATATTCACTATTAGGCTGCGGTCTCATGTGAGAGAACCTGACTGATTGTGGAAATGACACAGAACAAACTGACCAGAGTGTGAACTTGGTATAATCCGATTCTCTTGTATGGTTGAATTGTAGCACGCTGTCAGGAGAAGACGGACAACAAAATGTCTTCATCTCCATTCCATGGATGGCATCCGAGTGCAGTCCGATGATTTCCGCACACTCGTGGACTTTAATAGTTGCTCGCCATCTGTTAGTTGCTGTCAATTGCGCAGCACACTATGCTTTATTTTATAATGTTGAATCGGAATAATAATAAACTAGCGCTGATCTGCACTGCCCCATAGTATAATATACATAGTGTATAACATACTACTCATCATGTGAGCGCAGTCTGAGAATTGCTCAGTTTTCTCTTTCTGCTGTTCAGGTCCCTTCAATTTACATGCATGCACATCACTTATGAATCATACTTGTGTAGGGGACACACCGCTCACTTATCAAATAACAAACACACATTGGACACATGCGGCGCGTGCACTGCTCTCGCATCAGACTCTCGCAGTATGCACATACTGCTCTCACATAACATGTAGCGTGCTTACACTTCAGACATGCATGACGCACACAACACACACCTAACCGATATGCAGGATGCACATACCAATCACAATGCGCACACTTTCCAGATCTTGTGTATTTCCTACACATGTGGGTGGCTACGTGACCACATCTATGTGAATTGAAAACTTCTAATCACTTTCGCATTGCACACTGTCATGATTTGGCAATATGCAATTGCATACAATTACATGGAGTGACTGCAAACTTTTTTTTTTATTTCACTAAAGGCCCCGTCACACGGGGCTCCATTGCTGGCAACTCCCGGGAGCGCGCGCGTTTTTGGCCGCTCTCCAACATCGCTGAAGAGCTGTCTGACGTGGAGACATCGCCGGCAACTCATCAGCGATGTTGCTAGCAACTATCGCTGCCAGGGTTAAACTCAACCCTGGCAACGATCCTTAACAGGGGAGTCTATGGAGTAAGTTGCTGGCAACATCGCTGTTGTGATAGCACACTGAGCGATTCAGGCAGATCACCTGAGGAACATCGCCTGAGCATCATCGCCTGATTTCACAACATTGTTGGGAAACCAGGCAATGTTGCTCAAGCAACTATTCCTGTTGAAATCACCCTGTTACACGGGGCAACTCTCCGGTGATGTGGCCGCAACTTGGCCACGCCCCTCAGATGCCGTAGATGTTGCCCTGTGTAACGTGGCCTTAAGACTAACAATTCATTTAACCCTTTCTGGCATCCATCCGCCGTGCATGTACGGTGTTCGTTTAGAGCAATTGTATGTCTCCTCATACCTGGCAGATAATGGCTGTGATACACAGTTAGGAACTACCTCTAAAGGTGCCGTCACACAGCACAACCTGGCCAGCGATGTCGGAAGCGATGCGCGGGTGCCTGCTCGGTTCCGACATCGCTGGCCAGCTGTCACACAGCACGGCTGCGGCCGGCGATGCTGCAGCGATGCGGGCGGTGACATCGCTCGCTGGGCTGGGCTTAGCCCAGCGAGCCATCCGCAGCAACGCTGCGGTATAGGCTGGATCGCCGCCGACATCGCTCTGGCGATGTCACACGGCGCGATCCAGCCTAGTCGCAGGTTGTCAGGTTTACAGTTCTTCCTGTAAACCTGACAACCTGCGATTAGCGATAAAACGCGGTCGCGTCGCGCTGTCACACAGTGCGACGTCGCTAGCAACATCGCTGGTACGTCACTTTTCCGGTGATGTTGCTAGCAACGTCGGCTGGTGTGAAGCCACCTTAACAGCTGCGCTGATAATAAACACGTTGATAATAAACCACATCGCCTTCATTCCTTATTCCTTGTAGCCTCCTTTGGATCCTCACCAGCAGCGCAGGATACCCATCTTTTCCTACTTGGCACTGATTTGCCCTAACCTGTGAACAGTAGCAGCTGTTATTGTCTGTATATGTTGTGTGTCACCAGGTGAGCGTGACCTATTCCAGACTATAAGGATAACACTCTGTTATGCTCTCTTGTTTCCCCTATACTCATACATTTCATTGTACTGCTCTCGGATGTGTTAGCAGGATCATCACTAAGCAGAAACCCCCAGTGCAACTAGGTGATCTCCTGCTGATTATATGATGTTCTATGCATATTACCAATCATTCCGTGCACATAGAAGTGTGGTCCGACTTTCTAAGCAAGGCATTAAGAATGGTGATCATCTTGCATGCAGCCAGTTTCTGGCCGGCCAGTGTGGGTTTCTCATGTAATACTTAAATACTGTCTCATGCCAGTTAGGCATATACGTCTTGACTTCCCACCCATTAAGCTCCCGTCCCTTTTCACAGACTGGTTATGGTGCCTTCGTTATGCCGTTATTCCCAAGTATGAAGAGTTGTGATGGGAAGTCTGGGTCACTTAATTCTGCTCATGAAAAAGGGCTGGCTTTTTGAATCCTAAATGGATCCCAATTACATATGCTGGAACACTGTCTACTTGTAGCCAGCTAATTAAATCAATGTGTGGGTGGGTTTTGTTTGAGGTGTACAGAACACTGTCGTTTTACTCCCAGTGAGAGCCATTCAGGTAATGTAGTGGTGTCACTGAGGCAGCTTGTGTAGATATTCGCACAATGAACATGGGTACTTTTCTCCTCAGTAGGTGAGCGATCTCATTGTACGCAGTGTGGCTTATTCAGATGCAACTTTTTATTTTTTTAAACCAATGGATTTTTATTGAAATTATATCCATACAATCAAGTATAAACATTAAACAGTAAACTCAAAGAAAACAACAGAAGGGGAGAGGGTGGGAAGGGAAGGGTTCCCTCTCTTCTGCCTAAATCTGATTAGAAAAGAATATCCGATTACCAAAGGTTAGCGTGGAGGGTGTAATTATTGTGGGGTATGGTAGGTGGAACTAATCCACAGATCCCACCATGTCAAGACTTTATTTCTCCTCGGGAGGTCATGGGCAAGAATTCGCTCATAAGCGTAGTGCATGTCCAATTGGGCCACCAATTCTGGTACAGTGGGGGTCGTGGGTAGTTTCCAGTGTCTAACAATGCATTGTCTGCTGGCTATTAATATATTGGTAATTACTGGTTGATAAAGTCTCGGGACATCTGAAATGCCCACCCCCAATAGCGCCATTTGACCGCTGAGAACAATTGGGAGACCCGTCGGCCATTGCCCTTGCCGCGACCTTCTCCACAGCCGACCAAAAGCGCTGTATCTCCGGGCACTCCCACCATACATGTTCCAGGGATCCCGTTTGTCCGCATCCCTTCCAACACAGCCCAGAGGAAGTTTTGCTAAATTTAGCGAGTTTAGACGGGCAGATGTACCAACCCAGTTGGATCTTTTTTGCTTGTTCGAGGTGGTTCACACAGGAGGTAAATCTGGAAGCATGGTTTAGAGCCGATTGTCAGATATTTGGCAAAGCTGTAAATGAGTCTTAACTCCCATTTCAGCATGAAGGGAAGTTTATCTAGCCCCATTGGGATGAGGAGAAGTTTGTAGAGAATCGAAATGCCATGTGGCAAAGGGCCTGTTGATTTATAAAGGCGCTGCAAAGGGCTGGTGAGGTCCGGGACACCCAAAGGGAGGAGGGCAGAGGCAGCCAATAAGTGACGGATCTGGAGATATTGGTAGAACGTGTTAGGAAGTCCAAATTTGTTATGCAAAGCTTCGAAAGAGACAATTCTCGAATCTTTGAGGATATCGTATAGAGTAGCAATACCCCTGGATCTCCACCCCAGGAGCGACAGGCCCCCAACCAGCAACTCCGAAGCCTGTAGGGAGATATTTCATATGAGGAAGGAGCGGTGTGACCTACCCACTAGCGACCAAACTCTAAGGAGCGAGGTCATAGTGTGCAGAGGAGGGGGCGACTTTATAGCATGGAGCAGAGATGCTTCTAGCAGGAGCCTTGGGGATCCCTTAGGCGAGAACTGTGATTCTATATTGAGAAGGGTCGCCATCACCATCCCACCATATTTTAGCCGGTTCAAGCACTGGTAATGACATTATTTTGTGGGATATTCTGGGAGGCTTATTGTTCCATATGAAACCGTTTAATGCCCGTTGGAGAGTAGAAATGCATCTGCTTGGGAAACAAAGAGGAAAGTTCCTGAATACATAGAGAATTTTTGGTAGAATGAGCATCTTCACCACATGAACTCTAGCAATCCACGATAGGGATGTTGCGGGGATGTCTGCTATGATGGATTTGACCTCACAGAGAAGGAAATCACAATTAGAACGAACAATGCTGTGCATGTAAGTTATTTGGATCCCCCAGATGCAACTTTTAATCAGAGGTTTGCCTTCATAGTTTAGCCTTGTAAAGTGATTTTGTTGATTTGAGTATATTGGACTGTTTTTTATTTAGCACTGTACAGTGATGAGTTGGCGAATATTGTTGTGCTGTTCTATATCACACAGAACTAGGTGAGAGTCTCTGTATGTGCTGCTTTTCCCTTTCACCAGCCCAACCTACATCTCATCCAGGCCCGATCTGCAGACAAAGGAAGGGTTCAAGAGCTAACCTCTGGAAACCACTCTACATGCCAGCCTCCCAGCAGCTATCCGCAACACAGCGGCTTAATTATTGGGCCTCTGTGCCGATCTCCCTGTTGTGGTCAGCTGCGACCACAAATCTAGGCTCAGGCTTCAATGTGGCCGCCACCTATGTGAAGCTCCGCCCACTCAAGGCAAGGCCTGACCAATCACTAACTGCCTAGATTTTTCAGAACAAAGCCCTTTCACGGTGACCTTACATGAAACCACTACCCTTGCACAGGATTCCCAGTCTATCACTCCCTCCTGCACCTCTCCAGATGCCATTACAGCTCCTCAGGGGTAGATCTCCGAGGGGTAGATCTCCGATGCATTACAGTCTGTTTCGCACATCTACCAACTCTCCAATGCCACAGCTACATCAGCGCATCTGAAGGTGAACCCCAGCAGAGGCAGACCTCATAAAGCATGAAAAACTCTGCAGGGTTTGAAGGACAACAGAACCTGGGTAAGCTCTGCCACTAGTAGACACAATTTGCCCAGCATTAACCACCTCCCTGGCATAAGCTTGTACTTCATGCCTGTTACTAGGAGGTTCAAAGCAACCATTGTAGTCCACTTTGCTTGCTCCCAGTGCAATAAAAATTCCACTTCGGTCAGACTTCTCAGCATTTCCCTGACTGTTCCCCTCAGATTATGCATGCACCTCAGGAGCCCTCCCCATGAGTTAGTTCCCACCAGAATGGGCTTCATCCTGATCTAAGTCAGTTGCTGACCTGGCTAAGGTTTCCCAGACTCTTGTGGCAGCATTGGGTCATCTGTCTAATCAGATGCCCCCTGCGCTGGAAAGGTTTCAACCGCAGACCACGACAATAAACATCGGATACTGGAAAAGTGAGTTTGTCTATCTTCCTCCTCCTGGTCCCCCTCTCCCATTAGAGACATCTACTCAGGTTCATCATTACCATTGTCAATCACCCACACTCTTGATTCCTCAGCAGATTCTGAATCTGATCTGGATGTTGACCAGATTTTAAAGATCAGATATAAAGACTGGTTTATCCTCACTGTCAACCAACCTCTGAATGCAATCCAAAGATCGGCCACCTGGAGGCTAACAGCTCGTCTCCTGCTCCACATGCTGTATAAGACCGGACAATAGCAGCTTATTTTACCACCAGCAGCCCCATATGCCGACCAGGAAAAAGAGTACTCAGCCCCAACAAACTACGGGCTCCACGGCAACCCCCACCATGAGTATAACCCGCTATCTTAGAAGCACGGGAAGGCGCCATCACACACCCAAGATGGTGGAGGCAGCGGGCGGGAGCTGCGTTCAGCATACAGCAGCCGCTCAGCTGAACACGCAGGAGACTCTGCATCCCCCTTTGATCGGAGAGGGACCGGACCGCACTCCCCACTCGGCGGCGGCGGGGTTACAAGTCGGGGAAGCCCCAGAGACACTGCGGTCCCCGGAGACAGAGGAAGGAGGAGGAGATCCCGGAGGTGAAGGAGCGCATGGAGGAAGACCGCGAGGAGAGGAGGTAGATGTGGAGGGAGAAGCTGTATTGCCCTTTGTGTGGGGAACAGCAGGGGACATTCACAGTGTTACATCCATAGACTCAAATAACTTATACCCTGCAGACCACCAATATAAAGGTCCCCCTGGAGCCTCATATGCATCCCAGCAATTTTCTGTGTGTCCCCCAATACAGGCAGACATTTTGCAACAAAATATGGAACATGCTGCAAAGCATATATCTGCAGCAGGGGGGAACAACCAGAACCTCCAATATTTGGCAAACCCAGCATTGGGTCCAGCCGCATTCATCACACCAGCGGCAACCTCTCCCTCCTACAGACCTCACATCCCATGACCAACGTTCTCTTGACAACGCAGTTTGGTCGGATTTTAAAGCTCGCATAGCAGCCATCCCGACTAGAGAGGAGATAGAAGGTTTTGTTCATAGACTGGAAGCTTCGTACAAAGCAGAAACATCAGCCTTGAGGGGAGAGGTTCAACAGCTTGCAACTAGAGTGACCTCCACAGAGTCTGCCTCTGACACCCTACACAGGAGACTAGGCGCTCTGGAACAACAGGTCTCGTATCAAACATCCCGTATTGAGTTCATGCTCGATGCTATGGAGGACTTGGAGAACCGTGAACGACGGAATAATGTAAGGGTGAGAGGGATACCAGAGACCGTGTTACCCCAGAGACCTTGATATCACGATCCAGAGATTCCTAAACTCAGTCCGCCACATGCCAGATGACTCCCCTCTGGAGTTTGATAGAATACATAGGTCTTTGGGACCCCCACCAGAAGAAGATGCTCGTCCGCGTGATATTGTCTGCAGAATTCATAACTTTAGATCAAAAGAAAGAGTACTAGCAGGGGCACGCAAGCTTGAGTCTCTTATCTTTCCAAGGTTCACCAGTCCAGATCCTAGCAGACCTTTCCTGTCGTACTTTACAGAAAAGAAGAGCCCTTCGCCCCCTTTTGAATGTGTTACGGGATCACGATATCCAATACTCCTGGGGATATCCTTTCCGTCTATAAGTTAGGCGAGACGGTCGCTCTGTATCCATGTCACACCCAGATGGTATTCCAGAGTTTTTGGATGAACTTGAGATATCGGCCCCTGACCTGGAAATAACGGAATGGCCATACTTGCCAGACTTTAACTTTAACCTTCAGAGGCCACCCCCAAGGGAGCAACGCTCTAGACGCCACAGACGAAGAGGAGGCAGGGATGGAAGAGTCGACAGGAGGGAGACACCTGATCCCTCTGGTCATACCTGATTGCATGTCGTTGCTGTACTATGTTTTTTTTTTCCCTCCCTTTATATAGGTTGACAATTGATATCTCTCCGTAGTATATATGGAGCCTTCTCTGGCTATACAAGAAATCCGAGATGTGTTACAGAGCTCCTGGTATTTTATGTAACCCACATGATAAGATAGAAAGTTACTTATTTTAACCTTCCTGGTTGGTTATTGGAGATGTTTGGCAATATTATGGTTATGAACAATGCTGTTTAACACTTTGTATTACTTAAAAAATGTTTTTGAAAAAAGGTCCCGGTATGGGGGCATATAGACCACTAGTGGAAAGGATACGTCCTACCCTAGGGACCTACACCCTGCAGGCAGGTGTAGAAGGTAGACAACTACCCCTAGTACACTGTCGACCAAGTTTTGGGCATCACTTTTTTAGTTTTGTCCTTGCTTGAGTCCTCTTCTTTTTTGTCCTTTAGTTCCTGTTTCTTTCTTTTCTTGATCTTATCTTCTCTTTTTCTTTATCTTTCGCCCTGGGACCGGCGCTCTCTGCCTCCCCCCGCCCATCCCGTCGCTTGTCATATACTCGGCTTATTTTCCTTCTTTGATTAACCACAGCCCGATTGAGTACTTCTCTCTCCTTTACTGAGGGGAGAGAGGAAGGAAGGGGGAATTGGACAAGGAGGGAATCCGGACACGGGTTGTTAAGATCCGGGCGTATTGGAAATGTCTTCCTTGAACGTTTACACATTTAATGTTAGAGGGTTCAATATACCCCAAAAGCGCTCTCAAATTCTGTATGATCTTCATAAAAAAAGAGCACAAGTGGTTCTACTCCAGGAAACCCACTTTAAGACAGGTTCAATACCAAATATTCGAAACCGTTACTACTCAACCTGGTTACATAGCTCCAATCCAAACACAAGGTCCAAAGGGGTTTCTATTGGAATACATTGCTCATTCCCACATGTGATATTAGGCTCTGAGGTGGATGAGGGAGGCAGATATATTTTTCTTAAAATACAGGTTGCTTCCTCTATTTTAACCATTATAAATTGGTACCTCCCCAACAGGAATCAGACACTGGTGTGTCGAACCCTTCTGAATAAGCTGGCTGGTTTCGCAGAAGGCTCCATACTGATAGGTGGCGACTTCAACTTTGCCATGGACCCTGGCGTGGACACTTCATCTGGTAGAGGTACAATACCATCTAAACGCCTTCGGGCTTTAAAGAACCTCCTTCACTCTCTCCAGCTTATTGATGTATGGCGGATACTTCATCCAAGAGATAGAGACTTTACATATTACTCTAACGTTCACGGCTCTTATAGTCGCCTGGACTACTTTTTGGTTAGCCATAGTCTACTTTCATGGGATCCCCAGACAGACGTTGGAGACATTTTGTTGTCTGACCACGCTCCTGTACACTTAAGGTTATCAATACCAGACACTGTCCGTAGACCATGGACGTGGAAACTTAACAACGAACTTCTTAAAGACTCCATATGTATAGCTGAACTTAAAGACAACATTGAAACGTTCTCTCAGGTTCATGTGACAGACCCTACACCACAGACATACAAATGGGAGGCCCTTAAATGTATGATACGGGGAACCTTAATTAAGCATGGATCTCGCATTAAGAAAGCCAGAGCGGAGGAGATTTCTAATAAGATCAAACAGATACATGCATTGGAGGTGGCCCACAAACATACGTTGTCTAGATCTGTCTTGTCCGAGTTGACCCTTTGTAGACAAGATCTCAAAGATTTAATGGCCCAGAAATTTAAAGCTTACATGGACAGGACAAGAAATTATTATTATAGGACAGCGGACAAATGTGCAAGACCGCTTGCCAGACTGCTTCACCCTAGAGCAAACCATTCCTATATACCCAAAATTAGAGGTACGGACGGGGTGGAGGTGCACAGGCCAGACGAGATCCTGTAGGCTTTTAGAGAATACTACAAGGAGCTCTATACCATTAAGGGCAAATATACAGACTTAGCCCCAGACGAGCTTATCAAGAAAATGAGAGAATATATTTCCTCCAACCAGCTTCCGCCTATCAATGATGACGCAATAGCGTCTTTGGAGGCTCCAATTACGGGTACGGAGTTATTAGAAGCTATTAAGGCCACACCCCCTTCTAAATGCCCAGGCCCGGACGGTTTTACTCCGATTTTTTTTATAAGACTCTTCAGACTTTGTTGATGCCTCATATGCTGGACACTTTTAATTCCATTTCTGATGTAATTGGCTTTGCTCCGCAATCTCTAAAGGCGCATATTTGTGTCATACCTAAGTCGGGGAGAGATCCGACCTTGGCATCTAACTATAGACCAATCTCTCTTTTAAACGTGGATGTTAAGATCTATTCCAAGATCTTGGCAGAACGCTTAGCCCCGTTGCTCCCCTCAGTGATTAACATGGATCAGGTGGGCTTTGTCAAGGGCCGAGAAGCAAGAGACAATACAATTAGGACTATACTATTGATCCAAAAAGCAAAACAACGTAACATCCCATTTAGTCTCTTGTCCGTAGATGCAGAAAAGGCCTTTGACAGAGTCCACTGGGGCTTCATGAGGGAGGCATTGATCCATATGGGATTCGGTCCTCGGTGCCTGGCTCGGATTCTCTCCTTGTATTCGGTTCCCTCGGCTAAAATTAGAGTCAATGGCAATCTGTCGTCCCCTATTGCCATCCAAAACAGGACGAGACAAGGATGTCCTTTATCGCCATTACTGTATGTAATTGTTATGGAGCACTTGGCTAACGCCATTAGACAAAACCCCGATATTTCGGGCATGCGTGTGGGAGATATACACCATAAAACAGCACTCTTTGGAGATGACCTTCTGCTATATGTGACAAACCCCCATGTTTCTCTCCCATGCGTAATGAAGGAGTTTGATTTGTTCAGCTCCCTGAGCAACTTCAAAGTCAATTACTCCAAGTCAGAGGCACTAAATGTATCCATACCCGTGGCTGGGCTCTCTTTATTGAAGACCAATTTTCCATTTAGATGGCGATCTGATAACGTTAAATATCTTGGAGTCGAGGGGGCGTGGCCTGACGCAGCAAGGAGATGGACGCATAAACCGGGAGCTCCTCGTCCCACAGATACTAAAACGGCTCAGACAACTCTCAGACGCCCGCTAACCGGCCGCAATTGTCACCACAGCACACAGAGATCCCGGTGAGTGCATGGGGAAAACTAGGAGCGGGAAGCGTACCTCTCCGCAGGGGTCACTGACTTCTTTGCGACCATCAGGCCCGCCGGCTGTGAAACTAAGATGGCGCCAGCCTCACCGCGTTCAGCCCGCTCCTCCTCCAGAAGGAGCTCTGTGGTCTCCTCTGGCTCTAATGGCGGTGGAAGAGAGGACGCTCCAGTAACACACGGCAGCATGAGGGAGATGCTGTCTTCACTAAACATGTCGCTCCAAAACTCTATGAAGGAGATGGTCGCTGATCTCAAGAGAGATATTGGAGGCCACACTGATAAGCTGGAAAGAAAGATGGCTGAAATAGTGCAATCACATAATGATTTATTAGATGCGCATGAAGAATTGAAAGAAAAAATGGTCAAAGTGCAGGCAAAGCAGCTGGACCTTGAAGATCGCTCTAGGCGCAATAATGTCCGCATCAGAGGCATTGCTGAAACAGTGCAGCCTAAAGATCTCCGCCCCATGCTACAAGACTTCATAATGGCCGCCATGCCTGAAGTAGAAAGGAAAGACATTATCGTTGACCGGATACACAGAGTACCTAAGCCATCTCACATAGGCCCTAACCTACCCAGGGATGTGATAGCCAGAATTCATTTTTATGAATTAAAAGAGGACTTCCTATACTGCCTCCGTGGTAAACCTGCCCTGCCTGCCCAGTTTTCAGACCTGGCCGTCTTCTCAGATCTATCACCCGGTACCTTGGCTCTCCGCCGAGCATTTCAGCCATACACCTCTGCCCTGCGTGCCCGGGACATCCAATATATCTGGGGCTTTCCAACTAAGCTTATAATACGCAGAGACGGCTCCACACATGTCTGCATCTCTCCGGGCCATGCAGCCAAACTCCTAGCCCAATGGGGTATACACGTCACCAACGGATCTTCTGGGGAAACTCATCCCCCCGCTGCACCCAAGAAACGTGTGGACCCTGAGTGGTTCACGGTCTGAGCCTACTTGTTCATTCTGTGGGACTTTATTGTCTTTTTCCCGGATCTAATGACACCTGATTCGTTGCTCCGCTGTTCTTTTTGTTTTATTTCTTGGAGATAACGATTTGGTGTTCTGACTGGAACTCCTACTTCAGGGATTGTATTTATCCTTGGATTGAAGCCCCTAGAGTGTATTTTTGTCGCTCACTGACTCTTTTGGAGAGTGATGATGTTCTCTCCTAAGACTGTTCCTGTTCCGTGTCATTACGTTTTCTTTTTTTGTTTTTTCTTGACCACATATGTTGCTGATATGCTACTATTGAAACCTGTTTACCCTAGACCCCTCCCCCCAACCTCCTACATATCCTCTCCTACCCCCTCCCCTCAAACCCTCCACTCTTGGCTGTATGGGAAATTTCTGTTAACTATTATTTATATAGCGCAGTCCTCTAATGCTTTATCATGAGTATATCGATACTATCGATTAATGTGAATGGTTTGAATTCACCAGCCAAAAGATCAATTGTTTTGAAACACTTGCATAAATCTAAGAGTGATGTGATCTTCATCCAGGAGACGCACTTATTAGCTAAAGATAATGATAGAATGCACTCTCATGTTTACCCAAACCAATTTTATGCCAATAGTCCAAAAAAAAAAGCGGGTGTGGGTATCTTAGTGAGGAGCACGGTCTCCTTTCAACTGGAACAAACTATTTCTGATCCAGAAGGCCGCTTTCTTATTTTAATTTGTAAACTGAATAATATCACCTACACCTTGGTGGCGGTATATGCACCTAATGCGGGACAAATGAAGTTCCTTAGGTCTCTCCTGGATGAGGTCTCCTTGCACACTCGAGGACACAGACTTATAGGTGGTGATTTCAATATGCTAATGTTGAAACGTCTGGATTGCTCAAATCCATCTCAATCTCGTGGTGAAATGAATACATTGATTCTGGAGCATGGTCTGCATGATGTGTGGCGGTATCATCACGATGAGGAACGTGATTACACGTTTTTCTCTGCAAGATACCAAACATATAGCCGTATTGACTTAATTCTGGTAGACGGCTCTCTTTTACATCAGTGCAAACGAGCAGGAATTGGCAGCATAACATGGTCAGACCATGCTCCCACCACTTTGCAAATTGACGACTCTTCAGCTGTCAGGCCACCCTATACATGGAAACTTAACACGTACTTGCTGACCAATGCTGAGGTTGTTAAGGAGATCTCTGAACATCTGAAGGAGTTCTTCATCCATAATGATAATGGAGATGTACAGGACGAAGTATTGTGGCTTTCACACAAAGCAGTTCTCAGAGGAATATTTTATTAAATTGGCGTCCTTACACAAGAAACGGTATATGGTGGACCTGAAGGACACCTTAAACTCACTACAATCACTAGAAACACAACACAAGTCCACCCCTACCCCTACTCTATTGCAGTCTCTAACGGATACTAGACATCACCTTAGGACCCTACTTCTCCAGAAAGCTGAGAATAACTTGAAAAAACTAAAAGCTAAATATTACGGTATGGGGGACAGGGCGGGTTCTCTCCTAGCCCGTAGAACCAGAAGAAAAATGGCACAGTTTAAGATTCCCTATGTTGTCTCTGCTGCGGGTAAACAGATCCGGAACACTTTGCGGATTGCTGATGAGTTCCGTTCTTATTATGAATCTTTATATAACCTACATCGCTCCTCTGATACCCCTCAGCCTACAGTGGAGACAATATCTACTTTTCTGGATAGGGTGTCTCTCCCTAAATTAACTCCTTCCCAGTTGTGTAGCTTAAATGCACCCCTCACAGAACTAGAAATAAATCATGCACTTAAGTCCTCTGCAACGAATACAGCCCCTGGTCCTGATGGTTTCCCCGTTCAATATTATAAGAATTTCCTCCCTTTCCTCCCTGTCCTATCTCCCTATTTACTAAGATTGTTTGAGTTCTGGCGCAACAGGGGGGACATCCGACGAGAGAGTCTGGAAGCAATCATATCCACATTACCCAAACCTGGGAAATCTCCTACCTCGCCTGGTAACTTTCGCCCGATTGCGCTGCTCAATTGTGACATTAAATTATATGCAAAGGTGTGGGCATCGAGATTGATGGAAATCCTTCCGTCTCTCATTGATCCAGACCAGGTTGGATTCGTACCAGGCCGACAGGCTCGTGACGGAACCAGACATCTCATTAACATTCTGGATGTCATGGAACGTGCGGGTACCCCGGTGTTCTCCTGTCTCTTGATGCGGAAAAGGCATTTGACAGGGTGCACTGGGGGTACGTTGAAGCAGTTCTACAGAAATTTGGCATTGTTGGTCCTGTTATGTCAGCCATTATGGCGTTGTACACACACCCTAATGCTTCCGTCCGAGCCTCCGGCTTTCTTTCGGACTCCTTTGATATTTCAAATGGCACCCGCCAGGGATGTCCCCTCTCCCCCCTGATATTTGCATTAGTGATGGAACCCTTGGCAGCGCGTATCAGGGTGGAACCACAGATTAGGGGTATTGTAATAGGGGAAGTTGAACACAAAGTCGGCCTATATGCTGACGACGTCATTTTCACATGCGTCAATGTTCTCCCATCATTGCAAAAGATTATGGATATTCTTACAGACTTCTCTGCAGCCTCCTATTACCGCCTCAATACACATAAATCTACATTTTATCCGGTAAATATTGCATCCTCAACACAGGAAGCTATACGTCAACTATTCACATTTACTTGGACACCGGAAGGTTTTACTTACCTGGGAATCTATGCTACCCAGCTGCATAACATAGTCAAACGAAATTGTGATTTGGTCACCACTGATATTAGAACTGAACTCAACAGGCTCTCTCCTCTGTGCTTCTCCTGGATTGCCAGAATAAATTTGATCAAAATGCTTATCCTTCCTAAACTAATATACCTATTTAGATGTCTCCCCTTATCATTTCCACGTAAGTGCATATCCAGACTACAATCCATACTTAATTCATTTATTTGGAGTGGCAAACCACACAGAGTTTCTCATGCCATTATGATTCTTCCTTACAAAAAGGGAGGATTGGGTGTCCCTGATGTATTATCTTACCATAGGGCTGCTCTTTTAGACCCAGCCAAACTTTGGTGGACGGGGAAGATCCTTCCTTCCCGCTGGGTGCAAATAGAGTCTCATTATGCCCCGACTCGGTCACTGAGACTTCAGTTGGAGGCCGGCCTTTTACAGAGACTGGACCGTAACGCTTCTTTGCACACTATGGGTGCACTTTTGAGGCTTTGGCACTCATTGGGCAGATCTCATCTCCCCTTTCTATTTCACTATATCTCCCTCGAAGCACTAGAGTCACTGATCCCCGATATCTCTCTGAATCAATGGAAAACCAGAGGTGTCAGTTTCCTAAGGGACATCCTGGATGATAGTGGCGTTCCATTATTCTCTGGTCTTGTACAAACATTTAAACTTCCTAACCAGGTATTTTATCAATATCTTCAGGTCCGCCACTTACTGAACACTGTCGGTTTGCCCCCTCGGGTAATCCCACTTGGAGAAGACTCTCTCCAACGGTATTTTAAAACATCATCTACTCAACGGGGCGTTTCTATTATATATCGGGCCTTAACGGTCCCTTTGGATGGAAGAAAGCTCCCCTATATGGAGGCCTGGGAACGCCGACTCTCTTTTACTGCTTCTGCCAAATCTTGGCATACTGCGTTTTCCCATGCATCCAAATATTTTTCATGCCTTAACCATCTAGAACAGGCCAAAAAAATCCAGTTAAACTGGTATTTAACACCCCTCCGTTTACACAAATTCAATCCAGCTCTCTCTAGTTTGTGCTGGAAAGGCTGCCAACACAACGGTACCATGGAACACATGTGGTGGTTTTGTCCCCTAATACAGGTCTTCTGGAATCAGGTCACATCCTTAGGGGAATGCCAGTGATCTCTATTACTATCTCTAGATGCCCCAATGGCCCTATTGGGCATTGGTCTGGATGAAGTCCCCTCTTTAATCAGACCCATACTGTCTAATGTGTTGATAGCAGCTAGAACATGTATAGCTAGGCACTGGAAGAAACCATCCTCTCCCACAAAGGAGGAAGTAATCTCGCAACTTAACCTTCACATGCAACACGAGATTATCCTAGCGCATGATTTTAATGTCAAAAATAGAATATTGAACGGTTGGGATCTATGGTCTTCCTCACCCTATACCAAACAATTATGATACGAAGTTGCCGTGCTACGGCTACCTCTTTTCTTCATTATTTTCATTACTGTTTGTTATTCTCAATATGATGTTGTACTGGAATTCCTATTCAACCATATATATGTGTATATTATATATCTTTTCCGTAGAGTTCTTCTACCCACTATCCCCTTGTCCCCTACATCCTCCATCTCCCCCCTATATTCCTCCCCCCTCTTCATGTTCCTTGTCGTAAATTGTTGTAATTTGTTTTGACAGTCACACTATCTTGTTTTTGTATGCAAACTGGGAAATCAATAAAAATCTATTGTTAAAAAAAAAAAAAAATATCTTGGAGTCCATGTTCCGTCTGACCTGTCTAGCCTCTTTTTCTGTAATTATCAGACTCTTTTAACTGGTGTACAGTCGCAATTCTCATCCTATAACATTTTGAAACTGTCCTGGTGGGGACGTATTAATGTGATACGTATGGATATCCTACCCCGCTTCTTATATATTTTCCAGACTGTACCAATTACGCCCCCATGCAGTTTCTTCTCTAGACTTCGCTCTAGTGTGACACGTTTCCTGTGGGGTGGACAGCGAGCTAGAATTAGTTACAAGACTCTAACAGCTCCGACGTTGAGAGGCGGTACTGGTTTACCGAACTTCAAGGCCTATTTTCAAGCAACATCGTTAGTTAGAACATTGGATTGGTGTTTCAAAACTGATGCAAAGAGATGGATATCTGTAGAGCAGGACGGTGTTCAGGTGCCGTTGCATTACCTCCAATGGTTATCTTCGATACCGGATTCTGTGATGGCAAATCTCACTGATGTAACTAAAACTACCTTGCAGGTCTGGTCAAAGACGTTTGGTGCCTTAGTTAGTGAAAGAATATTAAGTCCTTTGACTCCGCTATTCTCCAATCCAGGTTTTCCTCCGGGGATAGACAGGAAGGCTTTCGTAGGTTGGACGAGAGTGGAGGATATTCGGGTAGGACAGATTCTACACAATGGGAACGTGCCTTCTATAGAGGTTTTACGCCAGAGGTTGCAACCAGCAGACGTGCAATGGTTGGAATACGCCCAACTCTGTTCCTTCCTTTCTTCGGGATCCTATTCTTGTAGAGTCCGATCACAAATATATCATCCCATATCAGAGCTATATCACATGATCCTGGAGGGAGTGGCAGGAGACACAAAACATAAGTTCCAGGTGGGTTGGGAGAGAGACCTGGGAAGAGAGTTGTCAGACGAGGAATGGAAAAAGTTTCATATGTACGTGCTTATTGGCGCTACCATGCGTATCACAAGAAAGAAACTATAAAGTCCTTTCCCGCTGGTACTTATGTCCAGACAGAATGCATAGAATCTCACCCAATGTCTCGGATTTGTGTTGGAGATGTGGAACTACTTTTGGTGACGTGATCCACATTTGGTGGTCCTGTCATAAGATACAGTCTTTTTGGAAAAAAGTCTTCAGAAATTATAACATGATCACAGGGAAACAAATTGAGGGCACCCCTGAGGTGGCCTTATTGTCAATTTTACCGGGTTCTATTAAACTCATCAAAAGGGACATTCTTAGATTTTGTATATCAGCAGCTAGGGCTGTTATTCCCCGTCTTTGGAGGACTTCTACACCACCCTCCATTCTGGACTGGTACTCAGAAATGAAGGATATATTCAGAATGGAGGAACTTGCGGCAGGACACTCTGATAATATGCACAAATTCAATGTGACGTGGTCGGAATGGATTATGTTCCACGACTCCCCAGACGCTCGACAATTGCTGGGCTGAGATGGTATGGGTGGGGCGGGTCGGAGCGGGGGGGAAGGTTATGGAGCGGTCGGGCGGAGGCACCTCTCTCTCCTACCCTAATCCATGTTCTTTTCGCCTCGTTCTTTTTTTCCCATAGATGCACAATCGGCTTTTCTATTTTTTCCCTTCTTTCTTCGTTTCTTACCACTGTTGCAATTTTTTTTTTTCCTCCCCCTATTGTTCCCTTCTCATTGTATTTCCCTTCCTTTTTTATGTTTCTACCCTTTTTCTTCTTAAAATTGTAATATGAATATGAAGAACCCTCTAGAGATGGAGACAATAGCTAAATACAAAATTTGAGTTGTGTTTTAGCGGTTATGATCTCATCCAGGTCTGTAAAAAGAGGCGACATTATTATTATTATTATTATTATTATTATTTATTTATATAGCACCATTATATTCCATGGCGCTTTACATGCTAAAAAGGGCAGACTAGGACAAGTAACATAGTAACAATACAAGTAACAAATAAATGTTGACAATTTGGTTGTACAGAAACAAGAGGGGAGAAATCCTGTCCACGAAGGCTCACACTCTACGAGAGATATAAGACTGAAGGATGAGCTCATGTGATAGCGTTTCTACATTTCACTGGGCATTAGAAGCTACAAGATATGAGGAGCATTTTCCCATACACAATGCCTGGATCAATTGCTTATTTTTGAAATTATACAGTGAGATGACACAAGAGGATGTTTCGTTTAATTTTCTCTATGTTTTCATGTCATTTATGTTTAATAACATTGTAAGATACTTGAACATGTTGTTCATTTTCAATTTAAAACCATAATAAAAACAGATTTAAAACAAACAAAGATCGGCCACCTTTGCAAAGTGTCTGTTAAAAAATCCAAACCAACCCCTAGGGTTTTCTCCTATTTGGAGAACTTTAAAGAAGTTATCTCCAAGGAATGGTTCCACACAGGAAGCACTTACCACCCAGGAAATGCTTGACCTAGCTATATCCGTTTGCACAGGGTATTCACCAAAACTGGATCCTGAAGTGGATCCCCCAGTGTCCTGCCTCTCCAATAACACAATCCTGCCCATAGCCGATGGGGCATCTCAGAAGGGTGCCCTAGACAAGGCACATAAAGGCCATGTCAAAATTGGTGTTTGAGGCGAGTGGGGCTTCTCTGTGCCCCTTCTTTGCCGCTACATGAGTATCCATTGCAGTTTCTGCCTGGGCTTAACATCTCTGCAGAGGTATTCTGGCACAAACCTCCCCAACCGAGCTGGCTAATTTAGCGGACCAGGTTGCCCAAGCATGAAAATACCTCTCCACTGCTTCTCTGCACTCTGCCGCTTGTGTAGCACATGCTTCTGGAAACATAGTCTCTGTACACCGCACACTGTGGTTAAAGATTTAGAATGCAGACGCAGCATCCAAAAAAGTCCTTAGCAAACCTTCCCTTCCAGAGGTCACGCCTCTTCGGAACCCAACTGGATATAATCCTCTCTGATGCCACAGGAGGGAAAAGTACCTTCGAACCTCAGGCAAGGAACAAGCATTCCCCCTTCCCCTTCCTAGGAAACACTATACCCAGTTTCAGTCCTTTCGCCCCTCAACCCCCTACGGATCCTCAAACTGCCTGTATGACAGGACCGAAAGAGACCAACTACAAACCAAGCCTGCACTTCCGTGTGATTAACGAACCACTGGAGTATCATATAATGGTGGCTTTATTCATTCTATGCATTTTGGAGCGTTATACTCACTCCTTCTTCAGGAAACCAACCATATCATATGTTTGGTTTCCTGAAGATGGAGCGAGGATAACGCTCTGAAATGCGTAGAATGAGCAAAGCTACCATTGTATGACATACTCATTTGGTTCATTTATCACATGGCAGCACAGATCGTATACACAAACGTTTCCTTTAGGCTTGTGCACGTGGATTGTGGATCCTGCAGCAGCCGTCTCATGCACTTTAAACTGGTTGTGTGTAACACAACCAACCCAGGTGAGCAGTGACATTTGTGTCAACACCACTGTGCTTTAAGAGCGAAGACCCTATATGCACCTTTTGTATCATTTACAGTTGTTCCATCCTACAAATCAGTACCTTCCTGCCTGCAACAGTGCAATCAACAAGCTCGCTCCTCCGAAACTTGCCCCAACTGTTTTTCATCTTAAAAGGATCCTGTCACCCCCAAAACACCTCCTAAGCTATTAAAAGATGTCCCTAGAGCATGGTAACACTTACCCTACACTCCTTTTAGCTCCTAAATGCATATATTGAAAATGAAGATAAACGTTATTAAACTACCTCATTAGTGATGTTAATGAGTGACTATTGTATGCATAGTCACCCAGGCAGGCTCTCCCTCTTCCTAATATCACGCCTCAATAGGCGTGATCTTCAACTCACATTCAAATGCTCGCCTCCCCGCTCTCCTCTGTCGGCCGGGCGCAGCTGTGTGCGGCTGTATGACGCGAATCGCGTCATTTCCTTCTTCGGGTGACGTATGTATACCCGCGCCGCTGTTAGCTTCAAGACCCAAGGGACATCTTTTAATAGCTTAGGAGGTGTTTTGGGGGTGACAGGATCCCTTTAACTAGGGATGGACTCCTGGCATTCCGGGATGCGTGGCGCTCAGTAGTCGACAACACCTGTGTCCGGGACGTCATCACTTATGGCTACAAGTTAGAGTTCGCTTCTTTTCTCCAAACCAGATTTTTCCAATCCCGTCCTCCAAAAGAGCCCTCCCTCATCCTAGGATTCTATCAGGCCATAGATTTTCTTGCCGACTCCGGTGTCGTCCTACTGGTACTAAATCATCAGTGACTTCAGGGGTTCTGTTTAACCTCTTCATTGTCCCTAAGAAAGGAGGATCATTTCACTCCATCCTGGAGTTGAAGCTCCTCAACACGAGGTTGCACCTCTGTTATTTTCAAATGGATACTTCACTTCAATCATACCTTATATACAACAAGAAAAAGAAACTTGACAGGCTTCAACTGAAAGCAGGATTATATTCAAACACCAGCCACGTTCTGTTAGGTCCCCTGGTACCGCTCCCCAGCTCACCTCTCCCGGGTCGGAATCCTCTGCCGACTGGGCATCCGGCGTCCAGGCGTACGGTGTCGGAGCCGTTGCCGGGTTCCCTTCCTGTCAGCTGACCACTGGGCTCACACATAAGCACATTACAATGGTCGTATTCATGTGACTAATCAGCGGTGCACTAGGTGCACTCCTCCCCTGTGACTCGAGGGGCCGGCACGGTCCAACCTGACACTCCCCTTGACCAATACGTGCTCTTCCTCTGGTATATCAAACCACCTCCACTGATGGAAGGTGCCTGATTATTGAGTTAGTTGAGATTCTGCTTTGTTGGCTGTTGGTCAGGCCCTCTTTATGCTCTGTTACTTGGAATCCTTAGCTTTGCTCTTCCCCCGGTAGCACCATTCCTGCACTCCTAGCCTTGTACCCTGTTACCTGGAATCCTTAGCTGTGCCATAGTATAGGCTAACCTTACGAGCCGCCCCCTGGTACTAACTGCTGTGGTACTTAGACCCCCTGGGCTTGCCCCTGACAATCCCTGTATAGGGGTTGGGTAAACTAGGATCAGCTCACCTAGGGGAGTTCGGTACCACGGCACAGTGGGTCCAGTCTAGGGCGCCTTCCCCCGGAAGCGTGACCCGTTCCTCATAACCACAACAGCATGGAACAAAACTGCCGGAAGGACACAGGTACTGTCAGCTGTGTTATAAATTTGTCGTCTCACAAACCCACTAATGTAGAACGCAGTGTGCTTCCCAGAGGGCTCACATTTTGTCTTACAAAATCTCTAGACAAAACTGAACTTTGTAGTGACATGGAAAAATACTTCAGGAGGTTGAGACTGTTGGGCTATGTGCACATCTGACGTTTGTGCATCTCTGCAGTCCGTCCAAAAACCTGGGTTTTTTTTTGCAGAAACTGAGTTTTCTGTGCTCAGCAGTGTCCCTCATTTTTTGCTCGTTTTCCGCCCGGTTTTACAGCGTTTTTCTCGGCGGTTTTCTCGGCGGTTTTGAAAACTGAGTTTTTTGTGCACTTGATCAGCTGAAACCGCTGGAAAAACGGAGGAAAGAAGTCACTTGCTCTATTTTTGGAAAACCGGTGGAAAAACTCAGTTTTGACTGAGAAAACTCAGTTTTGACTGAAAACGACCAGAAGAAAACCGTTCTAGTGAAGACAGAGTTTTCTAAAATCCATTGACTAGCATGGTAATCCAACCGGAGGATAGGATTAACATAAATTAACATAAAACGGCGCGGAAAACGCCGACGGAAAACGTCCAAAAGCAGCCCACAAAACGACTGATGTGCACATACCCTTGAAGTTCTTTGGTGATAAAGAAAACTTGAGGCTTCTATGAAGCCAAATACAAGTGCAACTAAGTAACAAGAAAACCTATGACTGTACACCTCGTCCAGGAACAAAACAAAATTATGGACCAATATATTGACTCATTCAGACATTTGGTACAATCCACGATATTAAGGCCACTTCACACACACACATATCTGAGTCCAATATCTGAACAGATCTCTGGTTGCAGTGAAATCATGGATACATTGCTCCATTTTGTGGCTGTTTACAACATGGAGCAATGTATCCATGATTTCACTGCTACCAGAGATCTGTTCAGATATTGGACTCAGATATCTGTGTGTGTGAAGTGGCCTTTAGACAAAAAAAAAAAAACAATAGAAACATCTAATGTCAGTGTGAATGAAAGAAAGGCAATTCATGGCCTGAAGAACAGGGAGATCACTATTAAAGAGAACCTGTCAGCTAGTTTATGCCCCCCAGCTACCGTGTTTTCCCGATAGTAAGACCCCCCCGAAAGTAAGACAGGGTGGGGGGGAAGCGGGGGGTCTGCTAATGTAAGACCCCCCCCCGAATGTGAGGCGGGGGAGGGGGGTCTTACTATCGGGGAAACACGGGGGGGGGGGGGGGGTGTACATGCATACATACACACATACAGACACAAGCATACACATATATACACACCACACACACAGTCACACACACACATAGCACCGCTTCTTACCGGGTCCGGTGTGGGGTCCCCAATGGTCCTGTGCCGTCCTCTGTGCTCCGGTCCCCGAGATGATCCGCTGCCGTCTGCCGTGTTCCGGTGCCGTTTTGCACCGGTATTGCCGGTCCTAGGCTCCATGGTCCCTGCTCTTCCGGAGTTCAGGCCGCAGCTCCACCTAGGTCATAGTGTGGGCCAATCAGCATAGCGGCGCTGACGTCAGAGGCAAGCGCCCGAGACACTTGCCTCTGACGTCAGCGCAGGACCATCGGGGAGGACGGCACAGGACCATCGGGGACCCCACACCGGGACCGGTAAGAAGCGGTGCTATGTGTATGTGTGTGTGACTGTGTGTGTGGTGTGAGTGGTGTGTATGGTGTGTATATATGTGTATGCATGTGTCTGTATGTGTGGGAATGTGTGGATGGATGGCTGCAGTGTGTGGGTGGATGGATGGATGGTGGGGCCTCCAATGTAAGGCCCCCCCCCCCCCCCTGAAAGTAAGACAGGGGCCACTTTTGGCCACAAAAAGAATGTAAGACCCTGTCTTACTTTCGGGGAAACACGGTATCACTGTCTGTAGCTGCAGCTTCATAATACCAGTCTAATCATCCCTGTCTGAGTTCATAGTGTAATGTGAAAGGTGAAAAAAAAGCATTTATACACTTACATTTCCTTATGTAATGAGGCAGTCAGTCCCCAGCTTGGAGGGTGGGGACTGTTTGGCAGGTTAATAGTTAACATTTCAGCCTTGTGCTAGAACATGTTGGGAGACCTGATGTGATGTCACAATCATGTGACTACAATAGGCGGAGCTAAGTTCTCATAGAACATAAGTTTGCTGACTTAGCTCTGCCCACTATGGTCGCATGATCATTATATCACACAGGTATTTTATCTATCCAAGTTAAAAGTGAAAAAAAAAAAAATAGAAAAAAAGAAATCCGCACAAACTTCCAATTAAAGATGGGTGCAAAAAATCCTGTGAATTGCAATGTCCAATGCAAAAACAGTATACTTCCCAAAAAGAACAGGCAGCACTCCAAAGTTTCATCCAAAATGACAGCTTTAATGCAGCCCTATGTGGTGCAACGTTTCAACCTATATCAGGTCTTTTTCAAGCTTGAAAAAGACCTGATATAGGTTGAAACGTTGCACCACATGGGGCTGCATTATAGCTGTCAAGTTAAAAGTGAGTTAACTTTTATCCTGCTAGACAGTCCCCCTCCTCCAAGGTGGGGACTGAAATGTAAGTGTATAAATGCTTTTTTTTCACCTTTCACTATGAGCTCAGACAGGGATGATTAGACTGGTATTATAAAGCTGTAGCTACAGACAGTGATAGCTGGAGGGGCATAAACCACCTGACAAGTTCCCTTTAAGCCTGCAGATAAAGGTGGTGCCATAGTTCTCCTCAATACAAAGGACTACATTACAGAAGCACACAGACAGCTGATGGATATACAGTATTACACCAAACTGGATGAGGATCCAACTCCAAAATTTATGATGGAGTTGAAAAGAGTCATCAAATGTCCGCATCAGTGGTATATACAGGCCTCCCATCAGTGGTATATACAGGCCCCCCATCAGTGGTATATACAGGCCCTTATCAGAGGTTACAGCCCCCTCAGTGGTATATACAGGCCCCCATTAGTGGTATATACAGGCCCCTCAGTGGTATGGTATATACAGGCCCCCTTCAGTGGTATATACAGGCCCCCCAGTGGTATATACAGGCTCCCCCCAGTTGTATATACAGGCGCACCCCAGTGGTATGGTATATACAGGCCCCCTTCAGTGGTATATACAGGCCCCCCCAGTAGTATATACAGGCCCCCATTAGTGGTATATACAAGCCTCCACAGTAGTATATACAGGCCCCCATTAGTGGTATATACAGGCCCCCCCAGTGGTATATACAGGCCCCCATTAATGGTATATACAGACTCCCCCCAGTGGTATATACAGACTCCCCCCAGTGGTATATACAGGCACCCCCCCCAGTGGTATATACAGGCCCACCGTTGCTGCCGCACACCTGTAAAAGAATAGCTTTCATACTTTTCCTCCTCGCTTTCACCGCGCGTCCTCCGGTCTTCTTCCTGGTTGTACCCGGCGTCATGTGACCGCGCAGAAGCAATGGCGTCATTGTGGCTGCGCCGGCCGGGTAGAAGCAGGAAAGGAGACCGGCGGACCGTGATGACAGCGAGGAGGATAAGTATGAAAGCTATTCTTTTACAGGTGTGCGGCAGCAACAGGGGGCCTGTATATACCACTGGGGGGGGGGAAGCGCTGATAGTGCAATGTAATATGCACCGCTCCCCCTGCCGCTGATGGACAGGGGGGTGCAGTTAATATTGCATTGCACTAATGAGCGGCCCGCTCACTGTACAGCTTCCTCCAGCCCCCGGACACCAACGCCCCACTCTGAGCCGTCACTGTGACTTGAGTATAAGCCGAGGGGGGCACTTTTCAGCACAGCTTTTTTGCTGAAAAACTCGCTTATACTCGAGTATATACGGAAATATTGTTAATATTTTACCCATGCAAACGCAACATTTTTAAATGCATTTCCGGAAAAACGTATAATTTAAAAATTCACAAAAATGCCCATGTGTCTGCTATGCTCTTAGCCACATCTGTACCAAAATTCAAGTTGGGATCGCGATGGGTCATATTTTAAAATATTTAACTATTATAGCGTCAATGGGTCATTCCATATCAAGTGATCTAAATATGAATATTTTTTTTACCTGACGTCTTTAGATTTTTTTTTTTTTTTTTTAATCTATAAACCATCTGTATTGCACAAGAAGTCATGACATACAAACAATGCATACAGTTAGATGCAGATTTAGATTCCACAAGTATAACTCTAGTTATGTGTAGTATAAGGTATAAGATGGGGTTTTCAACTAAAACAAAATGACTATTCATCAGCTGAAACTATGGGATCACATAGGAAGCTGTCTCCGGGATGAAGGTCGGCTACATGACTGACTGGACTTATTTTTTTCTTTTTTGTTTAAGCTGTTTGGTACAGATTCTGATGGCCGGGCCTGAGGGAGCTTGTCCCCTGTCTTTTATTCCAGCTTGGCACTGTCCAGTGACGTGGTGGACCCATTTCTCTATGGACAGGAGTGCCTGTTCGGCCCCCCCTAGCAGAGAGAATTCATTCTCTGCCTTTCGGTTTACATATACCGTATATACTTGTGTATAAGCCGAGTTTTTCAGCACAAAAAATGTGCTGAAAAGTCCCCCCTCGGCTTATACACGAGTATATACGGTAGCCCCAGCTGTATACAGCCCCCCCGTGGTATCCAGGGCCCCCTTTGCTGCTGCACACCTGTAAAGTAAGATGTCAGTATACTTATCGCTGTCGCTGCTGCCGCTGCTCGGTCACCGCGTTCCTCTGGGTCTTCATGCTTCCTTCTCCGGCGCACAGGAAATGACGTCATTGTTCGAGCGCCGGAGAAGGAAGCATGAAGACCCGGAGGAGCGCGGTGACCGAGCAGCGGCAGCGGCGGCGGCAGCGACAGCGATAAGTATACTGACATCTTACTTTACAGGTGTGCAACAGCAAGGGGGGCCCTGGATACCACGGGGGGCTGTATACAGCTGGGGCTGCTGTATACAGCTGGGGCCCTGTATACTACTGATGGGGGGGAGGGCTGTATACAGCTGGGGCTGCTGTGTACAGCTGGGGCCCTGTATACCACTGATGAGGGGGGGGGAAGGCTGTATACAGATGGGGCTGCTGTATACAGATGGGGCCCTGTATACCACTGATGGGGGGGGCTGTATACAGCTGGGGCTGCTGTATACAGATGGGGCCCTGTATACCACTGATGGGGGGGAAGGCTGTATACAGATAGGGCTGCTGTATACAGATGGGGCCCTGTATACCATTGATGGGGGGGGGGGCTGTATTCAGCTGGGGCTGCTGTATATACTGCTGAGGCCTGTATATACCACTGGGGAGGCTGCTGTATACTACCACTGGGGAGGCCTGTGTACCACTGGAGGGACCTGTATACCACACTGCTGGGGGCTGTATACCTGTGCTGGGGTCCACCCTTGGCTTATACACGAGTCAATAGGTTTTCCCAGATTTTGGGGGCAAAAGTAGGGGGGTCGGCTTATGCACGGGTCGGCTTATACATGAGTATATACGGTATGTCTTTACGAATGTTTGTATTTGTATACTATGTTTGCCCTCTTTTTCCTACTCTCTGTTTTCTAAGATGCTTTTCTTTCCCTGGAGATCGTCGGTTACTTCACACAAGAAATAGATTGCTGGTCTACTAAAGCTAGTCTCTCTAAATGTAAGCGGGTTAAATTCACCATATAAGAGATCTATGATGTGGAGGGAGGCCCGGGCCTTGAAACCTGATATTTTTGTGTCCAGGAGTCCCACTTACTAAATGAGGATAACTCTCCGGTGGAACATCGTCTGTTCCCCATAGCACAATTTTCCAATAACAAGGCGAAAAAGGTTGGGGTGTGTATATTTGTTAGGAATTCAATAGCCTTCCATCTGGTCAAAGATTTTTGTGATCCTGATGGACGATTTATCATTATGTCCTGTGATATTCAAGGGGCTAGATACAATATTGTGAATCTGTACGCTCCAAATCACGCTCCCATCAAATTTCTTCAAGAGATATTGAATAGGCTGAAAAATTGGCCAGATGTAAGGTTGATTATATGTGGTGACTTTAATATAATTCCTTCTCACGACCTGGATTGTTCAGCCAAGTCGGATGTTAGAAGGAAAAATATCAACCAGCTTTGTAAAGAAAATTATTTACATGATATTTGGAGGTACCTGCATGCTGCGGAGAGGGATTATTCCCATTACTCGTATAGACACAAGTCTTACTTGAGAATTGATTTTTTTCCTTGTGGACAGCGGACAACTTCACAATTGTGTCTCGGCTGAGGTGGGTCTGCTCTCCTGGTCGGACCACGCGCCGGTCAGTCTTGAGATCTCCGTAGCATGCAGACCTCGTCCCCAGTGGCAGTGGAGATTAAACCCAGCTGTGTTGTCTCATCAGAAAGTTTGTAACGAGATGGAAAAGAACCTGTTGGATTTCTTCGCTATTAATGATAATGGGGAGGTAAGGGACGAGTCCCTGTGGGAGGCCCACAAAGCCTATACTAGAGGCCTTTTTATCCAGAAGTCCTCACAACTCAAAAAAGATAGAGATAGACTCAGGGTGGAACTCATAGATTCCCTTCAGTCCTTGGAATCCCTTAATAAATCGGCCCTGTCTAGCCTGATTTCCCGACAACTGTTCCAGGTTAGGACCCAGCTGAGATCACTCTTGCTGGAACAACACGAAAAACACATGAGAATAGTAAAGACCTCATTTTATGCAGGCGGGGATAGGGCTGGTTCTTTATTGGCAAGAAGAGTTAAACGCCGAGAGACTGTGGAATGCAGTGATGCTATTCGGAACCAGTCAGGTTCCATTGTCAGGAATCCAGTCCTTGTAGCGGAAACCTTTGCTTTAGTTCTACTCAGTCCTCTATATTCTGAAAGAGGACGGCAACACTCCTCCTCCTATTCCAGAATTGATTGATTAATTCTTTCCTGGAGGGGATCTCCCTCCCTAAGGTTACACGGAATCAGCTAGACCAACTAAATGCTCCGTTTACCTTGTCAGAGATAGTTCAAACTATTAAGTTAACTAAAATCCACTCCGCTACAGGCCCAGATGGATTTTCTAACGTTTATTACAGAAAATTTTCGTAAATATTGGCCCCATATTTACTTCGCACTTTCTACTCCTGGCAACTAACGGGCTCCTTGCCCGCAATGGCCTTGCAGGCGACAATAGTAACTATCCCGAAACTGGGCAAGCAAAGGGATAACCCTGGTAGCTACCGACCGATTTCTTTACTAAACTGTGATGTGAAGATCTATTCAAAGCTCCTGGCAGCATGGTTGCTTAAGGTCACTCCCTCCTTGATACATGTAGACCAGATTGGATTTGTGACAGGGAGGCAGGCTGGAGATGGCACTCGCCGCATGTTGGATCTTCTTGGGGTAATGGAAGGGTGGGGGTCCCTGGTGCATTCCTGTCTTTAGATGCGGAAAAAGTGTTTGATAGGGTGCACTGGGGATACCTCGCCTCGGTCTTGGATAAGTTTGGTATTTCTGGACCTTTCATGTCGGCAATTATGTCGCTTTACTCTAATCCGAATGCGAGGGTGCTCTCATCTGGTTTCTTGTCGGCTCCCTTTCAGATATCTAATGGTACGTGCCAGGGTTGTCCCTTATCACCAGTCATCTTCTCACTACTTATCGAAAACTTAGGGTAGGTTCCCGGCGCCACGTAATCGGACTTTATGCAGACGACATAATTATCACATGTACGAAACTTGAGACCTCTCTTGAAGAGATCATGCAAGTTTTACATAAATTCTCTCGCCTTTTATTACAAGCTAAATGCGAGTAAGTCTCTGCTACTTCCTGTTGGTGTCTCGCCGGGTGTTCAGGTGAGTTTAGAAGAAAGGTTTCCTTTTGTGTGGAAGAATGATGGGATTCCATATTTGGACGTGACTCTCTCGCAGTCCCACAGTCTGGTGGCTTCTAACATGGAGAGATTCCTCTCGACCGTGAGGTCAGCGATTGGGAAACCATCCTCTCAATAACATGTCGTGGATAGCCCGTATTCATGCATTTAAAATGTTTGTCCTGCCACAAATTTTTATATGTTTTCAGAGCTCTGCCTGTGCGGCTTGCGACAAGATTTCTGCGTAAATTGCAATCCTTAGCGAATTCTTATATCTGGGCGGGTAAGAAAGCACGGGTCGCGGGGAGAATAATGTATCTTCCTTTTGCTGAGGGAGGCATGGGAGTTCCAAACATTATTTATTATTATAAGGCGGCGCTCTTTGAGTCAGTAAAAAAAATGGTGGTCACCCCCGGCAGAACCCCCAGGCTGGATGAGTATTGAAACCCACGTTTTGGGAGGTGCCCCCTGCGTTCCCTTCTAGAAGCTGAGTCACTAGCGTGTACAAATGTCAAGCCGGCACTTCTAGTTCCTTGGGCTACTTTGACCTTGTGGCGTGAGATGACCCCGTCCCTCGTTTCTCCCCCGGTTGGGGTAATTGGTTTGGAGGCTCTTTACTTTCATATTGCAGGTTTGAACTTGAGGCCGTGGCGGGAGTTGGGGCTACGTGTTCTTGGGGATTTGCTGTGGGACGGTTTGCTTCCCCCGTTTGACTCATTTTGTGAGGAATTCCCTGAGCTTAAAATATACTTTCACCAATACATGCAGATAAGCCATTTTCTTCACTCGGTAGATAAAAAACGAAGGCCCTTGATTCCTACATTGCCCTTCAGCACTTCAGAAATTCCTACTCTCCGATCCACAAAACTATAAAGGATTATCATTGATTCACAGGGACCTTAACAAAATAGCGTTTGGGTCTCGTCCGTCTTAGGTGACCAAATGGGAGGCTGATCTGTCGTTTCGGGCAACAGAGGAGGAGTGGAGCGCAAGTCTTAAGGCAGTAGGATCGTCAACCAGATGTACTAACCACCAAGAATCTATGAAAAAGATCCAGCTCAGCTGGTATCTCCCCCCTTCTAAGCTGGTACATTTTACAGTGGGGGCATCCCACTTGTGTTGGAGGCAGTGTGGGGAGAAAGGCACCCTTTCACATATGTGGTGGTTCTGTTCTAAACTAAAACCCTTCTGGACAGTTATATCCCAGCTTTTACACACACTGACGGGGCTGGAAGTTCCTCTTACCCTACAACTAGCTATTCTAAACATAGGTATAGACGGTTTACATAGAGATTTTCAGCCCATTGCCTCAATAGTTCTTACTGCCACGAGAATGTCTATTGCCGCTAAATGGAGGTCACATTGTCCCCCTACTCTCCACGAAGTGGCTCTTATTTAAAGGCCCAACAGAGGGACCTCCAGTACGTCGCACACCCCATAGGCCAAAAGTGGACAGTTGCAGCCATTCACCTAGTTCCATCAATGGCAAGTCTAAGGCAGAAGTGAAGTCCAGCAGGTCCTCCGGTGATCTCCGTACAATCATCCCCCCCCTCTCCTCACCTGGAGCTGGAAGGGGTATCCCCTGCTGTATGCAATATGTCTCTCTCTAAGCGCTTCCAGTAGGGGGCGTAGTGCACGTCTCTTAGCTAGGGTGATGCGTGAGAGATCAGCCAATAGCAAGATTTCCGATCTATTGAAGTCAATGGAATCATGATCCCTGGCTTTAGACATGATGTCGTCTTTAATACGATAATAGTGGATGCGACAAATGACATCCCTTGGTCTGGCAGCATCAGGGTTTTTGGGACCCAGAGATCGATGGGCTCTATCAATCTCAATGTGCATATCCGCTTCTCTTCCCAGCAAGGAATTAAAGATACCATGAAGGGCCGACTCTAGGTCACGTGGTGCAACCGACTTCGGGAGACCACAGAGCCGAATATTGTTTCGACGATTTCTATTTTCTGCCTCTTCCATCATATCCAGCAATAGGTGAAACTTGTTTGAATGGAGATCTAGAAGTTGTTGCTGAGACTGTACTTGCGAGGAGAGCCTCTCCACTGTGGCCTCCAATGTAGTAACATTAGTGTGGAGGGTAGACACATCCTCCTTGAGGGTCCCCAGCTCCCCTCTACACACTGCCTCCAGCCTCTGTATGTAGCCCTCCATGTCTATCTTGGTAGGGATAGCATTCAGCTGTGCTGTGAGGTCTAGAGCATCCATGGGGAGGTGTGCAAAGGTCTCTGCACTCACACACTTGGGGGAGAGCTGCTGATCGCCCTGTAGATCCACTTCTATGGGAGACAAATTAGGCATGGGTCTGCTATTAGAGGGGTCACCCTCAGTGTGAACAGCTCCTGCTAATTGTGGGGATCCTCCAAGCCCCAAGGACAGAAGGGTAGAAGCAGTAGAGGGAGCAGTAATGATCTGAGTTTTCACTCCTTGAACAAGCTGGCTGGGACAGGAGGGAGGGGAGGAAGAGGAAGGGTTAACTCTCACCTTGGCTGCTTCCTTCAAGTCTCTGGCCCCCATGCGTCTTCTTAATCACATCCCCTGTCACAGATAAGTCCTGGGTCCTGTCTGCAGCTGTAGATTTACAAGCAATGCCAGAGCTGCTGCGAGGAGCTCCTGCATTCAATGAGGATCGCTTCCCTTGAGGTGGAGGGAGTGAGGGAGCAGGGCCCCCCGCCTCCATTGCTGCAGGCTTGAGTCTTTTTCCTGTGCTGCTGGGTGCTGCCAGGTATTTAATGATACCTGCTCCTCCAGGGCCCACTGCAGGCTCCCGGGGTGCCTGGGAACGGAGGCCAGTCTTCCCTTTTCATGTAGATCCAGTTAGGCAGGCAATAAAAAGCTAATTATAGGCTGTGAGGGCCTTAGATAAGCAGAGCTTGTGGAGAGTGTGTCTTCACAGCTCCATGTCCAAGCCACACCCCCTCCAAGAAGTGGCTGATAGGCTTAACTCAACTTTCCATCATGAGTACTGGCTATCGCTTGACTCCAAACGGAGGAATAGGGTGATAGACATATGGTCAGACTGGGCCTCTAATTCCCTGGCAGTTCCTATCCGGTGATAGCTTGATGTTCACCGCTTAGGCTATAATTATGCATGGATATTTCCGGCATTTTCTTTGTATTTAGAATGACTTCTGAAGTTTGATGGTTTCTGTCTTTCCTTTCTTTCCCCCCCAGTCCTCTTTTCCCCCTCTTCACCCCCTCTCACCTTCCTACCTAGCCTTTCTTGCACTATTGCTTGATTTTCTTTCCTACATTGTCTTTGTTTTCTGCACCCTTCCCCTTAGGCTAGAATTGGCATTCCCTTGCCTCATGTTGGCAACCTTATGTATGTATCTTTGTGCTCATTTGACTGTTGGTCAATGTTGTTGTTATTTGTTTATTCCCAATGCTTTCAATAAAAATTTATTGGGAAAAAAAAAAAAAAGAAAGTGCAAATTTTGGCCTGGTATGGCTTAACATTTTTTATCATATCTCGGGCTAGAAGTAAGGGGGTTAAACACATGCAGTGTTTTTTGAAACACGGAGAGAGTAAATCACTACTTGCACTACTTTGTGATCGCTGCAATAAACGCATCATTTTCACTAGCGATTAAAAAAAACGAATGCAGATGTAGAAAAAAGCTGCCAAAACAGCAGCGTTTAGACAGAAAAGGTTGTGTGTGCTCTAGCCCTAATACTCACTTTATAGTAAGGGTGCTTTCACATCAGCGTTTTTTTTCAAATCGCGGCAGATGCGGTGAAAAAACCGCATCTGCCGCGATTACCGCATACCGGCTGCACTTGCGGCGCGGTTGCGGTTTTTTCCATGCAAAGTATAGGCGGACTTGCGGCAGGTGCGGCAAGTGCGGTTTTGCACTTGCGGCAGGTGCGGCCGCGAAAAAAAACCGCGGCTGACCGCGGTTTTTTTCGCGGCCGCACCTGCCGCAAGTGCAAAACCGCACTTGCCGCACCTGCCGCAAGTCCGCCTATACTTTGCATGGAAAAAACTGCAACCGCGCCGCAAGTGCAGCCGGTATGCGGTAATCGCGGCAGATGCGTTTTTTTCACCGCATCTGCCGCGATTTCAAAAAAACGCTGATGTGAAAGGGCCCTTAGACAGTTATATCTCCAGTGTACTGTAAACCTTATTTTTTTACCCATCTTCCTTACTTAATATTAATATTTCTCTCACAGCAATGGCTGCTGCTTCTCAAGGTACAGCATTTTATAATATATACTGATGCAATCCCTTTAAAAAACTGAACACACAACAAGAAAAAAATCTTAGGCCGGTCCAAGATTGGATGTTTGACATAAATCCATCATTCAATGCAGCATGAACATTTGTGACAGTTGTAGAAAGCAACTTGCAAAAGAGAAAAATACTCTGCAGGCAGAACATTCTGAAGAGTCTGCAACTTCCAACACAGAGGATTTTATAAATCCTGATTTAACAAAAGAGGATTTGAATAAATCACTTTCTAACATCGAAGATAATTAAGATAATGAGGTGGGAGAGGCATCATTTTTCTCAGAACGGTACGGGCTTTCATTTAATATGTCTCAAGACTAAGTTTCTTAATATTTTGTTAATACGTATACTGTACTTTGCAGCACAAAGTGCTCTGAGCATTAGTAACGGTTCTATAGATTCCTATTATCTTGTCAGATTGTGTATGTGATAGACATTCAGTGAGTCCAGCTCATTATGTTGATGAACCTTTATGAATATGCAGATTATTAACAAAATATAACAAAATTATTAACAAAATATTAAGAATTATAGCCTTGTGACATATCAAACTAAAGCCAGTACCGTTCTGAAAAAATTGATGCCCCTCCCACCTCATTATCTTAATTCTAGCCCAATATATCATAAAAAATGTAAAGCCATACAAGGCCACAATTCGCGCTTTTTCAAAACTTTACAAATCTGTAAAAAATTAACTGATGAAGAAAAAAATTCTAAAGTTTTAATTTGTGATTAAAGTTGTACTTCTTATAGAAAAACAATAAAAAGAATCTAAAGACCCCTGTGCCTGGGGGGGCTTGTTAGAGTTATAGAAGGAGTTGTTGGTTTAGTTGAAAACCCCATCTTATACTACGCATAACTAGAGTTATACTTGTTGAATCTAAATCTGCATCTAACTGTATGCATTGTTTGTTTGCCATGACTTCTTTTGCAATAAAGACGGTTTGTAAAAAAAAAAACAAATCTAAAGATGCCAGGTAACAAAATATTCCTATTTGGATCACTTGATATGGAATGACCCATTCACGCTATAATAGTTACCGTATATACTCGCGTATAAGCCGAGTTTTTCAGCCCAAAAATTGGGCTGAAAAGTACCCCCCTCGGCTTATACGCGAGTCAGTGACGGCATACAGAAGCCACAGCAGCCCCAGCAGCCTCAGTAATCCAGGGCCCCTCCAGCCTTGCTCCGGTCACCTGTAAAGCAAAATATACTTATCACTGTCCCGCTGCCGTCCGCGCCCGCCGCTGCTGACATCCCCGATCCTCCATCTTCATGCGTCTTCTTCCGGTTTCCTGTGTTCGTCGCAGGCAATGACGTCTTTGCCAGCGCCGAACACAGGAAGTCGGAAGAAGACGCATGAAGATGGAGGATCGGGGATGTCGGCAGCGGCGGGCGCGGACGGCAGCGGGACAGTGATAAGTATATTTTGCTTTACAGGTGACCGGAGCAAGGCTGGGGGGGCCCTGGATTACTGGGGCTGCTGTATACTACCGCTGGGGCTGCTATATACTACCACTGGGGCTGCTATATACTACCACTGGGGCTGCTATATACTACCACTGGGGCTGCTGAAGCTGCTATATACTACCACTGGGGCTGCTGGGGCTGCTATATACTACCACTGGGGCTGCTGGGGCTGCTATACACTACCACTGGGGTTGCTGGGGCTGCTATACACTACCACTGGGGCTGCTATACACTACCACTGGGGCTGCTATATACTACCACTGGGGCTGCTGGGGCTGCTATATACTACCACTGGGGCTGCTATATACTACCACTGGGGCTGCTGGGGCTGCTATATACTACCACTGGGGCTGCTATATACTACCACTGGGGCTGCTATATACTACCACTGGGGCTGCTGTATACTACCACTGGGGAGGCCTGTATACCACTGGGGGGGCCTGTATACCACACTGCTGGGGGCTGTATACCTGTGGTCCACCCTCGGCTTATACATGAGTCAATAGGTTTTTCCCGATTTTTGAGGCAAAAGTAGGGGGGTCGGCTTATATACGAGTATATACGGTAAATATTTTAAAATATGAGCCCATTGCGATACCAACTTGAATTTTGGTACAGATGTGGGTTAGAGCATAGCAGACACGTGCATTTTTGGGAATTTATAAATTAAATATTATTAAAATGGGTAAAATATTAACAAAGATACTCTTGTGATATATCTGGTCAAAGCCTGTATAAAGTTCTGAGTAGAACGGTGTTTATTTTGTCTCTCTATCTTATTTCTAGCCTGAGTTATGAGGAGAAATGTAAAGGCAGGCAACACCGAAATTCACACTTTTTCCAAACTTTGAAAATCAATTAAAAATTTAAAAAAATTCCTAAATATTATTTTTTTTATCTTCACATTTTCCATTGTCTAACATGCTATTATCAAATAACAATACCTCAAAAGAATTAAAAATATAGATGTAAAAATCATTGGTTCACTTGACATGGAATGAACCAGACCCACATCATTTTTCACACCCACATCATTTTACACACCCCCATCACAGGTATATACACCCCCCATCCCTGGTATATAGTCCCCCATCATTGTACACCCCCTCCCCCTTATCGCAGTTTGTGGCCCCCATGCTGGCGCTCACTATAAAATAATAAAGCATTGAACGCAACCATGCAACGCTTCTATGCCGGCACTGTGCCTCCTCCCTCCGGTCTTCCTGCTTCTAATCGGGGCTCACAGCAATGACATCACTGTGGCGATGGTCACATGATTTTAGAAGTAGGAAGACTGGAGGGAGGATGCACGGTGCTGGCACACAAGCGTCAGATGGGTGAGTTCAATGCTTTATTTTATAGTGAGTACCAGCATGAGAGCTATATGGGTGGGGGGCAGTCTAATGTAATATGTGCCGCACCCCCAGCCACTGATGGACAGGGGCATGCAGTGCACATTACATTAAACTAATGAGCGGGGTCATGTGACCTCCCACTCCTTCTGCAGCCCCCTTCTGCCTCCTCCAGCCCCCGGTCAACCCACTGACATGACCCGATCAACCCACTGATATGACCTTGACTCGAGTATAAGCCGAGGGGGCACTTTTCAGCACAAAAAGTCTGCTGAAAAACTCGACTTATACTAGAGTATATACAATATTTTATTTTTTGTTGGCCATTAGAAGGTATCACAACTACAAGATTATTTTGTTTCTTCCACTGAGAGCAATCAACTTTCTTACTACTGTATCTAATTGGGTTGGTTTCCGGAGCAAGGATTTAGCTCTGAAACGCGTAGAATAAAGCCACTGTTCTTGATGTATCTTTGTGGTCCTTTTCATCTCACAGCAGCACGGATCGTTCACACGTGTATCCTTTGGATTTACTCGTTAGTTCAAGTTTTCGGCACACTCCATTCTTTTTCAGAAGCAAATTCTCTGGACCACAAGGTAAAGACATTGCTGTAAGGTGTCGCCCACACAGCACCCCCTTTTGAACCCCCAGTGGACCCATGGGATCTAAATCTTGTCTTCAACGTTCTTCAGGACTCTCCTTTTGAACCTCTTGTGGAAGTTCCATTCTCCTTCCTCTCCTGCAAGAATACCTTCCTCCTAGTAATTTCTTCCATCCATCGCATCTCGGAGCTTGCAGCCTTGTCCTGCAGCTTTCCCTACTTGAGCTTCCACCAGGATAAAGTTGTTCTTTGCCCCTCAGAAGGATTTTTACCCAAAGTGGTATCCTCCTTCCGTATCAACAAGGATATCATTCTGCCTTCACTCTGTCCCTCTCCTTCTCATCCATGGGAAAGATGGTTACATTACCTGGATCTGGCCCTAAAACTCACCCTGACGCGGACTGTCATCTTTAGACAAACCATTGACCTTCACATAGTTTTGGTTGATCCTCGAAAGGGTCTAGCCGCCTCAAAATCCATGATCGCCAGATGGATCCATTCTACGGTCATCGAGGCATACCGAAACAGGCAAACTTCCTGCCTGCCCAAGATTAGTGCTAATTCTACATGGTCAGTAAGAGCTTTCTGGGCCATACATGACCAAGCATCTGCCATTTAACACTGCAGGAATGTGACCTGGTCTTCAATTCACACCTTTTGTAAAATTTTGAGATGCATGCTTACTCTTCGGCCGACAAAGCTCTGGGGCGTAAGATCCTTCAGACCGCAGTGGTCGAAGTCTGGCCCGAGGAGAACACTTTTCTTCTTCCCACCCAAGGCACTGCTTTAGAATGTCCCAAGGTTTTCCTGTATCCCCCAATGAAGCGATAAAGAAATGGGGATTATGCTACTCCTCATACAATCCTTTTCTTGGAGCCTTTTTTGGGGGACACAGCACCGTCCCTATGTATACAACTGTACAAATCATTGGATATGTGTAATAGTGTAATATTACTCCATGGTCTGTATGCAACAAGCTTCCCATCATCCACAACTACTTTCTCACTAACTCTTTATCTGCTGGCCCTCACTGAAACCTGGATCCAGGACTCAGACACTGTTTCCCTTGCTGCTATTTCTCACGGCTGCTACATTTTTCCCATTGCCCGAGACCTGGGTACAGACATGGTGGTGGAGTTGGCTTACTTCTATCCCCACAATCTACTTTCCAGGTTATTCCCCCCAGCTCCATCACTCTCATTCCCTTCTTTTGAGGTCCACACCATTAGGCTCTTCCACCCCCTCCCCCTTAGAGTAGCAGCAGTATACCACCCCCCCAGGGTCACCCACCCAATTCCTCGACAATTTCTCTGCGTGGCTGCAGCACTTCATGTCCTCAGAATTACCAACCCTTATTCTGGGAGACTTTAAAATCCCCATAAACAGCCCCATCTCCCCATCTGCATCCCAGCTCATATCTCTAACCACTTCTCTTGGCCTCTCACAGCTCTCAACCTCTGAGATACCCAAGGATGGTAACACCCTTGACCTGATCTTTGTCCGGCTCTGTTCAACCTCCTCCTTAGACAATTCGCCTCTTCCTCTCTCTGATCACAACATTCTCTCCTTCACACTCAGAAATCCTAGCACAACACAGCACACTCCGACCTATCACACATTCAGAAGTCTACAGGCCATTAACACTCATACACTCCACAGACTCTCTCATCTCATCACTGTCCCAAATCTCCTCCTTCTCCTGTCCGGATCAGGCGGTGAATCACTACATTGACACTCTCAGAAGCACCCTGGGCTAAGTAGCGCCCCTCACCCTCAGAACCTCCAAACACAGAGTTAAACAGCCCTGGCTCACATCACAAACTCTATTCCTCCAGCGATGCTCTAGGAGTGCTGAATGTTTATTGAGGAAAACCCGCTCACCAGAAAACTTTATTCACTATATATTTATGCTGAGAACTTACAACTTTGCCATCCACCTCACCAAACAGACATACTTCACTACCCTGGTCTCCTCACTATCCAACAACTCAAAGAAACTCTTTGACACCTTTCACTTTCTCCTCAGTCCTAAAGTGCAGGCCCCAATCACTGACTTCTGTGCTGATGATCTGGCTTCTTACTTCACTAAGAAAATAGAAAACATCCATCAGGAAATCAACTGCCAACCTCAAATTGCTGTTACCCCTACCTCTTTTTCCTGCGGCTCACTCTCCACATTCGACCCAGTCACAGAAGAAGAAGTCTCCAGGCTCCTCTCTTCCACTCGTCCCACCAGATGCACCACTGACCCCATCCCCTCACACCTACTCCAGTCTCTCTCTCCGGTGGTCACCACTCACCTAACCAAAATATTTAATCTCTCCCTCTCTTCTGGCATCTTCCCGTTCTCCTTCACTCGATCATTACTCCATTATTAAAAAAAACTTCTCTCGACCCATCCTGCACAAATAACTACAGACCAGTCTCCAATCTCCTGGAGCGCCGGGTCTACTCCCGCCTTACCCGTTACCTCTCCACTCGCTCTCTTCTAGACCCATTACAGTCTGGTTTCCGCCCCCTACATTCTACAGAAACTGCCCTAATCAAAGTGACCAATGACCTGACCGCAAAACAGAATGGTGACTACTCTCTGCTTAATTCTTCATGATCTCTCTGCAACCTTTCACACTGTTGACCACCATATCCTACTCTCCGTGCTGCACTCCATCGGCATCAAGGACAGGGCTCTCTCCTGGTTCTCTTCCTATCTTTCTGACCGCTCTTTCAGTGTATCATTTGATGGCTCCACTTACTCTCCTCTTCCTCTCACTATTGTGGTCCCTCAGGGTTCAGTCCTTGGACCTCTTCTTTCTCTACACTGCCCCGATTGGACAGACCATCAGCAGATTTGGCTTTCAGTACCATCTTTATGCTGATGACACACAACTATACACTTGTTCCCCTGACCTTACTCCCGCTCTAATGAAGAACACCCATAACTGTCTAACCGCAGTTTCCAATATCATGCCCGCTCTCTATCTGAAACTTAACCTTTCCAAAACTGAACTACTTCTGCTCCCGCCCTCCACTAACCTCTCTAAATCTGACATCTCTCTGTGTGCGGCGCCACGATAACGCCTAGGCAGCAGGCTCGCTGTCTGGGTGTTATGTTTGACTCTGATCTTTCCTTCACCCCATATATACAATCTCTTGCTGCTTGCACCTGAAAACATCTCTAGAATTCACCCCTTTCTCACCTTGGAAACCACAAAAATTCTTACTGTGGCCCTGCTTCATTCCCACCTTGACTCTTGCAATTCTCTTTTAATTGGCCTCCCCTGCATTAGACTCTCCCGTCTCCAGTCCATCCTTAATGCAGCAGCCAGGATCAGCTATCTAGCTAACTTTAAGGTACTGTCATACACCGCAATCTCACCTGGAAATCATAAAGGCAATATGTCACCCCGGAGCAAAGCCATGAAATTGCGGTTGCGCCGTGTGATTTGGGAATTTCACGGCGATAAGTCGCCCCTCGGCCGTCGTCTGATTCCTGAACAGTGCTCCGTAATCAGCCGCAATCGTTAAGGCGATATTTCCGTGTTGTGGTGTATGACAGGGCGATAATGATGGAAAGAGCGTTGCCTATGATTTCCCGTAGGCATGCGTCAGCGTGCTGAAGTCCGCACCCCATCTGAGATGATTGGTGTGGGCTACTGTGTTCCCATTGGCAGTCAGTTGACACCGCACCATATTTGATGAGCTGTCCATTCAGCTCCACACACATCTGTCCGCAAACTCAGTGCAAACTCCGATAGACAATGGCGTCATGTATTGGCCAGCCTCCCAGAGCAGGCTGACCAATCGTAAAGCTGTTGCGTTGTCCAATGAGCGTGTATGGGGCGCGGTATACACCACTGTGGCACGCCTATCTCCTCACCGCGCTGAACATGTACGCCCACATTGCCTTTTGAGATTGCGGCATGTGAAGCGGCGATGGAATTAGGCAAGATTGGTTCCGCTATAGGTGAGGCGATTTCTGAAGCGACACATCGCCTTATCTTCAGGACAAAATTGCGGCATGTGAAGCCGCGATCGGTGACCTGAGGTGACCATGAAAAATGTGCACGCACACATTAGATCGCCTCATATCGCCATGCGAGATTGCGACGTGTGACGGTACCATTACTCAGACACTTCTGCTCTTTGCCAGCCATTGCACTGCCTGCCTATACACTATAGGATCCAATTCAAACTGCTTGTTCTCACCCACAAAGCTCTTCACAGTGCAGCACCCCCCTACCTCCCCACCCTCATCTCTGTCTATCACCCCACCCGTTCTCTTCTCTCTGAAAGTGACTTTAGACTCACTTCTGCATTAAAGGGAACCTGACCTCGACAAATGAGCCTCTTTATACCTGTCCCTGCACAATGCTAATACATTTTTAGCCATCCCTTTGTCAGTGCAAAGCAATATTGTAAAGTTTATAAAAGTTGTTTTTATACCTTATGATCTGCGGCTTCTCATTATTTGAGAAGCCGCAAAAGGCGTTCCTTTCTGCGTCTCCCTGCCGCCTGCTTGTTGATTATTCACGCCCCTATGGGCGTGCTAGAGAGCAGGGAGCCTGTGCTCATCATCAAAGGGGCGGTAAAGCCGATATGACGAAAATTGCGTCACTTGTATCACTGGACACAAATAAAAGAAAGCATGCAGATTTATGAACAAATATAAAGACTATCATTACTGAATTAGCCAGAAAAACCATAAACAAGAGGCAGAAGAAACCCCCCACAGCCATGATTAACAGAAGAGACCCCAAAGATCATCGAAGAAAGAACAATGGCAAAGGCAAATGGTAACAAGCAGGATGCAGACAACATCCGTAAAAAACAAAAGAGAGCCATTCAAGCAGACAAAGAACTTTTTCACCAGAAGATATGTACAGAGATAGAAAACGATCATGTAAAGGCAAGACCAAGAAGGAATACAAAACATCAAAGTGATATGATGAAAGTTTCAACCAAGAGTGGGAATGCTGAAACAAACTAACTGAGCCAGAACAGATCAATGAAAGATGGAAAGAATACACAGGGCATCTCTACAGAAATGAGCAATCGATACCGGTAGAAACTGGATATGATAGTGAATTAAACATCTTAAAAAAAGAAGTCTTTGCTGCAATAATGCTTTGGTCAAAAAACAAAGCGCCTGTATGTGACAATATTCCAATAGAGCTGCAGCAGTTGAAGTCATCACATGCCTTTGTCAACAAATATGGACTACTGGTAAATGGCCCTATGACTGGACAAGATCAGTGTTTATTCAAAGGGGGATGCTGCTAATTGTGGAAAGTATCGGGCTGTTGCGCTCATACCTCATGCAAGCAAAATATTGCTGAAGGTCCTACAAAGACTGCTACAGCCTTACTTTGACAGAGAGTTGCTAGAGAAACAAGCAGGATTCAGAAAAGGCAGAGGAACAAGAGATGTAATTGCTAACATGAGAGTGATAATGAAAAAGGCCGAAGAATACAACAAGGAGCTCTATTTTTGCTTAATCGACTACAACAAAACCTTCAACTGTTAATCACCAGAAACTTTGGAGTACCATGAAGGGTATGGGTGTGCCAAACCATCTGATATGCCTCATTAGTAGAAAGAATTATCAACAGTCTAAGGGTACTTTCACATCAGCGTTTTTTTGAAATCGCGGCAGATGCGGTGAAAAAAACGCTTCTGCCGTGATTACCGCATAACCGCTGCACTTGCGGCAAGCCCCATAGAATGTCTATGCGGGCTTGCGGCAGGTGCGGCAAGTGCAGTATCTGCACTTGCAGCAGGTGCGGCCGCAAAAAAAACGCTGCTGACCGCGTTTTTTTCGCGGCCGCACCTGCTGCAAGTGCCGAAGCCGCACCTGCCGCACACTTACCACAAGCCCCATAGACATTGCATGGGGCTTGGCGCAAGTAGGCCGCAAGTGCAGCGGTTATGCGTTAATCGCGGCAGATGCGGTTTATTCGCCGCATCTGACGCGATTTAAAAAAACCGCTGATGTGAAAGGGGCCTTAGATATGCAGACGAAACAACACTGATGGCAACAATTGTAGATGGAATGAAGAACTTATTACAGAGTGTCAAGATGGAAAGCTCAAACATGAGATTCCTACTCAACACAAGGAAGACAAAGATTTTGACTACTGCCAGGTATGACAAGTACACATTTGAGATGGACTGCAAAGAGCTAGAAGTGGTAAAGGACACTTAATGAGCCGGCACATAGGATCACACAACAGTTGCTGTAGGGGCACACAGGCTAATACAGCCGGGGCAAGGCATGTGCCAGTTCATTAAGTGCAGTGAATATGTATTCTCTTAGTGAGCCAGCACACATGATCATCCTGTCACTTCTGAAGCTCGCGCCTGCCTCGTGTGACCCTGCTCTTGCTTCCAGAACCAATTAGAGTACAGTATGCTGCAATGACAAGGAGCTGCGGCTATTTGAATAACCAGCGTCCTTGTCATTTCCAGTCATGCAGCATATATCATCTCTGGCTCCATAGGTCAGATTTCTACTTGCATGATAAACCTCAAAAAGATAGAGCAATGGCTCATACCTTATGTATGTTGGTTTACTGTTAAGCCAAGGTTTGACTGTATATCCTAAGTAAAGGTTATTACTATTTTAAGCTACATTTATACTGCAAGATAATTTTTAACATGTTTAGAATGCTCATTCATTTGTTGAATTGATCATTTTCTACAGTTTAAAAGATGATTGGTCTTGGTGGTGCATTATCTTGTGTTCTTGGGACTCATGGTCTTGAGAACAATGACTGCTGAGCTATCTAGTACCAAATCATTTACATCAGATGTAAGGAGAAAGGTGTGTCACGGTCCGCGCTGCTGTGTCACAAAGTCACGGAGAAGTGCTTCAGTAAAACATCCTTTATTCTTCTTCAGAAATGAAATTAAGTAAAAGAAAGAGTTAAAAATAAAAAAATCTATATGCTCACCTGTCCGCGATCCACCGCTGCCTCCAGCAAGGTTCGGGTGCTTATAGGACCTGCGGTGACGTCACAACCCGATCAGCTGATCGGGTCACATGACCGCAGTTACCGCGGTAACTGCGGTCATGTGACCCGATGCCACTGCCTGGTTGTGACATCACGGCTGGTCCTATAAGCACCCGGACCTTGCTGGAGGCAGTGGTGGATCGCGGACAGGTGAGCATATAGATTTTTTTATTTTTAACTCTTTCTTTTACTTAATTTCACTTCTGCAATGTATGTATATATAGGATCAATTTTAGTGTACTGAGCATGCTCAGTACACTAAAAATGGGTCCGAGGAACAATCAGCTGTTTCGTCGGCCCCATGTTAAAGGCTGAGAATCGGATTTTGCCTAATTGCCATCGGATTTTGTGGGATCCGATTTTTTTTTCTTTTTTTCTGTGCCCTAAATCGGAGCAGTCTCTCATTTTGGGTACAGCAAAAAATCGGACACAAATCGGATCCCACAAAATCAGATGGCAATTAGGCCAAATCCAATCCGACCCCCATAGGATAACATGGGGGCCAAATCGGATCCAACAAAAACATGATGTGAAAGCAGCCTTACTCATAGTTAACTTCTTTAATTTCATTTTGTGATTACAGTGGTAAAATTGTAATAATGCACAATCTATTAATATGTGCTGTCAGACATTGTTCAGCACTATTCTAACTCTTAAGTATACATAACTGGTTTTACTTTACACGTTTGAGGATCTCTTGAATTATGGTACATTGTTGTCTCTATTATGTTTTCAATGTCTCTGCCCGTGAATGCATAGAGAATGAGTGGAATGAATCTCCTTATACCTTATCGTCACAGTACAAGGTATTAGTGTCTGTATGTCTGCTGACGTGACTGTCTGCCAGTCATCTTTTTATTAGCTTTTTAATAGATGAGGAAGAGCCCAGTGTGATTTATGGGGATTCATCAGGTGTACTGAACTACATGTTTCAGTTGGATAAAACAGACTACATCGCACATTAAGATGATAATAATGGCACTGATAATACTGGCTTTGATGATAATGGCTCTGAAATTGCATTTTAATTCAGTTGGACTGAATTCTATACTGCACTTTTCATGGTTTAACGATGAGACCTAAATATTAATTATTTCCCTGAAGAGGGCAGTGGTGAGCCAGCGTTGCCGTCACTTTCTTTTACAGGTTCTTCATATCAGAAGAACCAATAAGATATGAGCAATGCCAATATATTAATAACCACACAACTACAGTTTATTAATGCAAGTTTTCATTGTGGATAGGCTAATGGGTTTTGTTGATGCCATGTTTTTTTTTTTCTCATTATGTGAATTGCATGCTGTGCTATTCTATCAGCTACAAGATTGGATCCTACTTTTTCCTTTCTTGGAAAACAGGAGTCAATTAGAGGCTGAAATGAATGCCTACATTTGCATTAAATAAAACCTAAATGTTAAAGGCGTTTTCCACTGCTAAAGTTGCACTAAATATGCCCAGGGTAGTGTAATAAATAAACCTATAGTCAACTTGTAGACCGGCCCTGCTCCTCCAAAGTTGGTACCATGTTCCTTTCGGACAGGTGTGATGAGCATCTTGTTCTTCCTGTTTGTACAGAATGTGAAGACTGGAGCATTCATATGACACCCCATTCCCTGATGTTAATGCTAGGTGAGCAAGAAAGGGCACAATACTGAATTCAGTGGAATGCCACCATTAAGGAAGTTTAGTATAGGTTAGGGGTGCACAACATTTTTTGGTCCAATTCAAAGGGCCATGAAAAAAATTTACTAATGGTGGTTTTAAAGTGTAAATTTAATTTAATTGAAGAAAAAAAGACACCAAGAAACCCAATCCTGCACTGGTTGTTAATGTTGGGTCACATAGCAGCTAAGATAATGATTATTTATGCCATATCACTGACTTTCACACATTTTTCTGTGGTGTTTATAAAAGCTGCATTTTTTGCCTCTGTGGGAGTGGTCAGCAGATCATAGCTCTGTGTGCGAGAGCAGGCTGGTAGTGAGCTGTGTGGGGAGCCAGCAGACAAGGGGTTAACAGATTGCTGTGTGGAGACAGCTGATGTGACATAGAGCTTGTATAGAGGAGTTTACATCCAGCTCTGTGCTGTTATGTGATGTACCTTGTCTGGTTGTGAGCTGCTGTCGGCACGGCAGGCCACGTCCCCTCTCCATTATCTCCTCACAGTGAAGACGGACATGTGAAGACAGCCCTGGCACAGATACTGTTTCACTCAAACTGCACTGAGGACACCTTGTGGAAGGATTATGAATGGTAACCAGACAGAATTTTCTAATGATCCACATTATGAAGTTTATTAAAATTACTTGCTCTACATTATTATTAAATAAAAATTTAAACAGCAGTTACTCTTTAATGATGTATTCATGTAAATAGCCCTGTACATCACCAGAACCAAGTTTTAATAATTTGAAGGAAATGTAGTTATTCTGCAAAATAAATAAATCAGTGTGAACACATGCTAACTGACACTGAATTTTTGTAGCAGAAACTCACCAAATCTTCCTTGTAAAAATACCAAAAACTTTGAGATTTGAGATCTTTTTACATAGCCATGAAGCATGTTATGGATTGCTACATGTATAGAAGATTAGAACAACTGTCAATACATGAGTGCAACACCAGAACAACCATTAGTATAGTAAGCCGGTGCTGTAGCCACTGTTAGTACATGAATGCTGCATCGGAACCTTCGTTAGTACATGAATGCAGCATCAGAACTGTTGTTGGTGCATAAATACTAGCTTCAAACAGAGGCTTGGCAGACATCTTTCTGAGATGATTTAGTTGGACCAGATGACCCAGGCTAACCTTTCCAACTCTTCCACTCTGATTCTGTGAATGCAGCATCAAAACCACCGTCACTATATGAATGCACTGCCAGAACCACCAATAGTACATGAATACAGCACCAATCGTAATGCAGTGATCAAATGTAATGGTATAGCTTTCCTATACATGCATTGCTTAAACCTGCAATTCCCAGTAAATCATTAACAATGGAGTTTTGATCAAAATAAGACAGAAAACAGACCTCCAGATTTCGAGATCGATCACTACACTGATGTGCTTGAAAGAGGGTAGGATCCTCGAAAGGTTGCCACTGGTGTGGATTACCTTGGTGTCTTACAGTATCTCTGCCCTCACTATTTGTTGACTTGGCTAAGTAAAGAGGATCATCTACACCGAAATTATGCATCTTGATGATTATGATGGATGTATAGGATATTCGTAATTGCCCCTTGAGATTTTTGTGATAAATGATAAAAAAAGTTTGGTTTCAAAAGAAAGACATGTACACAACGTTATTTATACGTTATCATTCATCATCAGACTGTGGACCATATAGGAACGACAGTACTGATGATATGTAGTCACTATCACAAATGGCCCCATGATGTGATCACGGGTTGCCTATGGGTTGTCATGACAGCCAGGGTTCAGCTGATGACCCCATCTCTGTCATGATTAATTTCTTCTGGATGCAGGTTGAGCGCCAGCGTTTATAAGTGTTGATCATTTGTGCTATTCAGCTTCAAATTCTCTAAAGGGAATAGTAAAAAAAAATAAGTGAAAAAAACACTAGTTCAAATCACCACCCTTTTACCCCATTGAAAAAAAAAACATCCGCTATCTATTTCAGCCAATATTGTGCGCCAAAAGTCATATGGTGCTCTTTTCCTTCCGAGCCCTGTCGTGCGCCCAAACAGTAGTTTTTCACCACATATGGAGTACCGGCATGCTCAGGAGATATTGTACAATTAATTGTATTATCCATCTTCTCCTTTTACCCTTGTGAAAATGCAAGATTTGAGGTTAATGCAATACCTTTGTGGGGGGAAATTTTAAATGATAATTTTTTTCCTTCCACTTTGCTTTAGTTCCTGTGAAGCACATGAAGGGTTAATAATCTTCTTGAATGTGGTATTGAACAGATTGACAGGTGCACGTCTTAAAATGGTGTCACTTTCAGGTATTTCCCTAATCCCTTTCCACGACAGCATATGGAGGTTGTCTCCACACCCTAATGGGGAAACTAAGCAAAAAGAGGTTAAAAGCCCTTCCCTACTCCTACTAGCCAGTGTCTTTCTTGTTCCCCATGGGGCATGGAGAGGTTTTTTGCTTTGTATGGTGTGTGGCTGGCGACCGCAGTGTACCTGTTTTTCTTGCAGAAGCCTGGCAGTGGTGGTCGTGGGCTCTGCTCTCCTCTTCCTTGCTGCTCCCATCTCCCTGCCTGCAGTGAATTTGGGACCGTTCCTGGCCAACCTGCGCTCCCATGGGGGATAAAGTTGGCCAGTTATCCCTATAGCTGGAAGCCTCCCTCAGCTCTCTGGCCTCTTTCCCCCTCGTGCCGATGTTCAGCGCGACCCGGAATTGATGTCGGACCATGTGTGAGTCACTTCTGGGTTTTTGCGTTCCACTGTGGAATGCATGCAATTTCGGTTTCAGCTTTCACTGCCTCCAGGTCTCAGAACTGCGTGGAAATACGCTGAAGCCTGCTCAAGACTCGGAGGGGGAGGGGAACACCTCATGAAAGCTGGAGGCAGGATTTATACTATATAAACCTGCAGGAAGACACCACCTGGTTAGGCATATCCCTGCATTATGTATGGTGTGTCTGTGTTCTGCCCTGCACCTGGAGAGCCCAGAGAGCCCCAGCCTTAGTAAGTCTGTGGAGAGGGGTGGGTCCTTACCCAGTATACTGGGTCTTGCAGCACCTTTTAGTGGGGTCCCCTTGTTTGCTTCTCTCCCCTTTCAGGTCATTCCATGTCAAGTGATCCAAATATGAATATTTTTTCTTACCTAACGTCTTTTAGATTTTTTTTTACTTTTTTCTATATGAAGTACAACTTTAATTACAAATTAAAAGTTTTGAATTTCTTTCTTCATCAGTTAATTTTTTTTATAGATTTTGGCCTGGTATGGCTTTACATTTTCTATCATATCTCAGGCTAGGAATAAGACAGAGAAAGAAAATAAACACTGTTCTACTCAGAACTGTACAGGCTTTCACCAGATATGTCACAAGAGTATCTTTGTTAATATTTAACCCATGCAAACGCAAAATTTAAAACGCATTTCTGAAAAAACTGTTTTAATTTAAAAATTTCCAAAAATGCACATGTGTCTGCTATGCTCCAAGCCACATCTGTACCAAAATTCAAGTTTGGATCGCTATGGAATCATATTTTAAAGTATTTAACTATTATAGTGTCAATTCAAAAATCTTGAATTCAGATCTGTTCAGCCTGTGGTCTAAAAGTGTGGGGTCTATATTTACCAAATAATCCATGATTTTTATATACCGTATATACTCGAGTATAAGCCGAGTTTTTCAGCACAAAAATTGTGCTGAAAAATGCCCCCTCGGCTTATACTTGAGTCATAGGCCGGCCGGCCGCCCCCCCATCGGTATACAGGCCGCCCGTCCCCCCCAGTGGTATACAGGGCCCCCCCTTGCTGCCGCACACCTGTAAAGTAATACATTATTATACTTATCCCTGTCGCCGCTCTGACACTGCGCTCCTCCGGGTCTTCATGCTTCTTCATGCTTCCTCCACTGGCGCACAGGCAATGACGTCATTGCCTGCGCCTGCCGGTCACAAGCAGGAAGAAGCATGAAGACCCGGAGGAGCGCGGTGTCAGAGCGGTGACAGCGAAAGGGATAAGTATAATGATGTATTACTTTACAGGTGTGCGGCAGCAAGGGGGGGCCCTGTATACCACTGGGGGGGGGGCGGGCGGCCTGTATACCACTGCGGAGGGGGGGGCGCCTGTATACCACTGCTGAGGGGGCCTGTATACCACTGCTGAGGGGGCCTGTATACCACTGCTGAGGGGGCCTGTATACCACTGCTGAGAGGGCCTGTATACCACTGCTGAGGGGGCCTGTATACCACTGCTGAGGGGGCCTGTATACCACTGCTGAGGGGGCCTGTATACCACTGCTGAGGGGGCCTGTATACCACTGCTGAGGGGGCCTGTATACCACTGCTGAGGGGGCCTGTATACCACTGATGGGGGCTGTAACCACTGTTGGGGGGGCTGTATATATCACTGATGGGGAGCCTGTATAAACGACTGAGGGGGGGGCCTGTATATACCACTGATGGGGGCTGTATTCCACTGATGGGGGCTGTAACCTCTGATGGGGGGGAACTGTATACCACTGATGGAGGTCCTATATACCAGTGATGGGGGATTATATACCAGTAACGGGGGTCCATTTATCATGAGAGGGGCTGTATACAGTGATGAGTCTGCTTCATTTTCCCCCCTAGGCTTATACACGAATCAATAAGTTTCCCAGCTTTTGGGGGCAAAAGTAGGGGGGGCGGCTTATACACGAGTATATACGGTATTACTGTATTTTATTTTGTTACACCTTAGACACAGGAGAGGACAGAGGAGAAAGGTTTCTTAGGGCTCAAACTGAGAATGAACAGGTAGAAACTGAATACAGAGCAGATGACAGGCCAGCAGCTCTGTCAATCATGTTAAGTATCTGCCCACCGCAGAGTCAGGAAGTAAGACAGAGCTTCAGAGCTTTCATGTCCTGACATGCCTGGACATGTTCAATCTTGAACAAACAATAGTCTGTACAAAGGCGTTTAGGGACTCTGTGTACTACAATATTGGTGAGTGTGTTTAAAGATTGAGTACCGTATATACTCGCGTATAAGCCGAGTTTTTTTTTTTGTTTTTTTTTTAAACATAAAGTTTTATTGAAATTTTTGGAAGGTACATAACCAAAAAAAATCAGGAGCATTACAATACATATCAACTCAACATACAAATAAAGAAGACTAACCAGGAGAGGGTAGGGGGGGTAGCGAGGGGGTAGAAGCTGCAGTAATATCGTACATAATTCAATAACAGAGGTGTTAGTATTAGAGCGCTCACTCTATATCTGGACCAGATTATGCCCAGAGGTCACCCACGGGTCCCACCACCTCAGAACCTTAGTTCTCCTTTTAATTGTGTGGGACAGGGTCAACTCATGCTGAAAGTGAGTGTTGAGGCGGACAAGTACATCCGCAGCAGTAGGAGTCACAGGGGATTTCCAGCAAGCCGCAATACATTGCCTCGCCGCAATCAACACATTAGTGTAGATGGGTCTTAAAGGGCCAGGAATGGCATTCAATCCAATACCCAGCAGTGCCATCTGTGGCAGGAGGGGATTAGGGATTCCAGTAATTCCCAGTAATATACGTTCAACATCTCTCCAAAATGTACGTACACCCGGGCAGTACCACCAAACATGCGGGGAGTCTCCAATCACCAGGCACCCCTTCCAACAGTGGGGGTGTGCCCGAGTCGGAGATGAGATAAATCTGGCTATTCTCTCGGGGTGAGGTACCACTGCATCTGGGTCTTCCTAGATTGCTCCAAATGCGTTATACATGTGGAGTAACGGGCAGCATGAACTGCTGCCGCCCGCCAGTCCTCAAGTGAGGGAGAAAAGGACAAAAGACCCTCCCATTTAGACATATAGGGAAGTTTCACCTCCCCCTCAGGTTTCAGTAGGGCTCTGTACATTATGGAGGTTCCATGTCTAGCATGTGATCCATTTTTTATAAATATCTGCAAGGTTGAGTCAATAGAGGCAAGATCCGGGACAGGCCATTCCAGGGTGGTCAAAAAATGCCTAAGCTGGAGATATCTAAAGAAGGTGGAGTTAGGCAGACCCAATTCCAAAACCAGTGTTGAAAATTGTTCCAGACCGCCCGATGAATCCATAAGGTCTGATAGCTGCAACACACCCCGTTTTTTCCAATCCTGCAGATATAAGTTCTGAACAGAATGCTCAGCTGCAGTGAGGGAAATGTAGCGGTATAAGAAGGGAAAAAAGGGTCTGCCCACCTGCGACCATATCCTAAGTAAATTTGTCATAGTTCTTAAACAGTTTGGGGTGATCTTGTGACTCAAAAGATTCATTTCTAATAGAAGCCGAGTGGACCCAGTCGGGGAGGATTCCAATTCTATCTGCATCCATCTAGATCTGAGAGAGTTAGACCACCAGTGTGCCGCTGCCTCCAGAGCCGCAGCTCTGGCATAAGCCGCAATGCTGGGAATCCCCATACCCCCTCTAGCATAAGGCAGGGAGAGGACCCTCCTAGCAATCCTAGGAGGTCTGCCACTCCAAATAAATTTGCTTAGCGCTGCTTGGACCGGTGCGAGGTACCTGGAGGGAATCTGCAAGGGAAGACACCGCAAAAGGTATAGGATCCGCGGGAGGACGGACATCTTAACTATCTGGATTCTGGCCATCCAAGAGAGCTGCATTCCAGAGAGTCTATCAAATTCCTGTTGAATCGTTGTTCGTAATTTATCCCAATTATGCTTTATTATCCCTGACAACCTGGAGATCCATACACCCAAATACATAAAATCTTCCTGAGCCCAGTGAAAGGGAAAGATGTTTTGGAGAGATATTTGCTCTGTTTTGGGGAGGTGGAGGGGGAATATAGACGACTTGGAGAGATTTAGCTTATAGTATGATGCTGATGAAAATTCTTCCAAAACAGAGAGGACATGGGGTAGGGAGGTATGCAAGTCAGTGCAAAAAAATACCACGTCATCGGCGTATAGACCAATTTTGTGTTCAAGATTCCCAACTGCCACCCCCCTAATTCCTGGGTGTGTACGAACTATAGAAGCTAATGGCTCCATTATGAGAGCAAATATAAGAGGGGAAAGTGGACAGCCCTGGCGGGTACCGTTTGATATGGTAAATCGGGAGGAAAGAAATCCCGATGCACTAGCTGCCGCACAGGGATTAGAATAGAGGGCCCTAATAGCATCCCGAATCGGTCCCTGGAATCCAAACTTCAAGAGGACCCCGTCCAAGTATCCCCAGTGCACCCTGTCGAAGGCCTTCTCTGCGTCTAGAGACAAGAGTGCACTGGGGACCCTTTTCCGCTCGAGCAGATCCAGAAGATCCAGGAGTCTGCGCGTACCGTCAGAGGTCTGACGCTCTGGGACGAATCCAACCTGGTCCAGTTGAATCAAGGAGGGGAGGATAACCGAGAGACGGGAGGCTAACAATTTGGCATAGATTTTTAAATCACAATTAAGTAGTGATATGGGCCTAAAGTCTCCCGGAGTAGTGAGTGGTTTCCCCGGCTTGGGAATTGTGGTTATTAACGCCTCAAGACCTTCAGGCCGGATGGAACCCTCCCGCTGCCAAAAGGTAAATAATTTAAGAAGATAAGGGGTCAGTAACTCAGTAAAGGTGGTGTAATATGCATATGAGAACCCGTCTGGGCCAGGAGAGGTGCGCTTTTTAATGGACTTGATGACCGAGACAATCTCTTTTTCAGTGATAGGGGCATTAAGAAAGGCCAACTGATCAGTGGAGAGAGTGGGAAGGTTAGCTTTAGAAAGGAATGATTGTATAGACTCAGTGGAAGGCTGGACAGTGTCCACCGACTCCCTCAGATTGTACAAGGTGCTGTAATAGTTGCCAAATTCCTCCGCTATCTGGACAGGATTACGAATAATGGAACCTGAATTATCATGTATACTAGTAATTTTGGCCTGTAATTCCCTTTTTTTGATTCTCCTGGCCAGGAGGGCCCCGGCCCTGTCCCCCATGCTGTAGTATTTGGAGTTAGTTTTCCTTAGGTATTTCTCTGCCGTTACCAATAAGCATGCCCTCAGTGACCGTCTAGCCTCCGTTAACTCATCCTGCGTGGATTTCTGAGGAGAGGTTCTATAAGCAAGGTCAAGGAGCTTAATCCTAGCCAGGAGAGCCGTAACCTTTGCCTCACGTTCCCGTTTAACTCGGGAGGCCAATTGGATTAGCACCCCCCTGAGGACCGATTTGTGGGCCAACCAGAGAGTCTCCGGCCCAACCTCATCATTATCATTGGATAAGAAGTATTGCTCTATCTGCGTCCCTATATGCTGAGTATGAGAGGAGTTAGTTAAGAGATATTCATTCAGTCTCCAACGAGTGGGGGGCCGAATGGAAGCAGGGTCAGCTATCTCCAGTGAGATCTGTGCATGATCAGACCAAGAGATTGTCGCAATTTCTGCGGCTACACAGTGGGTTATCAAGGAGTCGTCTACTAGGAAATAGTCGAGCCTGCTTAATGTGCCATGGCGTGAAGACATGAATGTGTATTCTCGGTTGGTGGGATGGAGACAGCGCCAAATGTCGTGCAAATGGGACTGGGCAACAAGGGCCCCCAAATCACCCCGGAAAGTCGAGGGATTGGAACAGTCCAAGCGTCTCTCCATGGGCGCGTTGAGGTCCCCAGCCACCAACCTACATCCCCTAGCATGAGAGGCCAAGACCGAGAGGAAGTCTCTAAGAAAGGCACTTTGCCCCTTATTCGGGCCATACACAGAAGATAAAGTGTAGTATACATTATTAAGAAGACCAATGACAATTATGTAACGGCCCTCAGGATCAGCAATCTCAGTGAAGAGAGAAAAGTCAACATTTTTGTGAATAAAAATGGCCACTCCTGCACGTTTACAGTCAGCAGAGGCAAAAAACTGGGTAGGGAAATCACGAGACGCCATTCTGCGGCAGTCCTCACGCAGCAGGTGCGTTTCTTGCAAAAACAGCACATCACTCCTGGATTTCTTCAGCTGACGCCACACCACGCTTCTTTTACCAGGGGAGTTCAGGCCATTTACGTTAATTGAAGAAAGTGTGAGAGTCATGGTGGGATCCAACAGAATCTATATGAAACCAGTGTGCTAGTAAAAGGCAGGACAAAGTCCATGGAGCACTCCGTGAGGATATCTGCAGCTACAGGGCAGAGGATGGGGAAGGAGAAAAAGGGGAATGGAAAGATAAAAGAACATATCAACAGTCCAATGTCCAGAACAGGCATGTCATCCCAATAAGGGAGGAAAAAAAAAATTATTCCTGAGTCTGAGTGCACGGCAAGAGCAGCACCCAACGGGGGTTACTCAGTTCTCGTCCAAACAGAGAAATTAGGAAAAGTGGCAAGAGCGCCAAGGATGGAAGGGGAAGGGGGAGATATAGATAATGGGAATTGAAGAGTAGTCAGAGGAAAGGAGCAGGAAGAGAGCGAGCAGAAAAGGAGAAGGGGAATAGGGAGGAGAAGAAGGGAAAAAAGGGTGAAAAGGAGGTGACTTCAGACTAAGGGGGGGAAGAAGGGGAGCAAAGTAGAGTAGTAGAGGGAGTAGAGGGTTAACAGGGGGTGGAGTGTATGTCAAAGGGGGGGAGATAGGGGGTGAGAAAGGGGGAATTGTTCAGTGCTAGGAGGGAATGAGAATGAGAAATTCACCTACCTATTTAAAGGCAGAAAGAAAAAGGGAGAGAGGATGAGAGAGAAAAGAAGGCAGAAAGGAAGAGAAAAGGGCGAGAACAGAGAGACGGCCAGGAAAAGACAGCCTAGAGCACATAGGTGCAGTGTGGAGAGAAAGGAACCTGTATTTGTCGAGTTATCAAACTGTAGACCACTCCGGATCGATGCGGCCTCCTGGCCTGGGTCTTGGAGAGGCGGCAGGAGCAGTGGATTGTGATGTAGATTCAGGCGGCCACAGTCCCCATCGAATTAGATTCTTCTCTGCGTTCGGAGGAATGAGACATGGAATCAGGGAGCCATTACGACGGATCAATAGCTTGGTGGGGAACCCCCAGCGATACTGTATTCCATGATCTCTCAGGATTTTGGTGTAAGGCCTGAATGCCCTCCTCAAAGCCAGGGTGCCTGGAGAAAGATCCGGGTAGACTTCAAGAGAGGCATATTGATCCTGGAGGTGCGGGCTCTGCCTGAGGACACGGAGGAAGTCCTCCTTTAGTTCGAAGTAATGGAGCCTGGCTAGCACATCTCTAGGACTGTCTTCAGGTACCGAGGGAGGCTTAGGGACCCTGTGAATTCTATCCACAACCAGGAGCTCCTGAGGGGTTTCAGGCATCACTGTTTTGATGAAGTCTTTGAGGTATGACCTTAGATCAGCCGCCGCCACCTGCTCTGGTATGCCTCTGAGCCTAATGTTGTTGCGGCGCGATCTATCTTCTAAATCTAAGGTCTTTGCGGATATTCTGTCTGTTCTGCTCTGGAGCCGGTCATAGGAGTCCAGTAGCTCATTGTGTGAGCGAACCACCTCCGCCATTTTCTGCTCCAATTTGTCAACTCGTGCGCCCAGCTCCGCAATCTCCCCCCGCACCTCCGCCACCATAGCCCTCATATCCTGCTGCAGGGAGGATCGGAGGCTCGCCAGGAGATCCGCCATCATACCTCTGGTGAGTGGGGCATCCATTAGTTCAGCGTCCCCCAGGTCTTCAGCCTGCACTGTGGTGCGGCGCGCAGCTCTCTGTGCACGAGGAGAGGAGGGAGGCACCATCTTGAGAGAGCTGTTACTGGCTAGGAAATAGTCGGTGACCCTCTTAGGGGATTGCCTCACAGGAGGTTTTGTTTTGCCCATCAGTTGCACAGGCAGTTCAGGAAGCTCCGTGCCGAATTTGAAGTGCCCAGGTTCCTTCACTTTATTGTTATGGCTGCTTCTGTGCTCAGGCTGTGCAGAGCTCCTGAGTTACACAGCCAGCTCCATTGCTGCCAGGACACGCCCCTCAAAGCCGAGTTTTTCAGCCCGAAAATTGGGCTGAAAAGTCCCCCCCCTTGGCTTATACGCGAGTCTCTCGGTATACTATGGGGGAGGGGGGCTGTGACCGGGGGCTGGAGGAGGCAGGAGGGGCCACGGTGACCGCAGGCGGTCACGTGGGGCCGCCTCATTAGTGCAATGAATATGCACGGCATCCCCCCGTCCATCAACGGCGGGGGGATGCCGTGCAATTGCACTACACAGGCCCCCACCAGTAACACACAGCCCCCCCCTCCTTAGTATGTCCCCCCAGGCTGCGGCACCTGTTAAAATAACAAACTTTCATACATCACCTTTCCTGCGCAGCTCCTCCGCTCGCCGGCTTCTTCTTCTTGCTTCCGGTGTCATGTGACCGGGCGCAGGAGATGACGTCATCTTTGGGGCTGTATATACCTCCTCTGGGGCTGCTGTATACTACCTCTGGGGCTGCTGTATACTACCTCTGGGGCTGCTTTATACTACCACTGGGGCTGCTTTATACTACCACTGGGGCTGCTGTATACTACCACTGGGGCTGCTGTATACTACCACTGGGGCTGTATATACCTCTGGGGCTGCTGTATACTGCCACTGGGGCTGTATATACCTCTGGGGCTGCTGTATACTACCATTGGGGCTGCTGTATATTCCTCTGGGGCTGCTGTATACTACCTCTGGGGCTGCTGTATACTACCACTGGGGCTGCTGTATATACCTCTGGGGCTGCTGTATACTACCACTGGTGCTGCTGTATACTACCACTGGGGATGCTGTATACTACCTCTGGGGCTGCTGTATACTACCTCTGGGGCTGCTGTATATACCTCTGGGGCTGCTGTATACTACCACTGGGGATGCTGTATACTACCTCTGGGGCTGCTGTATACTACCTCTGGGGCTGCTGTATACTACCTCTGGGGATGCTGTATACTACCACTGGGGATGCTGTATACTACCACTGGGGATGCTGTATACTACCACTGGGGATGCTGTATACTACCACTGGGGATGCTGTATATACCTCTGGGGCTGCTGTATATACCACTGGGGCTGCTGTATACTACCACTGGGGCTGCTGTATACTACCACTGGGGCTGCTGTATACTACCACTGGGGCTGCTGTATATACCTCTGGGGCTGCTGTATATACCTCTGGGGTGCTGTATATACCACTGGGGATGCTGTATACTACCACTGGGGATGCTGTATACTACCACTGGGGATGCTGTATACTACCACTGGGGCTGCTGCTGTATACTACCACTGGGGCTGCTGCTGTATACTACCACTGGGTGCTGCTGTATACTACCTCTGGGGCTGCTGTATACCCACTCTGGGGCTGCTGTATACCCCACTGCTGGGGGCTGCTGTATACCCCACTGCTGGGGGCTGCTGTATACCCCACTGCTGGGGGCTGCTGTATACCCCACTGCTGGGGCCTGCTGTATACCCCACTGCTGGGGCCTGCTGTATACCCCACTGCTGGGGCATGCTGTATACCCCACTGCTGGGGCATGCTGTATACCCCACTGCTGGGGCTTGCTGTATACCCCACTGCTGGGGCCTGCTGTATACCCCACTGCTAGGGCCTGCTGTATACCCCTGGGGGCCTGCTGTATACCATACTGCTGGGGCCTGCTGTATACCACTGGGGGGGCCTGTATACCTTACTGCTGGGGGTTGTATACCTGTGCTGGAGTCCACCCTCGGCTTATACGCGAGTCAATACGTTTTCCCAGTTTTGGGGGGCAAAAGTAGGGGGTCGGCTTATACACGGGTTGGCTTATACACGAGTATATACGGTAAATTTATATTAATAGTTAAATGCTTTTCTTATTAAGGGCTAATAAACACAGCGCTATTCTGAGTGATCATTGCTCAGATAAACGCCCCCCATTGATCTCAGTGGGGTTAAACACGTGCAGTGTTTTTTGAAACACTCAGAGTGAGTAAATCACTGTTTGCCCTACTCTTTAATCACTGCAATAAACACAGCATTTATCACTAGATATAAAAAAGGCTGCCATCGTTTTCACTAGCTATTAAAAAACTAATGCAGATGTAATAAAAACTTGGTAGAAAAAAGCTGCCAAAACCGCATCGTTTATCCGCAGACAGAAAAAGCTGCGTATGCGCTAGCCTTAATACTCACTTTATAGCAACACAGTTCTATCTCATGTACTGTAATTCTTTATTATTTGGATCACTTGATATGGAATGACCCATTGACGCTATATTAGTTAAATATTTTAAAATCTTATCCCATCGCGATCCCAACTTGAATTTTGGTACAGATGTGGCTAGAAGCATAGCAAACACACACGCATTTTTGGAAATTTTTAAATTACCGTATATACTCGTGTATAAGCCGAGTTTTTCAGCCCAAAATTTGGGCTGAAAAGTCCCCCCCTCGGCTTATACACGGGTCTATACGGTAATTGGCTGTGTGGTGGGGGCTGTGGAGGCTGGAGGAGGCGGGGGGAGGCAGCTGTATGAGCGGCCCCGTCACGTGGGGCCGCTCATTAAATATGCACTGCTTCCCCCTGTCAATCAGCGGCAGGGGGAAGCAGTGCATATAGCCCCCCAAAAGCTGGCACTGTCCCCCCTTGTAAGGCCCCCCCCCCCCCGCTGCTTATACATTACCATTCCGTTGTTCTGATCGGCGCCGCTCCTCGGTGCGTCTTCATCCTCCCGTCCGCGCTGGCTGCATCCGGGTTCTCCGGCTGTCGCAGCGATATGACGTCATCGCTGCGACAGCCGGAGAACCCGGATGCAGCCAGCGCGGACGGGAGGATGAAGACGCACCGAGGAGCGGCGCGGATCAGAACACCGGAATGGTAATGTATAAGCAGCAGGCGGGGGGGGGGGCCTTACAAGGGGGGACAGTGCCAGCTTTTGGGGGCTGCTGGGTACCCCCTGGGGGCTGCTGGGTACCCCCTGGGGGCTGTTGGTACCCCCTGGGGGCTGTTGGTACCCCCTGGGGGCTGTTGGTACCCCCTGGGGGCTGCTGGGTACCCCCAGGGGGCTGTTGGTACCCCCAGGGGGCTGCTGGGTACCCCCAGGGGGCTGTTGGTACCCCCAGGGGGCTGCTATATGTACCCCTGGGGGCCTGCTGTATACCACTGGGGCTGCTGTATACTACCACTGGGGCTGCTGGGGCTCCTGTATACTACCACTGGGGCTGCTGGGGCTCCTGTATACTACCACTGGGGCTGCTGGAGCTCCTGTATACTACCACTGGGGCTGCTGGGGAATCTGTATACTACCACTGGGGCTGCTGGGGAATCTGTATACTACCACTGGGGCTGCTGGGGAATCTGTATACTACCACTGGGGCTGCTGTATACTACCACTGGGGAGGCCTGTATACCACACTGCTGGGGGCTGTATACCTGTGCTGGGGTCCACCCTCGGCTTATACATGAGTCAATAGGTTTTTCCAGATTTTTGGGGCAAAAGTAGGGGGGTCGGCTTATACACGGGTCGGCTTATACACGAGTATATACGGTAAGCTGATTTTTCGGAAATTAGTTTTAAAATTTTGCGTTTGCGTTCGCATGTGTAAAATATTAGCAAAAGATACTCTTGTGACATATCTGGTGAAAGCCTGTACAGTGAGTAGAATGGTGTTTATTTTGTTTCTCTATCTTATTTCTAGCCTGAGTTATGAGGAGAAATGTAAAGGCAGGTAACACTGAAATTCACACTTTCTACAAACTTTGCAATATTTTACAGGTTCAGTCCTCCATGTTCGCTTTTACACCTCCTCCACCTCCTTCACCAGGACAATCTTCCCCTAAGAGAAGTATCCAGATTGAGGTTTCTGACTCTGATTCCAAAGGATCTCATTGCTCTGCTTTGGAAAAAAGGGGAGAATCTTAGTCCTGTAAAATATCAGAGGCCAGGAAATACCTCTTCTTTGCAGAATACATGGAGGAGCTCGTTAATGCTGTCCTCAGTACTATGATTCTGGAGGAGGAAGAGGTGTCCCATACAGTTCAGGACAGCATGCTTGGGGGTTAAAGCCAGGGAAGCAAATTGGGTTTCCAGTTCATGAGAACATCTTGAACATGATATCTCAGGAATGTGAGTCTCCATCAAAGCGGAGTACCCCTTGGACCCCCTTGGACCTTAAGCATAGATTCCCTCTGGAGGGTGAGTCTGTAGATTGGGATATTCCCAAAGTGGATGTGCAGGTAGCAAGAGTCGCCAAGAAAACCTCCACTTTTGAGGACTCCTCTCAACTTAAAGATCTGATGGATAGAAAGGTGGAGAGCCTGCTGAAAAAATCTTGGGAGATCTCCACCACTTCTCTGAAGACCAACATTGTTTCCACCTGTGTTGCCAGATCCCTTTTCCGGTGGGTGAAACAGTTGGAAAATCATATCTCTCAAGGGACCTCAAGAGCAAGAGGGGAGTTATTAGACTCTCTGGCTTTACTCAAAAGGGAGACTGGATTCTTGGCTGACACCTTTGCAGAATCTGTCCGTATTGCTGCAGGTCCCTTGTTCAGTCCTGTTCTAAAGAGCTCTATGATTAAAAACGTGAAGTGGAGATGTTACCTCAAAGATCAAACTATGCTCCATCCCCTTTAAGGGTGAATATGTCTTTGGACCAGCTCTTGACGAGATACTGGAGAAGGGTACAAACATGAAGAAGATGCTTCCTGAGCAAAAGATTGCCAGGAAGTGCTTTTTTTTTTTGTTTGTTTGTGCCTCAGTCTCAGGCACCTCAATCCAGAGGTAAAGGGAAAACTGGGAGATGGAGCTATGCTAAGGGGAAGGGCAAAAACATCCCCCAACAGCAACACCAACAAAATAAGCAATGACTCCGACCCAGTGGGGGGGAGACTCTCAAACTTTTTCCATCAGTGGCAGAACATCTACTGCCATTGGGTCCTCAATATCATGTGAGAGGGCTTCCTTATAGAGTTTGAGTCTCCCCCTCCTCTGCGTCTAAAGGCCCTGTTACATGGAAAGACGGAACGATGTTGGAAACGATCTCGTGGGCTTGCGGTCGTTTCAGACATCGTTTTGACGTCGTTGGTGAGATGTCACACATCTAGACATCGTGGATGACTCACCAACGATGTTGTAAGCAGGTATTGTTCGCAAAACACAGCAAACTATACATGCTCATTGCTGTGAATGAGCGAAGTTGTGAATGACATCGTTATCGCGGTGTCAAACACAACGATATTCCAGGTTGGCTGATCGTTGATCGTGTGGTTTGAGATCATGTTCTCAAACCTGCGATCAACGATTTATCGTTACTTACTTCTTTGCAGAGTCACACGCAACGAGGTCGTAATGATGTCGCTTGAACGACTCCGAACGCCTTCAGAGACACCTCCCTACCATCTCCTGGAGCCCAAGACCTACTAATCTCAGGTCTTCAGGATCTGTTGCAATTAGGTGAAATCTCTCCAGTGCCTGGGTAAGAGTGGGGAAGCGGTCACTATTCCCACCTCTTCTTGGTGAAAAAACCTTTAAGGGAGGCAAGCATCATAATAAATCTGAAAGGTCTCAACGACACATTACGTACCGGAGATTCAAGATGGAGTCAGTAAAAACAGCAATTCTATTAATAGGACCCTATTACTTTATGGCAAACATTGACCTGAAAGATAATTATTTTCACATACCGATTCATCTTTGCCACAAAGTATCTGAGGGTTGCAGTCCCACAAAACCAGCAGGTGAAGCACTATCAGTACAATGTTCTCCCATTTGGCATTTCCTCGGCACCAAGGGTTTTTCTCCAGGATAATGTCAGAGACAGTGATCAACATCCGGGGACAGGGCATGTGCATTGTCCCCTACCTGGATGATCTCCTGATCATAGCCCTTTCTGCTTATATTCTGTCGAGTCAGGTAGCAAGATCCCTGGACATTCTTCAGTCTCTGGGGTGGCTCCGAAATTTAAAAAAAATCAGAGCTCCAACCCCCCCACAGCGAGACAGTTCCTTAGAGTTCTTCTGGACTCAGGATGGCAGATGTCTTTTCTACTGGAGGATCATCTTCTAACTTTGATATTCAATCTCAGACTTCAGGAAGCAGAGATCCTCTACCCTTTGGGCAGCCATGTCTGTTCTAGAATCCATGACCTCTTGCATTCAGTCAGTCCTCTGAGCTCATGCCCACTCCATAATACTGCAGACCATTCTCAAGAGCTGGAACAAAAATCCCAAGTCACTGAAGAGAGTGCAGAGTCAAGGCCTCAAGGGGTGGTTGAGCCCCAACAATCTACGCAAGGGTGTAGCATGGTCTCAGGCTCCTCTAGTCATGGTAACAGATGCCAGCAAGAGAGGTTGAGGTCCTGGTGTGCTTCATACTTCTTTCCAGGGACGCTGGGGCCCAGATATAAGTGCCAGATCCTCCAACTACAGAGAGCTAAAATCAGTGGAGTGATAGGATGGACTACATGATTAGTACTGCAATTCACAAAAGTGTTATTTTCATGGACTATTTGTGTGGACATAGGCATAATTTCACCTGTATTGTCCATATATTTACACAAGCCGCATTGTTGTTTTTATTTACCACATTTTTAGGAACCTAAAATAGACAATCAACTGCGCTGCAGTTTTCTCCCATCGCCTTCCACGACAGCATTGGAGGATGTCGTCCACGCCCTATTGGGGGACAGGAACACAGAGAGGTTAAAAGCCCCTCCCCTTCCTCCGCACTCCAGTGTCTTCCTGTCCGCCTTGGGGCATGGAGAGGTTCCAGTGCTGTCAGGCTGGCAGGGGCAGCATTGGTTAAACTTACGGCCGGGCCAGAGATGGTCGTCGGGGGCGTCCTCCTCCTCCTTCTCAGGGCTCCCATTTGGGACCTGTCGGCCTTCCTGCGTCCTCCGGGGCAAAGCAGGCCGGTTTAGGAATGCCGGAGGCCTGTCTCAGCTCTCCGGCATCTCCCTCCTCCAGCTGCGGTCCCGGGAGCGCGCGCCGAGAGTGCCGCGACGTCACTTCCGGTTTCGGGTGACGTCACTGCCGGTTTTCGGCCGGAGGCTCCTGTGCGCGCGCGGCGGCGGCGGCTTGGGCGCGGCTCCAGGGGCCCGGCAGGCCTATCGTACGCGTCTGACTGCGGCCAGTGACCGGGAGGAGGGAGGGAACAGCTGTTCCTCGTTGGGGGCACGGTGCTTAGAGATAAGTACCCGCCGGAAGACTACACCCAGGTAAGGAGATCCCTGAAGATGGAGGGTGGTAGATCTTCCTCCTCTGCCTCTGCAGAGCCCAGCGTTCCCCCAGCTCCTGTAAGTGTATTGGGGGTGGTCACTGCGGTCAGGGGCTTAGATCCCTTCACTCACTCTGGGTCCCCTTCTCCCCCTTTTTCTATAGGGAGACAAGGGCCCCCCTGTTAAAAGCAGCAAAACCCCATCCAGAAAATGTGGCATCTGCGGCATGAAACTTCCTTCTTCCTGCAAAAAGAAGTTATGTCAGCCATGTACTGACGGTGTGGTCAGGGAAGAATCCCCGTCCCTGCTTGAGGAACTCCGGTCCATGGTTAGACACGAAGTTCAAGCGGTTAGACAGGAGGTACAGGCTTCTATCTCAGCCTTACCGGTTTTTGCTGCAGCATCCGGGCCTTCCCCTCCAAAAAAGAGGAAGCTCCAGGACTGTGATTCGATGGCTTTCATGGAAGCTGTCCAGAGCTCTGCGTCCGAGGACGGCGAGGATGTTGCCTCTGTTGCCTCTGCACAGGCACGAGATTCTGGACACTACTATTTTTCCTCTGAGTCCATGGGGGAATTGCTGGATGCTGTCCGTAGCACCATGGGAGTTGAAGAGGTGGAACCCCCTTGTTCAGTGCAGGACGCCATGTTCTGTGGCTTGAGGGCTAAGCGGCAATCGGGCTTCCCTGTCCATGAGGTCATCCGGGAACTCATCCTCCGGGAATGGGAGTTGCCAGAAAATAGGCTGATCACCTTTTCCGAGTTGAAACGGCGGTTTCCCTTGGAGGGTGCTGACTTTGTCGGGGATGTTCCGAAGGTGGACATCCAGGTAGCCAGGGTGGCGAAAAAGACCGCCTTACCATTTGAAGATTCCTCCCAGTTGAAGGACCCCCTCGATCGTAAGATGGAGAGTGTTCTCAAAAAATCCTGGGAGGCGGCCGCTATGTCTTTGAAGGTGAACATCTCATCGACATGTGTGGCCAGATCTCTCTTTAAGTGGATCTCCCAGCTGGAAGATCACATCCTGCAGGGTACTTCCAGGGAGGAGCTTTTGGATTCCGTTCCACTTCTAAGACGTACGACAGGCTTCCTGGCTGATGCCTCGGCAGAGTCAGTCCGCATTGGCGCCAGGAGCGCAGTGTTGTCCAACACAGCTCGCAGAGCGGTGTGGCTTAAGATGTGGAATGGGGATGTCACGTCGAAACTTAAGCTGTGTGGCATCCCTTTTCAGGGGTCTTATGTCTTTGGTCCGGCACTGGATGACATCTTGGAAAAGGTGTCAGACCGAAAAAAGTGTCTCCCGGAACAGAAGCCCTTTCGGAAGCAGTCCTTTCGAGCCGAGCGTAGCCAGCCCTCCCAGTATAGGGGGAAGGGTAAGTCCAGTCGCTGGGCCTACCAGAAAGGTGACAAGAACCGTAATATCTTGCTCCCCCAGCACCGAAGTCAGGGGGCGGGGGGCCAGCTGGGCTCTAAGCAGTGACGCCGGGCCCATTGCGGGGCGGCTCTTGAGGTTTCTCCCTCAGTGGGAAGCAATCTCCTCATGCCCTTGGATCCTCTCGACCATTCGGGAGGGTCTACGGTTGGAATTCGTAAGTCAGCCCCCTCCATGTCTGCGGATCACTCCCTTCCTCTAGGGGACTCTCGCACACTGTTTTTGTCGGGTCTGCAAGACCTGTTAGGTTCCGGCGTAGTGTCTCCAGTCCCTCCGGGAGAAGTGGGTCAGGGGCACTACTCCAGGTTGTTTGTGGTACGAAAGCCCTCCGGGGCACCCCGTATCATCTTCAATCTGCGACTTCTCAATCGTCATGTTCTTTACAGGCGATTCAAGATGGAATCCGTCCGCTCGGCAATTCCCCTGATCGGTCAGGATTACATGATGGCCACCATCGACCTCCAGGACGCATACTATCACGTCCCCATTCACCCGTCTCACAAACGCTTTTTGCGCTTCGCGATCTCCGGGGCAGGCGGGACGGTACATTATCAATTCAATGTACTGCCGTTCGGGATCTCATCAGCCCCCAGGGTTTTCACCAAACTCATGGGGGAGGTGATGGCATTCATCCAGTCCCAGGGCTTATGCGTGGTTCCCTATCTAGACGACATGCTGGTTGTAGCGCCTTCGGCGGAGGTCCTGCGCTCCCAGGTCTCCAGGACTTTGGAGATTCTACGGGGTCTAGGGTGGGTGCCGAATCTTCGGAAGTCGGAACTGGTTCCGGCGACCCGCTGTCAATTTTTGGGGGTCTTGCTGGACTCCTCCGAACAGACCTCGTTCCTTCCTGTCGCACACCGGCTTCTGCTCCACGACAAACTGACCCTCTTCCGGGCTCGGGTGTGTCCCACCTTGCAGGAGGCGATGTCCCTGTTGGGGTCCATGACGGCCTGCATTCCATCAGTGGCTTGGGCTCAGGCTCATTCCCGTTTGCTTCAGGAACACATTCTGTGCTCCTGGGACAGGCACCAGGATTCCCTGAACACTCGGGTCCAGACCCCAGGGCGGGTGGTGGCCTCCCTTTCCTGGTGGATGAATCCCGGGAACCTCCGAACGGGGGTGGCCTGGCTGCAGGCTCCAGTGACCACCGTGACTACGGATGCCAGCGGATCCGGTTGGGGAGCAATGGTGGATCGCGTACCGTTCCAGGGGGTTTGGAGTCGCTCGATCAGTCGTCAATCGTCAAACTTCCGGGAACTTCTAGCGGTGGAGAAGACGCTTCATGCTGCAGTTCACGTCCTACGTGGGCGTCACGTGAAGGTTCTGTCGGACAATGTGACTACGGTTGCCTTCTTGCGCCACCAAGGTGGTACTCGGGGCATCCACTTGCAGGTGCTCGCAAGACGAATATTTTCCTGGGCGGAACGCCATCTTTTCTCCTTGTCAGCCGTTCATCTGAGGGGAGCGGACAATGTACAGGCAGATTTCTTGAGCCGCACGAAGGTCCACCCTGGCGAATGGAGCCTCCATCCGGACGTGTTTCGCTCTCTCACGGCCAGGTGGGGAGTCCCTTCGATCGACCTGTTTGCATCGGGAGCCAATGCCAAGGTGCCGACGTATTTTTCCCTGAGTCGGTCGGACCATCCTCTGGGGCTGGACGCCTTCGCCCATCGCTGGGACTTCCGGTTGGTGTATGCGTTTCCTCCGATCCCGCTGCTCCCCAAGACGTTGCAGAAGATTCGGGCGGAGGGGGTGACGGCTATCCTGGTGGCTCCCCTGTGGCCCAAAAGGGTATGGTACGGCGCTATCCACGACCTATGCCTGGAGGGTCCAATTCGGTTGCCCCACAACCTCGACCTGCTATCCCAGGGTCCTCTGTTTGTTTCACCCGGACCCGCAGTGGCTCAATCTGGCGGCCTGGCTGTTGAGGCCGAGATCCTGACGGCCAAGGGCCTCTCCCAAGCTGTAATCCGCACGCTTCAGCAGAGCAGGAAGTCCGTGACGAACGCCATTTACGGGAAGGTTTGGAAACGCTTTCTGTCTTGGTGTGCTCCTTCCATTCCGGATATCCATCATCCTAATGTGGCTCTCATTCTGGATTTTTTGCAGCGAGGCTTGGATTTGGGCCTTCAACCGAGCACCCTTAAGGTCCAGGTTTCAGCTCTCGGTGCCGTGTTTGATCAGGATCTTGCTGGCCATCGATGGATCAAACGATTTTTTACCTCTGCTTGTAGACTGCGTCCCAGGCTTCGGCCTTCCGTCCCTACTTGGGATTTGAACATTGTTCTTCATGGGCTTTCTCGGGATCCCTTTGAGCCCTTGTCTGCTGCTTCCCTTCCATCTCTCTCTCACAAGACGGCGTTTTTGGTAGCCATTACTTCGGCCAGGCGAGTTGGGGAACTGCAGGCGCTCTCGATCCAGGCGCCTTACCTCGTGGTTTCCGATGATCGCAATACGCTTCGGTTGGATCCGTCCTTCCTTCCTAAAGTTGTGTCGGATTTTCATCGGTCCCAGGAAGTGGTGCTCCCGTCCTTTTGTCATTCTCCTGCTAATGCAGCTGAGGCCGTGTTTCACACCTTGGATGTCCGTCGGTCCGTCCTCCACTATCTCCAAGTGACCGCTTCCTGGAGATTAGATCAAAACCTGTTTGTTCAGCATTTTGGGAAAAACAAAGGGAAGAAGGCTTCCAAGGCTACCATCGCTTCCTGGATCAAGAAGGCGATCTGTTCGACCTACGTCGCTCAAGACCTTGCTCCTCCGGTGGGGTTGAAGGCTCATTCCACTCGGGCTGCTGCTACATCCTGGGCGGAGCGGGCTGGAGCTTCATCTGAGCAGATATGCAGAGCGGCTACGTGGTCGTCCCTCCACACCTTTTCTCGCCACTATAGGTTAGATCTGTCCTCTAGTCGGGATCTGTCCTTTGGTAGGAAAGTCCTACAGGCAGTTGTCCCACCCTGAGGAGTATCGGTGGTATTCCTCCAATGCTGTCGTTGAAGGCGATGGGAGAAAACTGAATTAGTCCTTACCGGTAATTCCTTTTCTTGGAGCCTTCCACGACAGCATCAGTTCCCCCCCCTTATTGTCGATTTGGATTCAGGTGTATCAGGTAATCCATGTCTTCAGGTGATCTTGGTAATACACTGGAGTGCGGAGGAAGGGGAGGGGCTTTTAACCTCTCTGTGTTCCTGTCCCCCAATAGGGCGTGGACGACATCCTCCAATGCTGTCGTGGAAGGCTCCAAGAAAAGGAATTACCGGTAAGGACTAATTCAGTTTTTTATGGGCTCTGTTAGCATGATCAGAGGGCGAAAAAATTTTGCTCAAATTGGTGCCCCTTCTGGATACAAAATTACCGTATTTTTCGCTTTATAAGACGCACCTGATTATAAGGCGCACCACCAAATTTGGTGAAGGAAAAGAGAAAAAAAATCATTTGTAATATTAAATGGGGTCCGTCTTATAATGCCAGTGTCTGTCTTATAATCAGTATAAATGTCCTTCATCCTGGTACATAAACCCCCCCCCCTCCCCCATCCTGGTATCCCGGTATATATGTCCCCCCATTCTGATACATGTGTCCCTTATCCTGGCTTACATATCATCATCCTGTATATATGCCCCCATCCTGCTACATATATCGCTCATCCTGGTATAGATGTCCTTCATCCTGGTATATATGTCACCATCCTGTATATATGTCCCCATCCTGGAACATATGCCCCCCCATCCTGGTATATATACCCTCATTATGGCACACATGTCCCCATCCTGTAAATATGGTCCCAAATCCTGTATATATACCCCCATCCTGGAATACACATTCCCCCATCTTATCTATATGTTTCCCATTCTGTATATATGCCCCATCCTGAAAATATGTCCCCCTATCCTGAGTATATGCCCCCATCCCCATCCTGTATATATGCCCTCATTCTGTTATGTCCCCCCATCTTGTTTATGTGCCCCCATCCCCTATATATGGCCTTACCGATGGTGGAATTGGGCTGCTGAGCGGGGGTGCCGGTGGCAGGTTCCGGAGGGTGAGGGGCACAGGTGTAGGACCGGAGATGTACAGGAGCTGTGGAGAGGTACCGGCAGCAGCGAGCGCTGGGCGCCGCCATGTTTGTTTGTGGGCGGCTGCATTCTATGCAGCCGGCAGCATAGACTTCAACAAAATGGCGGCGGCCATAGAGGAGACTCGCGGCCAATTTGCAGTGTCTACCTCTACCGGCCGGCTGCACATACTGAATCCAGTCGCCCACAAAAAACATGGCGGCACCCAGCGCTCGCTGCTGCTGGTATTCCCCCGCACCTACGGTCCTACACCCGTGTCCCTCACCCTCTGGAACCTGCCCCCGGCACCCCCGCTTGGCACCCGCACCCCCCGGCCCGGTAATGTGTAATATTAAATTTTACATTTTTTTTTTTACATTCTCTTTTTAAGACGCACCCCCGTTTCCCCCCACAGTTTGGGGGAAACAAAAGTGCGTCTTAAAAAGCGAAAAATACGGTAACCCCTTTATCAATGATTTTTTTTGGAGAGTTTCATTCTCATGCAGTACAGGGATATATTTCTTTATCACTTGATGGTAATTAGCGCTATATGTTGTTGCAAAGGTAATATTTGGCAAAGTTTTTTTGTTGTCGTTTTTTGTTTGTTGTAAATATTCCATTCTGGTTTTACATCCTGCTTTAATATTTGCTCTTTCCAGAATTTTTTGTGAATAACCACAGATTTATAAATCTACAGTTCATTACATTAAGTTGCTGAGAAATATGGGTCATTTGAGACATTGTTCAGAAGAACAGCGTACTTTGATTAAAACGTTGATTTGGAGAAGGTAACACTTATAAAGAAATTCAGACAATGATAGGCTGTTCAGCTAAAATGATCTCCAATCCTTTAAATTTGAAAGCAAAACCAGAGAGACGTGGAAAAAAATCGAAAGACTATAATTCAAATGGATGGAAGAATAGCCAAAATGGCAAAGGCTCAGCCAATGATCAGCTCCAAGATGATCAAAAACATTCTCAAGTGACCTGTGAGTACTGTGAGAGACCAATGAAACTAAAATTGTTCTTTTTGGGTCCAAGAGCCACAGACAGTTCATCAAATGACCCCCAAACTCTGAATTCAAACCACAGTACACTCTGAAGACAATGAAGCACGGTGTGATACAAGCATCGTGATATGAATATGTTTCTCTCATTGTGGTGTCGGGCCTATTTACCGCATATTGGGGTTCATGGTTAGTTTGCATATATCAAAATACTAAGAGATCATGTTGCCTTGCGCTGAAGAAGAAATTCCCTTCAAATGGGTGTTTCAACAAAACAACCCTAAACACATCAGTAAGCAAGCAACATCTTGGTTCCAGTCCAACAAAATTGAAGTTGTGATGCTTGGTTCCCTAATAGACGACAACAATGCCCGAAATGCGGACAACCAAAAACAGATATGGTGCATGGTATATGGATGTGTGGGGAGGTGCAGAAACTATGGAAGCGGGTGGAAGCCTTAGCGAGGGAGGTGACCGGCAAAACCGTTACATTGGATATGCTTTTCATTTCCCGGTATCTGGAGTGTGGGAAGGCAAACCTGCTCGAATACTCCATATGCTGGCAATGGTTACCAAAAGGCTAATCCTGAGGGACTGGCTATCTGGGCACAACCCTGACATGACTGGTATACTCAACGAATTGAAGGCAGTAATGCACGTAGAATGCCTGGAAGCGGCAAGGGATAAAGATGCGTTGACGGGGAAGTTTTTTGAGACTTGGAGAGGGTTCATAACCACTAAGCTATCGTCAGCAGAACTGCACTCAGTAGTCCTACCGTTTGTGCAATCGTCCTGGTATCTGCTGGAGGAGTTACAAGGGTCCTTGGGAAGGCTACGGGTATCCCCTGCTCCAGGCGACTCGGGGCAGGCGTAACACTTTTTCCATTTCATTTCTTATGACTGTTAGGAGATGTGACTATGGTGTAGTTTTAGGTATTGAATATTGATCATAATCAATGTCCGACCTTGTATGTCTTGGGAGATTTTTGGATGTATTTTCGCTGTAACTATTGATGGCTGGGGGGGTATGGGGGTTGGATTGTTTTTCTTCTTTTCCTTGTTATTAAAAATGAAAACTCAATAAAAATATTTAAAAAAAAACAAATTGAAGTTGTGGAGTGGCCTGCCCAATCACTGGAACCTAATCCCGTAGAACACTTGTGGGGTGGCATAAAAAATACGATTTCTGAGGCAAAGCCAACAAATGTACATGAATTGTGGGATTTAGTCAAAGCATCCTGGGTTGGAATAACAGTTGACAGGTGCCAAAAGTTGGTTGACTCTATGCAACATAGATGTGAAGCAGTTCTAAAAACAGTGGTTATACAACTAAATATTAGGATAGTTATTCACAGGAATGCTGAATACTAAAAAAAAGTACATCTTTTGAGTTTGTAAAGACAAATGCAGACACTGCTGGTTTTTTTTTAAGCAGCCCAATGTCAATTTTACTTGTAAAGTAGGTAAACGTTATATACATTTCTCTTCATGGTTTGATTTAGAAAACAGTGTGCAAGGTTCCTAATGCATGTAAATAAAAACTGTTCTAAAGACTTTGAGCTTAAGGGTATGTGCACATCAGTCGTTTCTGCATCTTTGCAGAACGACCGGGAACCGGTGGAGAATGGCAGAACTGAGTTTTCTGAACTCGCCAGTGTCCCTGGTTTTGTTAGCGTTTTGCTAACGATTTGCGATCGGGTTACTAGCGTTTGGACAGCGTGTTCTTGGCGATTTCCCCGGCGTTTTTCTTAGCGATTTCCAGACTGTTCTTTGGTGCACTTGTTCAGCTGGACCCGCTGGAAAAACGCTGAAAAGAAGTCGCTTGCTCTATCTTTGACAACCGGTGGAAAACCGGTGAATAAACTGAAATCGTCAAGACAAAAATCGCTCTAATGTAGACAGCGTTTTCTAAACTCCATTGACTAGCATGTTAATCCAACCGGTGGCTAGGATTAACATAAATTAACATAAAACTCAGCGGAAACCGCCGACGGAAAACGTTCAAAAACAGCCAACAAAACGACTGATGTGCACATACCCTAAGGGTGGTTTCATACTTGCATTTTTTTTTGCCTTGCGTTGCAATCCGTCCAAATTCTGAAGCATCCTGATCCCTATACTTAAAATGGGGCCGCAGGTGTAGGTGGTGGCATCAGAACTCAGCCTGATCCTGCCACATCAGTTTTTTTTGTCACTCTCTTTGGCCGCATGAAGTTGCAGTCTTGGGGTTCGTCAAAAATCCTGATGCCTCTGGATGTTTCCGGATCCGTCCAAAAATAGAATGGGGTCCAATGGTGGACATCGCGGATCTACAGATCTGGATCCGTTTAGCCCACTGAGCATGCCCAGAGTAGTTCCTGCACCTCAGAAGCATGTATCCCCACCTCAGAAAAAGGGCTTGTGTCCTATGTTATTGTTCAAAAGTGTTAATAAAATTTAGCACATAATATGTGGGCACCTGAGGAGGGGCTGCACGATTGGTTTAAAGCCATTACTTGATTATAATGACTGTTTGAAGTCTCATCAGCTTTTGCCTGTGCAGCAAGACTTGTCTATGCACAGAACTATCAGAATTGACGTAGGAGCATGATCTACGGCAATTCTGAGAGTTCTGTGCGTAGAGAACTCTAATAATTGCCATAGATCACTCCCCTGCGCCAATTCTGATTGCCTGCAGGACTTCAAACAGTGATTGTCATAAAGTAGTGTGCTTAAACCACTCCTGTAGCCCCTCCCCAGGTACACACGTATTATCATGTGCACAATAATTTTATTATATTTTATCTCACTCTCTCCCCGGCCGGTTCATGCATCCGGCAGCTGTGGTAGTATGCAATTGTGGACGCAAGACCAGATCAGGATGAACCCCATTCTCATCCTGATCTGACTGTGCCGCAAGTGTGAAGCCAGCCTAACTCATGTTTTTGAACACTATTAATTTGAACACAACCGTATTTAAATGGTGGTCTTCATCTTCAGTTGAGCTCACGTCTCTTGTTTTCATTTCTGAATGTGTTTCCTATTTTTGCTGTACTAACTCTCACTTTTAATATCCTTTGTTTTGCAGTAAAGTAATTGTGGAACGCTCATGACATCACAATGCCTCTCGCTGCTCCCATCATAAGTGGTATTCAGAAGCTAATACTCTATGAGACAAGAGCGGTGAGTTACGGTATACTACATTTTGTGAGTTTATCATTGTAGAGTGCACAATAGCAGCTGAGATCCATTAATTGTATATCCAGGTCTCGGCCCATAGTCAAATGTCCACGCTTGTGCATGCACTAAAGTGAACAAGTAAAGCCCTTTTTACATCTGTGCTTTGTTGCATTTTGCATGCATTACGATTGCACTGCGTTAGCGCATGCAAACGCATTTGAAACGCATTTGCAAATGCACCCATTGTATCCTTTGGGTGAACGCATGCAAATGCAAGGTGGGGTTGCGTTTGAACGCATGCATTAGTCCAAGCGTACAGGAAACATGTCTGGTGACATTTTCTGTGCGCTTTGACTAAGGCATGCGTCCGAATGCAACCCCACTTAGCACCTGCATTTGGGGTTGCGTTTCCCCATAGGATATAATGGGTGCGTTTGCAAATGCTTTTCAATTGCGTTTGCATTGCCTTTGCATGCGCTAACGCAATGCATGCAGTGCGCAACCCCCCTTAGATGTGAACCCGGCCTAACTGTCATGCTGTCAAATCTACAATGGATCCATGGCGATGCTGCTGCAAAATATATGCATGCATTGCAAAGGATCATAATTGGTATTGCACAGCATACTATGATTTCCACAGTGTTCCTGTTACATTGCTTATTAGAACTTTCACATATTTAGCCCAGTCATTGTCTTGTGTAAAAGCTATAGTAACATTGTGATACATTCTGAATCATCATTATCTCCTCATTGCATTATGGTTGTGTGTTTGTTGATTCCCATAGAGCTGAAATGATAAACCAAAGTTGGCTTTACAATGTTAAGAGTTAAAAAAAAAAAAAGAACATGTTAAGAGTTACTATATTCTGCTTTATTAGAGATGTTGGTTGTTTATGACATGGCCGGTGGGTGCATGAGTAATTATCAGACTCTCTCTCATGTGTCATTTTATTCCTAGAATCATCACATTTGCAGTGCACTTTTAAGTTTGTGGGAGATTTCATCTTTCAGTATGAAATTATAAGACAGAAATTCAGCTTTGTGTGGTTGCTCTTGCTTGGATCATACATTTTTCTATAAAGATGTGTATTGGTTGATGATGGGCGAACTCGAACTGTAGAGTTCAGGGTCCATACCGGACAACTAGTGTTCGGATACAGACCCCAAACTTCCCTGACACTTCTGTGTTAGTATTTGGGTTCGACTGAGGGGAAGTGGCTGTAAAAATAACTGCCATGACCAATAAATGGCTACAGAAGCCAGATGCCCTAACCGTGCATCAAGCATCTATGTTCACAGAGATTGGGGACCATGGGGGCATCTGGGTTAGAGCGCTGATTTAAAAGGAGAATATTGCCAGTATTGTTAAATATATATGTACCAGATTTAAGAGCAATAAATCTACATCTATCTGCCCGTTCATCCATCCATCTCAATTCTAGCAGTATAACATCCGATTCTGGCTGCTGCATAATTGTGGCTGGTTATACTGTTTTCTAAAACCATTGTTTAAAGGTTGACCCTGATGAAGGTGCCAGGATAGGTGCCGAAACGCGTTGATGGAATAAAGGAGATTGTTACTTTTGGAACCTTGCATTCCTCGTGGCTTCTTGAAACCTTGTACCCCTGGTGATTCCATTGAGGCAGCAGCGTGGACCGTGATACACCATCTTCCCAATATCTGAGCTTCTATCTCCAGCCACTTCTCTTGGCCTCTCACTGCTTTCAACCTCTGAGACACGCAAAGATGGTAACACTCTTGACCTGATCTTTGTCCGGCTCTGTTCAACCTCCTCAGATACCTCACTTCTTCCTCTCTCTGACCAAAACATTCTCTCTTTCATGATCACAGATCCTTGCCCAACCCAACACATTCCTATCTATCACACATCCAGAAATCTTCAGGCCATTAACCCTCATACACTCACAGACTCTCTACTCTCATCACTGTCCCCAATCTACTCCTTCATCTGTCTTGGCTGTGACTCACAACAATGACTCTCTCAGAAGCACCCTGGATCAAGTAGCACTCTTACCCTCAGAACCTCCAAACACAGAGTAAAACAACCCTGGCTCACATTGCAAACTCGATCTCACCAGCAATTTTCTAGGATTGACAAACGCCTGTGGAGGAAAACCCGCACACCAGAAAACTTCATCCACTATAAATTTATGCTAAGAATCTACAACTCTGCCCTAAACCTCGCCAAACAGATCTACTTCACCATCCTGATCTCACTATACAACAACCCAAACAAACTCTTCAGGACACCTTTCACTTTCTCCTCAGTCCTAAAGTGCAGGCCCCAATCGCTGACCTCTGTACTGATGATCTGGCATCTTACTTCACAGAGAAAATAGAAAACATTCTTAAAACATTTCATATTTACTCCATTATTACAGAAAACGTCTCTTGACCCATCCTGCACAAATAACTACAAAGACCAGTCTCCAATCTCCCTTCTCTTTCAAACTCTTGGAGCACCTGGTCTACTTCCGCCTTACCCATTACCTCTCCACTCACTCTCTTTTAGATCCGTTCCAGTCTGCTTTCCACCCCTTCACTCTACAGAAACTGCCCTTACCAAAGTGACCAATGACCCTCTGACAGCAAAACGTAATGGTGACCGATCTCTGCTTACTTTTCTTGATTTCTCCGCAACTTTTGACAATGTTGACCACCATCTCCTACTTGCTATGGTGCACTCCATCATCATAAAGGACAGGGCTCTCTCCTGGTTCTCTTCTTATCTTTCTGACTGCTTTTTCAGTATATCTTTTGCTGTTTCCACTTGCCCTCTTCCTCTCACTATTTGAATCCCTCAGGGATTGGCCCTTGGCCCTCTTCTCTCTTTCTACACAGCCCCAGTTGGACAGACCATCAGCAGATTTGGCTTTCAGTACCATCGTTATGCCGATAACACTCAACTATACACTTCTTCCCCTGACCTTACCCCCACTGTACTAAAGAACACCAATGACTATCCAACAGCAGTTTCCAATATCATGTCCGCTCTCTATCTGAAATTCAACCTTTCCAAAAATGAACTACTTCTGTTCCTGCCCTCTGCTAACCTCCCTAAATCCGACATCTCCCTCTCAGTTTGCTGCACAACAATAACGCCAAGGCAGCAGGCTGGCTGTATTTGACACCGATCTTTCCTTCAACCCATGTATACAATCTCTCGCCGTCTCTTACTGCTTGCACCTGAAGACTCTATAATTCGCCCCTTTGTCACCATGGCAACAACAAAAACCCTCACTGTGGCCCTGATCCACTCCCACCTTGATTATTGTAATTCATTATTAATTGGCCTCCCCCTCACTAGGCTTTACATTTTCCAGTCCATCCTTAATGCAGCTGCCAGGGTCACCTATCTGGCTAACTGTTACCCGGGTGCTTCCGCTCTGTGCCAGTCATTGCCCTGGCTGCTTATACACTATAGGATCCAATTCAAATTCTCACCCACAAAGCTCTTCACAGTGCAGCACCTCCCTACATCTCCTCCCTCATTTCTATCACCCCACCTGTTCTCTTCACTCTGGAAGCAACTTTAGACTCACTTCTGCATTAATCTGAGCTTCCCACTTCCTTCTCCAAGACTTCTCCCGAGCTGCACCAATTCTCTGGAATGCTGTACTTGTAGAAATTAGGTCTATCCACAACTTACATAGTTTCAGGCGCTCCCTAAAAACACATCTATTTAGGACGGCCTATCATGGTCCCTAGTCAAAGTCACTAAGACATAGCCTATCCACTCCACAAGTCTTAAATGCATTACAAATAATGGCTGGTGGCCACGTATGCAACACTTATCTGTTAATTATGACTGTTGGTATATGAACCTCTGAATTGTTAATTGCTGTGGAATATGTTGATGCTATATAAATAAAGATTATTATTATTATTACATATCATGGACACATTGATAAGTTCATCTCAGAGCAAGAACATTTTTTTAAACATGTCCAATTGTGGAAATTATTATTATTGCAAGATCTATTGATTAAAATAAACTTTGTTACTTGAAAAACACGTCAGAAAGACCCACAAGCAAGCAACAATTAAAGTAATCAGAGGTAAAGGCTTGCAAAGCATCACAAAGGAGGAATCCACGTTTACTGACATCCAATGGCTTCCAGACTTCAGGCAGTCATTGCCTGCAAAGGATTCTTTACAAAGTATTAAAAAGGAACATTTTATTTTTGGTAAAGTTACTTTGTCAGATTATGGTTGTGCCCCTGAAATAAGGGTTTGTAGAAAAATGATTGCGTTTCAAAAGGATAATTTTGTTTCAACCCATTGATAAAACCTGAAAGTCTACACTTGCACTGCATCTCAGCTGTTTCATTGAAATAACAAATACTGGTATGTTGAGCACAAATCACTAAGATTTGGTTACTGTCCAAATATTTCTGGACCTAACTAACTATACAAGTAATAAAGGTATGTAACCCCCGGCGTTGCAAGCGACATCATTTCTGAAATGGAAGCTCGAGGATGAACCCCGAATGTTTCAAGTATTCAAAGAAGGAAGACTGGTGCCCGACAGAGGTGACAGGGTCTGACAATAGAGGGTCTTGGATGGAGTATGCCCAGCTACAGTCATATGTGGCTAAAACGGGACATGAGGGTAATTTTTCGGCATTATGGTCACCGTTTGAGACTGCGTACTCTCAGGAGATTTCCCCCACACATCTAGTCTCCTTAATATACTCTGTTTTAAATTGTAAATAGCCAGAGGATAAAGCTAAATATTTTGACAGATGGGAGACTGAGCTGGATGAGGAGCTGACGGGGGAGGACTGGAAAAGGGCCTGCCTGTTTACTCATAAGTTGTCAATGGCTTGTCTAGCGCCAGGAGAGAAATTTCAAAATTCTCTCCCGATGGTACCAGTGTCCCGTCAATCTACATGCGGCCTTCCCCTCCACTCCTGACAGCTGCTGGAGATGTGGAGCTTCTAGGGGGACTATGATACATATTTGGTGGGAGTGTAGAAGAATTCAGCCATTTTGGAAATTGTTTTTTGAGTTTTACAAGGCAATGAGTGGACAAGATCTAGTAGTGTCACCTGCAATGGCCCCGTTGTCAGTTCTTCCTGGATCTATAAAGTCCCAGATATCAGATTTACGCCGATTCTTATTGGCTGCGGCCAGGACAGTTGTTCCAAGACATTGGAAAACCTCTCACACTCCTACTCTAACTGAATGGTTGGAGGAAATGGGGAAAATCCGCAGAATGGAGGAGCTAACGGCAGAAGTCACCGATGCTAGGGATAAATACTTACGGGTATGGAGCTCTTGGGTCATATTTCTAGACACACCAAATTTTAGAGACATGTTTCGTAGGTAGCGAGTTGGTTCAATGAACCTTGATGGGTTGATTACCGGAGTTGATGGTGGGGGTGGTGGGGGTTCAGTGGGGGAGCCTTTTTCTTTGATCTATTTTCTTCCTAGTTCTTTCTATTCTTATTTTTCCTTTTCTTCTATGCCTTACTTACTCTTTCTTTCCTTCTTTTTCTGCTTCATTAAATAGCAAGATTCTAAAAACAGCTTATTCACTATATAAACAAAAGGAACGAACCTAATTGTGAGAACAAATGTAAGACATTCAAGATTTTAATGGAGAGAGGTTCCTAATCTGTGGAAGTTTGCGATATAAAAGAAGACGTTCATCATAGCTAATAGGTTCTACTATCTCAACGACTTAATTCTAGTAATTTTTGCAGATATACCTGGTGAAGACTTCATATAGGTTCTTTTTAGTTTGGAGCATTAGGGTATGTGCACATTGGACGGTTCTGCATCATTGCAGACCGTCAGAAAACCGGTGTAGAATTTCAGAAACTGAGATTCCTGACCTCAGCAGTGTCCATCGTTTTTTAAGCATTTTTTGAGCGGTTTTTGTGCGGTTTTATAGCGTTTATACAGCGTTTTGTCGGCGGTTTTCTGGCGGTTGTTCTTGGCGTTTTTAAGACTGTTTTTTGTGCACTTGTAAGCTAGAACCACTGGAAAAACGCTCAAAAGAAGTCACATGCTCTATCTTTGAAAACCGGTGGAAAACCGGTGAAGAAAGTGGAATGGAGAAAAAAAAAACGTTCTAATGTACACAGCGTTTTCTGAAATCCATTGACTAGCATGTTAATCCAACCGGTGGTTAGAATTAACATAAATTAACATAAAACTCAGCGGAAAACGCCGGCGGAAAACGCTAAAAAACAGCCCACAAAACGTCCAATGTGCACATACCCTTATACTGTTCATAGAGAGATTCAGTATCAACATTTTGTATTGACATTTGGTCCTAATTTGATATGTTCTGTTACTATTAGGAGATATGTTGTCTCCAACTTTTTGTAATTCTTTGTAATCCCTTGTCCCTTTACCGTTTTGCAATAAAATCAGATTGGACATAAAGGTATGTAACAACAATAGGTATAGGGCAGATGAGGTCTACTATAAATAAAAAAGTTTTGGCTTTGAACTAAGAGCATATTGCTGAGAAAAAAAATAACAAAATTAGGTCAGCATTTACCAGAAAACTGTGTCGATGATGGTTGTAGTTAGAAGATTAAGTATGGTTGTTCAGAGTTCCATGGAGCTTTTAAGTTTATCAAATAGCACTTGCAGTAAAATGAAAAGAGCATATCCTTATTACATCAGGGAAGTTTATCAACAGAGAACACACATCATTTCACACTGATATACACTCAGCACAAAGTGTTTTAGTCCTCACATGATGTATTAAAGCTAGAAGAAGAGTAGGCGAATAAAAGAGATCCTTCCTCTAATTTAGGTACAATATAGGAAGTGAAAAAGGTGGAAGCTAAAGATAAATTCTAGATAAAACTGTAGGAAAATATATACCATAAACGTTTTGCGCACATGCATTTTTTTCAGGCGGATCCTATCTGGAAACCACCAAAAAAACAAAAAAAAAAAAAAAAAAGTGCTAAATCAAATGCCAAAATAAATGAACGGAAGTACATTGGTGTCAAAACCATTGGTTGTGCACATGATCCTTCATTTTGAACTTCCTTTAAAGGGAACCTGTCACTCCCTTTGGGCATATTAAACTGTGCCCACCAGTTAATGATAATGTAATTTGGATTCTTGTAACCCCCTCTATGTGCCCAGACGTCCCCCTCATACCTGAGAAATCAACTTTTTATTCTATCCCGCACTGCAACCTATTAGGTCCGGGAGGTCTGCTCTCTGGACACGGTGGATTAGGTCCTCGCTACCACCTGACTGCAAAACCCACCTTGCATGTTCAAAATTGCCCCCCCCTCCTGTGGACGGCCGCTGAGTGAGAGGCGCACCCGCGCGCCTGCACATTGGAGCTGGTCACTGTGCTCCAATGAAGATAGTGTCAAAGTATCGTGAGACTTTGGCACTGTATTGAAGATACAGTACCAAAGTCTCACAAGATTTGTGAAGTCTCGCAAGGCTTCAGCACTATTTACAATGGAGCACAGTGACCTACTCCACTGCACAGGCGCGAGTGTGCCTGTCACTCTGCAGCCGTCAACAGGAGGGGGCGGCAATTTTGAACATGCAAGGTGGGTTTTACAGTCGGGGTGGCGATGACCTAATCCACCGGGAACAGAGAGTATACCTCCCAGACCTAATAGGATGCAGCACAGGACAGAATAAAAGTTAATTTTTCAGGTTTGTGGGGGACATCTGGGCATATAGAGGGGTTACTAGAACCCCATTTACATTATGTTTAACCTGGTGGGTACAGTTTAAAATGCCCAAAGGGGGTGACAGGTTCCCTTTAATTGCTTCAGGCTTCCAAAATTGTGAAATGACCAAATGAAACTTTAGGAAAAATGTCACCGGCATTTTCCTATAGGTTTTGTAGCAGTAAAAACTCAGCAGGGCTGCTAGCATCTAAAAGAACTTATGTACACATACCCCAAAGGGAGTTTTTCATGACTGTGATATTGATGACCTATCTTGAGGCTAAGTCATCCATGTCAAATCACTGGGGATTTGACAACTTGCACTTCACTGATTAGCTTTTATCTGCTCTGGTGTAAATTGTATATGGAGCTTTGACCTGCATAACCTGTTAAGTGTTTATACCAATGAACAGTGGCTATTCTTTCGAATCGGAGCTGAACGCAGGATAGTCCTTGCATAGCATATAACAAAGCTATTCTCTTCAGTCAGTGTATTCTTAAAGGGAACCTGTTAGGCTGTTTATGCCCCTTCCACAGCTATCACTGTCTGCACCTGCAACTTCATAATGCTATTCTAATCATCCCTGTCTGAGCTCATGGTGTAATGTGAAAGGTGAAAAAAAGCATTTATACACTTACATTTTCTTATGTAAATGAGGCAGTCAGTCTCCAGCTTGGAGGATGTAGTCTATCTGGCAGGTTAATAGTTAACTCACTATTAACTTCTCTGGTCATAAGGACCTGTGTGATGTAACAATCATGTAACCATAGTGGGTGGAGCTAAGCAAGCCAAATCATTATTTGCTATGAAGACTTAGCTCCGTCTATTGTAGTCACATGATTGTGACATCACATCAGGTCTCGCAGCATGTTCTGAAATTTGGCTGAAATGTTTTTTTGTTTTTTTTTTGGTAAATCAGATTTTATTGATAAGAATAATCAATGTCAACAGTGAGATAAAAACACAGCAACACAATATTACCTTTGATCTGCTCCTAAGTCACAATATAACTGTAAACAGACAATAGAATTGAGCAGAATAGGTAAAGTGGGTAAAGTCTAACAGACCCACAAGCTATTTGTATAACAAAACGGGGTTAGTACCGTTAATTACTATAAAGAAAAGAACAGAAAGAGAGAAGAAAAAAGATAGAAGAAGTATAGGACGTAGAGAGTGGACAAAGTAGACAGACCCTGCATAACCTAGGATATATGAGAGTGAATTATCCTCTGAATATGTTTTAAATTTGCTCACATGTTCTCGCCAGCCCCTGAGAGCCACGCCTGCAACTCTACAGTCTCCCGATACAGTATCCAGGGGGACCATATTTTACAGTGTCTGTCAATGGATTGGGGATCAAACATCGAGAAGTTGATTAATTCTTCTAATCTGCACACTTTATTCAACTCCTTTATCAAGTCCAGACGCGAGGGACATACTGTTTGCTTCCAATGAGTTGAGATTAGGTGTCTCGCAGCAGTTAGAAAATGTCTCAATAAACCTTTCTTGAATTTGGATAAAGACATATTTGAACAGTTCAGCAAAGCCAATTCCGGCGTCAGTGTAATACACTCAGACGTGATTTTCTGATAAAGATCCGCTAACCCGGCCCAGAACACATTAATGAGTGGACAACTCCACCAGATATGGATATAGGAACCCACTCCCCCACATCCCCTCCAACACAATGGTGACGATTCTGGGTAGATTCTATTTACGTCCGCCGGACATCTGTATCACCTCGCCACCACCCTGTAATTTCTATCCTGAGCATCAGCCGAGACAGAAGCTTTGTTGGAGAAGGTATATATGTTCTCCCACTCGTGTGGGGAAAGAGGTCTCTCCAGGTCTGACTCCCACCTGCGCACAAAAGGAAGGTCCTGTGATGCGCTCTCTATTTCAGTGCCACGAAACCAGTTATATAAGACTGAAACCGCATACTCCAGGGGTTCACCTCCCCTGCATCTCTGCTCAAACACAGTTAAAGGACGAAATACTGAGTCCTGTTTAAGCGATTTTATATAACTCACTAATCTGGCATGTAGTAACCAGGAATCACCTGGTGGTTCCTCACCTGGGTACAGGGCAGGTAGGGCTTTAAACCGACAGGTGACACATAATTGGATATTGTAGGGTATTGACTTTTCGGAATGTTCAGAAAAAGAGTCCTACCCTCCTCCACCGGAAAGCTAGGATTCCTGTAAATGGGCGTCATGGGGCCCGACCAAGTCGTTAGATGTAGGTGTGGATTACGACGATGAAGGAAAAAATGCAATTGGGAGGTGATGAACGGGGTACCCCTAGGCGTAGTCAAACCCTCCCACCACACCAGGGCCTGAGGAGGACTAACCGAGAACAGAGTCTCAGCCTCCACCCACCGCTTCTTATCTGTTTGCCTGAACAGGTCCAAAATGCATCTCCCCAGGGTGGCTGAGTGATAAGTTGGAAAATCTGGTAACCCCAAGCCCCCCCTTTTTATTGGTCTACATAAAGTGCGGAAAGAGATCCTTGGCCGTTTATGAGACCAAATAAAGTTCAGTATTTTAGATTTTAATCTTGAAAAGTAGGCCGCAGGAAGCCTAAGGGGGATCGTTTGGAAATAGTAAAGAATACGTGGGAGGAGGTTCATCCCCACCGCGTGAATTCTTCCTAGCCATGAAAGAGGCAATTTGTTCCACTTAACCAGGTCTGTCTCTAAGCGAGACATCATTGGGAGGAAATTAATTTTATAAAGTTCTGCAGGATCACGGGTTAATTTGATGCCCAGGTAAGGTAGAGACTCTCCTGACCACTTCAATGAGAAATCTTCCTTCAAAAGTTGGGATACCAGGTGAGGGAGCGATACGTTTAACAGCTGTGACTTGGACATGTTGATTTTTAGGTTGCTTAAGAGGCCGTATTTACCTAGTTCCAACATAATGTTTGGGATGCTGATCAGGGGGATGGTGATATATAGAAGGAGATCATCAGCAAAGAGAGCTACTTTGTGCTCTCTCGCTCCCCCCCAACTCCCTATATAGAGGGGTTGCCCCTGAGCGAGGAGGCCAACAACTCCATACAGATTATGTATAGAAAGGGAGACAGAGGACAACCCTGTCTAGTACCATTCTTAATTGTAAAAGGCTCAGACAGGGCGCCATTTACTCGGATACGTGCTGTAGGGTTGGTATAAAGAGCGTTGATACAGTGGAGAGTGGGTTCTGATAGTCCCAGATATCGTAGAGACTCCATCATGAACACCCAGTGTACCCTGTCGAACGCCTTCTCTGCGTCCAATGACAGGATACACATGGGTAATCCACGTCTCCTAGCTCCATCTATTAGAGCGATGGATCTGATGGTGTTGTCCCTCGCCTCCCGCCCAGGGACAAAACCCACCTGATCAGCATTAATCAAGTCTGGGAGATAAATTTTAAGTCTATTCGCTAGCAATTTAGAATAAACCTTAATGTCTATATTGATTAGGGATATAGGACGGTAATTCTCATAAAGAGAGGCATCTTTGTCTGGCTTTGGGATGACAACAACATGCGCCATCAGTGCCTGCGGAGGAAAGAATTCACCGCCAGCAACTTCATTACAGACCTCTAGAAATTTAGGGGCCAACAACTTCTGAAACCTCTTATAAAAGCTGACGGAAAATCCGTCAGGGCCTGGGCATTTACCCACTTTCAAGGATTTGATACAATCCTCGATTTCATCAATCGAGAACTGTCTGGCCAACGCATCTATAGCGGACTGCGACATAGTAGGCATCCCACATCCTCTTAGATATGAGACCATTTTATCTTTCAGAAGAGGTTGCGGCATATCCTTGTAAGGTCCTTTCAGATTGTTTAAATCAGAATAAAACTGACGGAAACCTGCCAGGATGTCTCTCGTTCTGTGAACCACCCTCCCTGCTGAGTCTCTCATGTGTAGTATCGTAGACCTGTTCTCTCTACGATTGAGAGCTCTAGCGAGCAGCTTACCCCTTTTGTTACCTAAGTAGTAAAAATGGGAGCTGAGCCTATTCTGGAATAACCGGTCCTTTACGTCTAATATGTTTAAGAGTTTATGTCTGGCAGTAGAGAGGGAAGAGAGTGTCTCTGGAGAAGAATCTATCTTATGCTGGGCCTCAAGGGTGGAGATCAATTTCAACAAATGGTTTATTTCAGTGGCTCTAGATTTTTTTAAGCCGTGAGCCATGAGAGATGAAGAGCCCTCTGAGGACGCACTTGAGAGCCTCCCATTTTACCGGTTTAGGGGTAGGGTCGGTCTCATGAACCCCGTAAAAGTCAGAAATGGCCTTTTCAATATCTGCGACACACGTGGGGTCACGTAATAGATTCTCATTTAGGCGTCAGGAGTATTCCCAAGGTGTGTCCGCACAAAGACCCAAAGAGAGGTATACTGGAGCATGGTCTGAAAGTAGAATATTGTCTATATCTGAACGCAGGTGGGAATCTAAAAGAGAATGGGATATATAGAATCTGTCAATTCTAGAATAGCAGGATAACAATTCTCCCCAGTGATAATTTCTTTCCCACCTCACTTAGGGAGAGAGGATTAGATCATTCATTATAGCTGAACTAATGTTAAGAGGTTAAAACTTAACTTTTAATGGATTACTTAAAAGACTAGAACGTCTCACAAACTATACATATAAAAATCATACAGTGCCCAAGTGTCACACTATCTAAAAAACTCCGTTATCATACTAAGAGCTATGATTCATTCAAAGGTGTTATCCACAGACCTCAACCTGCCCTTCATTATAGTTCACCTTCAAACCTTATGTCAGTTACAGATATGCTGGTGTCACTTTTTTTACACCCTATATCAGCTGGCACATACCCCTGCATATGGAAATCAACAAAGCCCACTTCCCCTTTATATAGGAAAGGTCTCACCAGCTTCTTTCCATCAGAGCAGGAAACAATTAGAGTTACTTCATTTCAGGAGGTCCTTTTGCTAGTGACAGCCTGATGTTGAACTCTCAGTATAAATCATGTATCACCACCATGCTCCACTCCCTACGCGTTTCGGATTTACAATCCTCATCAGGGTATGTGTGGCTCAGTTCTCAATGGGGTCCTAATACTAGGTGCCCCTTCTGATGGCATATGTCTCTGCAAATAAGACATTAGATGTTACTTTCTCTTAGCTATGTCATTTGGTGCAAAGCACCGAAACTTACATATATAGTACCAGTCCCCCCTGGGTGCTATAGCCCCCTGGGTACTTGCCCAGCATAGCTCAGTGGTCTGTATGTGAAGAACGACGCCGCGGCCGCCCTGCAGCCTTTTATGACCGTGTCTCCCGGTCGTCAGGCGTTCCCCGCCCCCGGAAATGACGCGCGCATCATTCCGCGACGTCACTTCCGGTCCGGCGCTTCCACACCTCCTTCCCAGTCCACCCTCAGTGGTGGGAGGAATCTAGGGCTTGTTGATTCCTCCCCTGGGTTATGAGGTCATTAGGAGGGGCAGGTTCTTTATCAGAACCATATTTCTCCTAGTATAGGAGTATCTGTCATTACATATATACTACCTATTATCCAAAATAAAGCGCATGCAGTGGTTTCCAATCATTTATGTTACTCCTTTGTTATACTAGAACAGAAATTAGTTATTTTGGCACTTTTTTAGATATCTTCCCTAGATGGAGCCTGTTATAGCGTTCTCATGATGATTTTTAACATGATCAGCACTAACTCCATAGGGGCAGACATATCACGTATTTTAGACACAAGCTGGTAAAATCAGGGTTTTAGTTGGTTTTATCTTTTTCTCAGGTATTAGGGGAATCATACTACTTCCAGGGAGATTTCCGTTTTTTCGTTTTTTTTTTTTTTCCCCCCCCCCCGTTTTTTTTATACTACTTTAGAATATGGGAAGACAGGTTAGATCAAGTTAGGACAGATCATTAAAAGGGATAGGCAGGATTTATTGTGAACCTATATCTCCCTATATTTTCCCCTCTGTCCCTGCCTACTTGCGGAGGTTGGCACCCTAAAGTACCCCCTCCCCGCCCGTGGCGCCCCCGCTCATCGTTTGAATGAATCAAAGCTCCTAGTATGATAACAGAGTTTTTTAGATAGTGTGACACTTGGGTACTGTATGATTTTTATATGTATAGTTTTGTGAGACGTTCTAGTCTTTTAAGTAATCCATTAAACGTTAAGTTTTAACCTCTTAACATTAGTTCAGCTAAAATGAACAATTCTAGAATAGTTGGAATGAACTGACGAGAAGTATGTATAGTCACGAACCTCTGGGTTCAGTGTACGCCAGGCATCTACCAGTGAGAGTCCCTCCCATTGCTTCCCCAGGTGGCGGAGAGATGGCACAGGCCGGCTGGACTTACCCGTCGATACATCTAGGAAAGGGTCAGCTGGATAGTTGAAATCACTACCCAAGATGATCCGGGCCGAGTCAGCGAAGTCACGTAAAGCCGATTTGAATCCCGCACCGAACTGTCGTATCCTCCTATTTGGAAAGTAAACATTTGCAATGACATAAGTACGATTTGATATTGATACCATGAGGAATATAAAACGACCCAATGGATCTATTTTTTGTTTCAATATAGAGGGAATAAATGACTTGTGAAATCCAATGGACACACCCTTTGATTTTGACTCAGGGTTGGTGCTATGGAACCACAGGGGGTAAAGGGGTGATTCGCATTTAGGCACCGACTCAGAGCGGAAGTGCGTTTCCTGAAGCATCAGGACATGTACCCGTCTTTTGTGAGCTGAATACAAGACCTGACGCCTCTTTTGTAGGACATTCAGCCCCCTCACATTGAAAGAGCAAAGTGTTAAATCAGCCATAATCATCAACTACCACAACTCTTGATATAAAAGCAAGGTCCACTTCGTCCATAAAAAAGAAGATAGGTAGGAAAAGATATAGAAAAGGAAAGAGAAAAGTTAGAGTAAGAGTAAAAGTTAGGTGCATATTATAGACCAACTGTATTACAAAAAACAAGAAACTCGTCTTGTGCAATTTAAGACAGAACATCAACTGTCTTGCACACATGGGGGATTTCGGGAGCCAAAGAGGTGGCCGCTCCTGCTTCCCGCTACATCCCAAAACCTATTTAACTAGTTAACTGATGTTCATCACCGCCGACTTTTGGCAATCAGGTCAACTGAACAAGGAAGGGTGGGGGGAGGGGAAGGGAAAAGAGGGGATAAGGGAAAGAGGAGGTGAGGGGAGGGAAGAGGTGGGGGAAGGAGGAAGGAAGAAAAGGGTTGTCTACAGAGAAGGAAAGGTTGGGGGAGGAAACAGGTATAGTTGGAAGAACAAGGATGAGGAGTCAAATTAAGGACCCAGGCCACAGTAATTCAAATCAACGTAGAGAAAAAGCCAAGGACTTTCAGGAGTTCGGGTTCGCCTGATTCCGGGGTCTTCGCCTATCTTGCCATCTGAGTGGAGGTGCAGGCAGATGATGGGACGGAGGGGAGATCAAAGGCATTCAGAAAAGCAGGAAGGTCACCAATTCTGTGGAACGAGGCTGATTTCCCATCTTTGTGGGCTAGTAATTGGAAGGGAAAGCCCCATCTGTATACAATGCCGTTAGCCTTGAGAAGGGTCAAAAGAGGTCTCAGACCCCTTCTTTGTTGCAAAGTGCGTTGCGCCAGATCCGGGAACAAAGTGACCTCAGCGTCCAGGAACTGAATGGGTCCTTGCTGCCTAGCCTCCTGCATAATAGCCTCTTTGGTGGTAAAATAATGCAGGCGGCAGATTACATCTCGTGGCCTGGAATCAGCAGATGGCTTAGGAGCCAGGGCTCTATGAACTCTGTCCATGACGATCGCTGAATCTATGGGGTCCCCCAGAATGGTGTTAAATAACTGCTGCACTTTTGATTTTAGGTCTATAGGAGAGATGGATTCAGGGAGGCCTCTGATATGCACATTGTTTCTCCTGTTCCTGTTCTCTATGTCTTCTTGACCATAAAGAATGTCCTCAATCATAGTGGTATGCTTCTCTAATAGCTCTCTGTGTGCCTGCAATTCAGATAATGCACCCTCCTGCACAGCCTCCACATCCTCTATACGTGCAGTAAATTCAGTTTTGAGGGTGTGCAGCTCTCTATATGAGCCCTCCAGCCTACTAGCCATCCTGTCCAAGTCCCTCTTTGTAGGGAGAAGTTTTAGAAGTTTACTTAGCTCAGGGGGGGGGGAAGATTCATAGCGTCTTCCATCTGGGCTGGGTCCTCATCAGAGTCCTGTTGCAGAGGAGTGAAGCGGCTGCCTTGGTCACTGGTTTCCCGCGCTCCATTTCCTCTGTGCTGGGAGGGCGCCGCCATCTTAGCTCCGCTGTGTGTATGGCTGGAGGAGCGGAGAAAGCGGTCTAAATTACCGCTATTGCTGGGGAGATCGGTGCCGGAGGCTCCCTATGTCTTCCTTGCTTTGCCCATATGAGTGGAGCCGGCGGTGAGGAGGTAAAAGTGGCGGTTTACGGGGAGTCAGGAGCGGAGCGGCTCAGACACGCGTCCTATTCCCTCATCAGCTGACCACGCCCCCTGAAATGTTAACTATTAACCTGCCAGACTGACTGCAGTCTCCAAGATGTAGGCTGTGCCTCATTTACATAAAATGTAAGTGTATAAATGCTTTTTTTCACCTTTAACATTACACTATTTGACAGGGATAATTAGAATCTAATATATAAAGCTGAATGTGTGTATGTGTGTATGTATCTATGTATGTGTGTATGTATATCCGAGATTGGCACCTACACCTTCGCAACTACAGACACAAAATTTTGCACAGTCACACGTCTGGACCCCGAGAGCGTCATAGACTATGTTGTGAGGTGAAATTTTAAACCTGTGCGTTCCTGTTCACCAAACAATTTTGCCCCCTTCTACATAATGGGGAAAAAGTGAATGGAAAAGTGTTGGAGGAAAATCGACAGTTGTCAGCTGTAGCCACAAAATTTTGCACAGTCACTCGTCTGGACCCTGGGAGCGTCATAGGCTATGTTGTGAGGCGAAATTTTAACCCTGCGCGTTCCAGTTCACTAAACAATTTTGCCCCTATCTACATAATGGGGAAAAAGTGACAGTTACCAGTTGACAGTTGTGAATGAGAGGGGCTTAATGACCGCGCCAAAGACTTAACAGCACATACTAGCATATAGTCACTTAGGTGGGGCCCCAACATGAGATATTCACCACGCACGGGACATGTATACACACCACACGCACACAATGAGTAACAGCAAGTGTATAGTCGCTAAGGTGCAGCCCCAACATTGGATACTCACCACACACCCGAACAAACACACACAAACCACAAAGAGACACACACAACACAGAGACACACACACACCCAAGGGAACACACACATCCTATAGCGACACATGCACTCACCCCACAGGGACACACACACACCACAAAGAGACACACACAACACAGAGACACACACACCCCACACAGACACCCGCCCCCCACAGGGACACACACACATACACACCCTATAGGGACACATGCACTCACCCCACAGGGAGAGACACACACACACCACAAAGAGACACACACAACAGAGACACACACCACACAGACCCCCCCCCCCCACAGGGACATACACACATACACATACCCTATAGGGACACATGCACTCACCCCACAGGGACACACACATACACACACCCCAGGGACACACACACCACACAGACACAGATGTGCACAAATCACCTCACACAACTCGCCTCATACGTGTGCTATCTTTAATTTCCAAAAATAAACATCTGATTAAGAACAGCCAATGTGCAACACATGTGCCATATAGGGAATTAAGGCAGATGTCAGTCACATGAGCTTTCTATTATGTGTATGTGTGAGGTAACATATACTGCCCGGCCAGGGGGAGGGTTTACTGTTGGCTGGAGATTTATTAGGCTGCCTATAGCAATCAATCACATTTATCACTATTTTCTTTCAGGTCATTAATATGTCACATTCAAATTCTATTTTGTTAGAGCTAACAGCAGTTATTTATTAACCCGGGCATACCCGGGTACTACAGCTAGCAGTATTATAAAGCTGCAGGTGCAGACAGTGATAGCTGAGGAGGCATAAACAGCCTGACAAGGTTCCCTTTAAGAATACCCTGACTGAACAGAATTGCTTTGTTATATGCTATGCAATGATTATCCTATGTTCAGCTCCAAATAGAAAGAATAGCTATTTTCACACATTGAGTATTTGGTGAGTTTTTTTACCTCAGTATTTGAAGCTAAAACCAGGACTTGGTATAAAATACAGAAATGGTGACATGTTTCTATTTTATCTTCCTTTGATATTGTTCCACTCCTAGTTTTGGCTTACAAATACTGTGGTAAAAAACTCATCAAATAGAGCTGGGAACTGATAACAACTCATGATATGGGTGTTGGAACTGCACTGATCTGATATTAATGAACTGTTAATATTACAGCGCAGGACAAGCCTTTAAAGAGAACCTGTCACCCCCTGGTGCTATGCTAACTGAATGCAGCACTGAATGCAGCGTGTCTGCTGCATTCAGGGAAGGGTCCCCCATATCTCTACTACCCCCTCTGTAAGCTGTTAAAAAGACTTTATAAAATGTACAGATAACGAGTTCAGAGGGACTAACTCAGTAATGAGTCATCGCTGTTGCTGGTGTCCTCCCCGCCTCCAGCCCTCTCTGTGCCACCTCCAGCCCTCTCTTGTTCAGCCACCTGTGTCATTGCTGAGGCCTGGAGGCGGGGAGGACACCAGCAGTGATGACACTTTACGGGAGGCTGAACAAGAGAGGGCTGGAGGCGGGGAGGTCACCAGCAACAGCGATGACTCATTAATTAGTAAGGCCCTCCGGACTCCTTATCTTTACACTTTATATAGTCTTTTTAACAGCTTACCGGGGGTCTAGAGACATTGGGGCATTCAGTTAGCATAGCACCAGGGGGTGACAGGTCCTCTTTACAACAGAACTATCTAGACATTTTCTGGACTTTACTGGCTATCTTACTTTAAGGGCTTTGATTTATCAAGACCCATCAACTTTTCTTGCCAAACTTGATAAAAATCTTTATGAATCCGCAGTGTCTTATGACTGGCAGGCACTACCATGCGCCACAGCTGAAATGTTACTCCAATCCCTGACTGGAATAGTATTTCTGGCATAGGGAGCCCGCACAGCTTGTCGTTAATCAGATAAAGGCTACATTCACTCGTAGCGCTTTTTGCCACATTTTGCGACCGTGCAAAAAAGCGCCATAAAAAAACACAGTGCATTCACACACCGCATTTTTTTACGCGCAGGGGAGAAGTGATGTCGCAGAGGGGAGGAAGAATCCTGGTTCCTCCTCCCCTATGTGACATGTGTGAAAAGCCGTGTTTGATTTCGCAGTGTATAAATATACACTGCGAAATCTTAATAAAAGCAAGCAGATGTATTAAAAATAATAAACAATGATTACTTTCCCTTCCGACGGCTTGTTCGGGCTATCCGGAGCTGAGCCAAGCATACGTATGGAGCTGCCAGGACCTTCCGTGATGTCATGGGCGCTGAATGGCCTCTCACAGTCATGTGATATGTGACGTCAAATGACACACACATCACATGACCGTGAGCTGCCAATCAGCGCTCATGACGTCATGGAAGATCCTGGCAGCTCCATACCTGTGCTTGGCTTGGCTCCACGAACACCCGGCGGAGGATAAGTATTTAATTTTTATTATTTTTAACACATTTGGTTTACTTTCATTTGGGTTTCTCAATGTATATTATAATACATTGCAAAACCCAAATGGGGCGGTCACACATGTCACAGAGGGAAGGAGGAACAGGATTCTTCCTCCCTCTCTGTGACAACAGATGCAGCAGCGCCGACCCCTATGGGAGTAAACGCCGGCACTGCTGCGTAAAGAACTGTCAAGGCAATTCTTTTTACGCCCCTTTTTTTCCCATGAAAGCACTGCATACTTTTACGCAGTGTCTGTACAGCAAAGTGAATTTCACATTCACTTTGCCGGCAGACACAAGGCACATTGCGCATTATTGAAAAGCGCGCGCAAAAAAGCGCTCAAGAGTGCTCAAAAGTGTGCAATGTGTGAACGTAGCTAAACTGTGGACTCATGCCCCCTTCATGCCTCAGCTCTGTTCATTTTCGTGTAGCTGAAAGAAATTAATGAAAACAGCAAAAGTTCCGAACTATAAACTCACAATTGTGTCAAAAAATTGCATCTTTTTAATTCCTTCAAAACCTTGGTTTTTTTTTTTCATTTTTTTTCCTGTTACTAAGAGCCAAATGACGAAATTTGTAATTTTTTTTTTTTTGTTGAACCATCATTTTTATTGTTTTATACATATGCAGGTACAATTACATATATAACAATAAGAAAAATCATAAGTCAACATTAATATTGCATATTGTGTCATAACCGCTCAAAGTCGGCGGCAACTTAATATCAATAATTTAGAAAAAGATAACACCCCTTAAACCCACCCTCCTCCCTTCCTAGAGAACACCTCCTCAGTATTTGCAATTCTTCAATCTAACTAAAGGTTTCAAGATTAAATGCCACTTTTAATTTGTACACTTTAGTCTGCCCAGAGTACCTCTCAAGTCCTCCATGGCATACCAAGCTGAAGACCTATGAGGCATCATAAAAGTCCTAACTTCAGCATCAGTGAATTCTTGTTGAATGAACCGTCTCCATTTATGAAAACATTTTTGTGCTAGTTTGCTGGGGTTACGTAGTGCATCCATCGACTCAATTGCGAGAACATTCCGTAAAGAAGACTTAATTTGAGATAATTCAGGGGTCTATCGTTAAGCCAAAATTGAAGAAGGAGTCTCTTTGCCGTTATAGCAATATAATGAAATAATACATGCGGTTGTTCCCTCCCCATCAAGTCTCCATAGTAGTGGAAAAGCCATAGCATCGGGTTTAATCTTTCCAATCCCTCACACATTCCTCTCGCCCATTTTTCAACTGCTTTCCAAAACAGCTGAGAAGCAGGACAAGACCAAAGACCATGTTCCAGATCCGTCATGTGGGTCTTACATTTGGGGCAGTCCACCCATCTCTCCTGAGTAGCTGATGTCGGATGTATATTAAATGCCTGTACTGTCCCATGAATAATCCTAAATTGGGAGTCTCTCCATCTTTCGTTATGAATAAAGCGTCTGAAGGTCCCCCAACCCTCTAATATTTTCCGCGTGAGGTCATGGTCATCTACATGTTTTTTCCATTTAGTGAAGAGAGTCGCCCTCCTCGCTGGCCTCAAAACCAGTTGCAATTTAGCATAGAGAGAAGTAATGGATATATTCCCCTCATTCATGGCCAGCAAGTTAGACCATAAGTTGTCCCCGACCTCACCAGAAACATCTCTTAATCAAGAAAGTAGATAATGGTGTATCTGGCGGTACTGCATGGCTTGAAATCGAGGAAGGTTATAGGTATTTAGGACCTCATTTTCAGTCATCCACTTCCCCTCTCCCATGTTTATAAGGTCACCCATAGTCCTAATGCCTCTCTCTCTCCAAGCTGTGAAGAGCTGGTTTTCGCCACCTAACTGGACGGTGGGCACCTCCACGGATGGAGTATTTTTGACATTTTCCAGGATAAATTTAATTTTCTCCTCACCCTCTTCCAGGCCACGATCGTGTCTCTATAGATAACAGTGCCCTTAAGGGTCTTAGGCAGATAAGGCAGCGGTGAATGCAGCAAAGCTGACAGATCCCAGGGTTTAGCAAACTCTCCCTCTAAAGCCACATCGGAGTATCTGTTAATGCCCTTGATCCAGTCGAGAACATTATGTAAAATACACGCCAAATTGTAGCCACGGACAGCTGGGAGTTGAAGGCCTCCCTCAAAACACCAAGAGCCAGTCTGGGTTTTTTCCCCCTCCATAAGAATTTTGAAAAGGCTTTGTTCAGTTTAGTTAAATCTGTATGTTTTAACAGCATGGGGAGTAATTTTCTTTTTATGGTGCACACTACATCTGATAATTCTGATTTTCCCCCAGTGCGAGCTATTCAAACATTGCAAGCACCGAGTGTACCTGAGCACAGTGATGCCCTCTCCAGTCATTTCTGTACATAAAGCACCCGAACTTGAACATTTTTTAAAAGTCTGTGTTCGGTACGAACTCCGAACTTCAAAGTCCAGTTTTCTCACCCCTAGTTTTGTGAAAAAGATAGCACATCACTCTACTGTTTACTGAAAACACAATGAAGCCTATAAAGAAAAAAGCACAACACCTACAGTCAAATATGGAGGAAATTCAAATATTTTTGGGTTGTTTCACTGCATCTGGCATCGGGTGAAGGACATCATGAAATCTGAAGATTACCGAAGGATTTTGGGTCGCGATGTAGTGCGCAGTGTCAGAAAGCTGGGTTTCTGTCCTAGGTCATGGGTCTTCCAGCAGGACAATGACTCCAAACATATTTCAAGGAGCATCCAGAAATGGATGGAAACAAAGCTCTGAAGAGTTTTGAAGTGGAAGTAATGAGTCTGGATCTAAATCCATCGAACACCAATGGAGAGATCTTAAAATTGCTGTTGTGAGATGGCACCTTTTACATATCCGAGATCTGGAGCAGTATGCAAAAGAACAGTTGGTCTAAAACTCCAGCTGAGAGATGTAACTTTGTTGATGGTTGTGGGAAGTGATTGATTGCATTTATTTATTCCAAAGGGTGTTCAATAAAATACTAGGTTGAGGGTGGCAAAAATGTTGTCTGGCTCTTGGAGTGTTATGTGAAACTGTCCAATTTGCCTTTTTCTCTGTTTTTTTTGTGTTGTTCCAGTACACATAGGAAACACACTAGTGAATGACAAAGTGTGTAATTGCAATGAAAGAAATGCCACATTTTAATAATTCCGAGTGTGCCAGCACTTTTGTCCCTATCTGCATATGATTAAAACACTAGTGTGCACTTCTCCAGCCGGTGCCAGTTCTGGATCCCAGTACCTCCACTTCCAGATTGTGTTCAGTACGCAGTTAGTTCTTTGTGTCTGCTCATCCTGCTGTGTGCGGAGGGAGCCGGCTGACTGGGTTATTTCAATAGCTAATCAAGCTCTCCTTATATTATTTGTATGTTCTGTATGTTTACAGATACAGTACGTTTTACCTTTAAAGGGAACCTGTCAGCTAGTTTATGCCTCCCCAGCTATCACTGTCTGTAGCTGCAGCTTCATAATACTATTCTAATCATCCCTGTCTGAGCTCATGGTGTAATGTGAAAGGTGGAAAAAAAGCATTTAAACACTTACTTACCGTATATACTCATGTATAAGCCGACCCGTGTATAAGCCGACCCCCCTACTTTTGCCCCAAAACCTGGGAAAACCTATTGACTCGTGTATAAGCCGAGTCCCGAGTACAGTATACAGGACTCGGATTGTAAATTCGCTTAGAATCGCTCAGACTAGCTCAGAATCGCTCAGAATTGCTTGTCAACATCAGCCTATGTGACAGACTTAGTAGTTTTGGGGTTGTGTCTGCCTAAGCACCGCTCAGGTCCAGGGGCACAGAAGCTGCAGGGGCCATGCCTGCTCAAGCACTTCTCAGGTTCAGGGGTGCAGAGGCTGCAGGAGCCGTGTATGCTTAAACACTTCCCAGGTTTAGGGGAGCAGAAGCAGCAGGGGCCGTGCAAGCTCAAGCACTTATTAGGTAGTAGTCTCTGCAGGTGGAGGAGAGCTTTGAGTCTCTATACAGTGCAATATTCAAGGGTGCCCGCACACTCTGGGCCTGTGGTGCTAAACAGTGAAGTCTATCTCTGCCTCTGTTTTCCTCCCCGGGTCTGGGGCAGTGCACTATTATCAGGGTGGCCGTTAGTAGCAAGCCGGGGCATCAGGGACCCGCATCATAAAGCGCCGGGATATGCAGCTCCCTCGCTCCCGGTCACCAGTCTCTGCTCCTATGCCAAACAAGGGCTGCTCCCACCTTCCTGCTCCTGGCGCCACAGGCGTGCACTCACCCGGTGTCCCGTGTCGCAACGGCTCTCCTGCAGGGGCTCCGGTCGTCAGGGGGTCACGGTACCTCCGGGCGGCACGCTCCCGCTCCCTCCACATGGCCCGCTCCCGCCTCCGATTTTCCACTGCCTCCTCGGCCCCTAAGCAGTCACGCTCGAGCACCAGCTTCTCCCGCAGCACGGCCTCGTGGGTTGCTGACTGTCTGACTGGCTGGCTGGAATCGCTAAGACTCGCTCAGTATCACTAAGAATCACTCAGAATCGCTAAGACTCACTCCCTTATACAGTGACTCGCGTATAAGCCGAGGGGGGGACTTTTCAGCCCAATTTTTGGGCTGAAAAACTCGGCTTATACGCGAGTATATACGGTACATTTCCTTATGTAATGAGGCAGTCAGTCCCCAGCTTGGAGGACGGGGACTGTTTGGCATGTTAATAGTTAACATTTCAGCCTTGTGCTAGAACATGTTGGGAGACCTGATGTGATGTCACAACCATGTGACTACAATAGGCGGCGCTAAGTTCTCGTAGAACATAATACGTTTGCTGGCTTAGCTCCGCCCAATATGGTCACATGATCGTTACATCACACAGGTCCTTTAGCTATCCAAGTTAAAAGTGAGTTAACTATTATCCTGCCAGACATTCCCCTCCTCCAAGGTGGGGACTGAAATATAAGTGTATAAATGCTTTATGGTCACCTTTCACATTACACTTTGAGCTCAGGCAGGGATGATTAGACCTCTATTATAAAGCTGCAGCTACGGACAGTGATAGGTGGGGGGGCATAAGCCACCTGACAGGTTCCCTTTAAGATTCTGTTCATTAAAGACTTTGGGCCTGATTCATCATTGCATTTTCACCATTTTTTGGCATCAATACCTCTCAATTAGTGACTTTTTGATTTGCAAGAAATCCATCAAATGATTGGAGCCTTTTTTTCAGTTTTATTTGTGGTTTTCTGATTTTTCACCAATTTCTAGATAGATTAATGAAATATTATTTTGTTTTTAAACAGTTGAAAAATTTGTCGCACCTCTACTCCATTCGTTACCTGGAGTGATTTTATGTGTGTCATGTATCTTGGAGCAAAACATGCAACTTTCCCTGCTAAAAAGTAGAAGAAACATCAAAGATGGGGAGGGAAGGCAATTGTGGGCTTTGTGCAAAATTCATGAATCGCGTTGCCCTGTTGTTAAATATGGTCAGAGAAAACCAGGAGTCAAAAAAGAAAAGTGACTTAAAGTGATCCTGAACCCACAAACTCACCCCCCCGCATCATATTATTTTTAGCCATCCCTTTTGCAGAAATAAATCGATTTTGTAAAGTAGAGAAAAGTTTATATTTACCTCGTCCTGTGTGAGTTCTCCGTTTCTGAGGAAGCCGCAATAGGCGGGCCTGTCTGCTGCTGCCTTTTAATTATGCACGCCTCTCTCTGCTTGCTGCCTTGGTAAGAGCCTGGCCGCGTCATGAAAGGGGTGGAGCTAAATTGCGTCATGCCAGTAGCCACGCCCCCTTTCATGACGCGGCCAGGCTCTTACCAAGGCAGCAAGCAGAGAGGGGCGTGCATAATTACAAGGAAGCAGCAGACAGGCGTGTCTATTGCGGCTTCCTCAGAAACAGAGAACTCACACAGGACGGATGTAAATATAACTTCTTTTCTACTTTACAAAATCGATTTTTTTCTGCAAAAGGGATGGCTAGAAATGATAAGAGGGGGTGCAGGGACAGGTAGAAAGATGCGGGGGGGGGGGGCAGTTTGTGGGGTCAGGATCACTTTAAAAAAATGCAAATGATGGTTTCGGGCGTTTTGTTCACCGCTGTGCTGAAGGCCACTTTCTGTTGCAGGTTCTGTCGAAATGTTATGGGAGAAAATTGATCAGCCTGCTGCTGTATGTTGTCCACTAAAAGCCTGAACGCCATGATTAGTGGTAACCGAGTGTAAATGTTATTATTCGCTATTTGCACGAATAGTACGGTATTCACAATACTTGTTACTCGGCGAGTATCGCTGGTGCTCGTGAGTGGTATGTCGATGATACAAATTGACAGCTCCCTTCAATACACAAAGTGAATTAGCACCCCAGGCAGAGCAGATTGAATATTAGGGTCTCTCTGGGGGGTACAGCAAGGTGTTGTATGCAGTAGAAATGCAAAAAAAACCACTCTCCTGCCCTGCCCTGGAAAGACTCGTTTTATAGCCGGATGTGTGTGGGCAGAGCCTATCACTAATTGACTAACATTGGACTTATTATTCAGACGAATATGCGAGTATTAAAAACTACTCGTTATCAGTATAGGGATAACGAATAATACGCCACTCTCTCATCACTAGCCATTATAGAAACATGACAGGCCCCTGGATAGTCAATTCTGTCCAGTGCTGTACTTTCATAGTTCTGCTATTAAGATGAAACCGAACAAGAGAAATTAAGAATTCAGCATAAGTATAATATGTGTTTCAACCCTTTGTATATACTTTTTATTGTGACTTAGTTCCTTATTTTCTGTGTTTGTCTATTTTATGTTTCATCACCATGAGTTAAACACCACAATATTGTATGTCTCTCCGTGAAATAATGCAGTGCGTTGGTGGTGGAATAAGGACTGACAAAAGATTTAATTGAAAGCCAGATCAGCTACTTGCAGCATCTGGAGTGCCGGTTTTGTTGATGGTCACACATTCGGCAGTTGCTAGGTTACAGTTATGATCTAGGAGAGTTGTCCAAACTGCTCATGAAGGCGTCTTTTCTAAAGCTCCGGAGGAGTCTGGGGATGTGATGAAATTCATTCACATGAATTTTATTGGGATATACGGTAGTCTTCAATTACTGCACACCTGTCCTGGAGCCTCGCTGGGATCTGTGCCTGTTTTGTTTCTACACAAGTCACTAATCTTTCCTTGAGCCTATGGAAAAAATTATACATCTAATAATATAGCAAGTATGAGAGTGCAAATTGATAAAATACAGTACATTCCCTGTAACTGAAAAGGAATTAGTCACCAGCTTTATGCTGCATAAAGTGGGATAAGCTTCCTGTGCGATTACCGTATATACTCGTGTATAAGCCGACCCGTGTATAAGCCGACCCCCCTACTTTTGCCCCAAAAATCTGGAAAAACCTATTGACTCGTGTATAAGCCGAGGGTGGACCTCAGCACAGGTATATAGCCCCCAGCAGTGTGGTATACAGGCCCCCCCAGTGGTAGTACATAGGAGCCCCAGCAGCCCCAGTGGTAGTATATAGGAGCCCCAGCAGCCCCAGTGGTAGTATATAGGAGCCCCAGCAGCCCCAGTGGTAGTATATAGGAGCCCCAGCAGTATACAGGCAGCCCCAGCAGTATACAGGAAGCCCCAGCAGTATACAGGAAGCCCCAGCAGTATACAGGCAGCCCCAGCAGTATACAGGAAGCCCCAGCAGTATACAGGCAGCCCCAGCAGTATACAGGAAGCCCCAGCAGTATACAGGAAGCCCCAGCAGTATACAGGAAGCCCCAGCAGTATACAGGCAGCCCCAGCAGTATACAGGCAGCCCCAGCAGTATACAGGCAGCCCCAGCAGTATACAGGCAGCCCCAGCAGTATACAGGCAGCCCCAGCAGTATACAGAGCCCAGTATACAGGCAGCCCCAGCAGTATACAGGCAGCCCCAGCAGTATACAGGCAGCCCCAGCAGTATACAGGAAGCCCCAGCAGTATACAGGCAGCCCCAGCAGTATACAGGAAGCCCCAGCAGTATACAGGCAGCCCCAGCAGTATACAGGCAGCCCCAGCAGTATACAGGAAGCCCCAGCAGTATACAGGCAGCCCCAGCAGTATACAGGCAGCCCCAGCAGTATACAGGCAGCCCCAGCAGTATACAGGCAGCCCCAGCAGTATACAGGCAGCCCCAGCAGTATACAGGCAGCCCCAGCAGTGTATACAGCCCCAGTGGTAGTATATTGCAGCCCCGCGGTAGTATACAGCAGCCCCCGTAATCCAGGGCCCCCCCAGCCTCTCTCCGGTCACCTGGAAAGGAAACTATACTTATCAGTGTCCGCTGTCCGCGCCCGCTCGCATCTGCCGACATCGCGATCCTCCATCTTCATGCGGCGTCTTCCTGTTTCCTGTGCGCGTCGCAAGGAATGACGTCATTGCTGCGACGAGCACAGAAACAGGAAGACGCCGCATGAAGATGGAGGATCGCGATGTCGGCAGATGCGAGCGGGCGCGGACAGCGGACACTGATAAGTATAGTTTCCTTTCCAGGTGACCGGAGAGAGGCTGGGGGGGCCCTGGATTACGGGGGCTGCTGTATACCGATGTATACACCGGTATGTACCGATGTATACATCGGTATACAGCACTGACTCGCGTATAAGCCGAGGGGGGTACTTTTCAGCCCAATTTTTGGGCTGAAAAACTCGGCTTATACGCGAGTATATACGGTACTATGACTCCCAGTCATATTTACGGTCATTACGGAAGTGGCATAACTTAGCTACACTAAGGCCTGCTTCAGATCACGTGTTTTGCCTGTCCGTGGGGATCATGTTTTTTGCAGGACCACACGGACAGGAACGGATTTTTAACTCTGGATGCCATTTCTGTGTACGGATCCGGGATTTTAAGGGATCCGGACACAAAAAGAGCTGGGAGGAGCCGAGCCTGCAAAACACAGGCAACGGATCAAAAATGCCAAGTGTGAACATAGCCTTGATCTTCTGCTCTTTCTGTGATTTTTAGCCTGGGGGGCGGTCCTATCAGTTACTGACAGCGATCCCTGTATTCCAATTTAGGCCTCATTCAGACATCAGTATTTTTGACAAATGAGAAAAACTGACTTTCATGAGCATTTTCCAGCAGAGTGTCATCAGTTTGGTCAGCGTCTCATCAGTCTTTTTTTACTGATGAGAAAAAACAAAGAAATTTTCCACCTGTTCCTATCTGTCATTGAAAAATGTGTAGGTCACAGATTTGTCCAGAGAGGGACTTGTTTGAGTTGGATTTCAGTTCTTCCTTGACAATGGCCAGTTTTTTAGTTAATGTTATAGTTACGCTTCCAATGTATTGTGCCGTTTGTTTTCCCCCTACTGGATAAGCGGGCACACATGCAACCTTTGGGCTACAACTCAAAGACCTTAATGGATTCTGACTTTCATGGACTTTCCACCATTTTAAGAGTCTGTGTGCTGACCCCTGTGGGATTGTCATTATATACTATGTATATTCAGGTGTTTGTGTTTGAGACATAGTCTGTGTTACAGTAAAAATTTTCATAATTCTCTCCTTGTGTGATGGCCTGTTTCTGCAAACAGGTATGATACTGCCATACAGAGACTGGTCAACAAGCCACAGGCATCTTGATTGATGGTCTGAGGTATGGAAATGCTAGACACTACACACACTACTGTAGAAAAGGGTTGGCCAAGTGCAGTCCTCAAGGGCTGCAAAAAGTGTTTGTTTTCAGGATTTCCTTAGCATTGCACAAGGTCCTGGAATCAGCACCTCTGCAGGTGATGAAATTAGTACCTGTGCAAAGCTAAGGAAATCCGGAAAACCTGCACTGTTTTCAGACCTTGAGGACTGCAGTGGGTTACCCTATCCCTAGAAGTCACTGGGCGTAGCAAGTGGGAACGAGGAATCCTCAAGCCCTTTCACCAAAATTGCGGTTCTCCCTGGACCCTCTTAGGCCTTGTGATTTATGGTGTGTTGTTTGATGCTTTTTTTTACACAGATTTTGAGAATGTTTATCCTAAAGCCAGCAAAGTCTTTGACAGGTCAGAAGGTACAGTGCACCTGTCCTATTAATGGATATGTTAGGACTTATGCACATAGCTTGACCATACCTGGTAGGCATCTAACAGACACTGTCAGAAGTATTTCTCTGTGTGTAAATAAGAAAAGCACAGGAACAAACACTATTAGGCATTATGGTCCAACAGCATTGTTAAAAAGAACCTGTCATGTAAATAAAGCTACCGTATATACTCGTGTATAAGCCGACCCGTGTATAAGCCGACCCCCTACTTTTGCCCCCAAAACCTGGGAAAACCTATTGACTCGTGTATAAGCCGAGGGTGGACCCCAGCACAGGTATACAGCCCCCAGCAGTGTGGTATATAGCAGCCCCAGGGGTATATACAGCACCCCCAGTGGTAGTATACAGCAGCAGCCCTAGTGGTATATACAGCAGCTGCCCCAGTGGTTACTATACAGCAGCCCAGAGGTAGTATACAGCAGCCCCAGAGGTATATACATCCCCATAGGTATATACAGCAGCCCTTAGGTAGTATACAGCAGCCGCAGTGGTGTATACAGCAGCCCCAGAGGTATATACAGCCCCATAGGTATATACAGCAGCCCTTAGGTAGTATACAGCAGCCCCAGTGGTGTATACAGCAGCCCCAGAGGTATATACAGCCCCAGAGGTATATACAGCCCCAGAGGTATATACAGCAGCCCTTAGGTAGTATACAGCAGCCCCAGTGGTGTATACAGCAGCCCCAGAGGTAGTATACAGCAGCCCCAGAGGTATATACAGCAGCCCTTAGGTAGTATACAGCAGCCCCAGTGGTGTATACAGCAGCCCCAGTGGTAGTATACAGCAGCCCCAGAGGTAGTATACAGCAGCCCAGAGGTATATACAGCAGCCCTTAGGTAGTATACAGCAGCAGCCCCAGGGGTGTATACAGCAGCAGCCCCAGGGGTGTAGACAGGAGCAGCCCCAGAGGTATACAGGCCCCCCATCAAGATCCAGGGCCCCCCCCCCCTTGCACGGCAAACCTGTAAAGTAAAATCATACTTATCACTGTCCTCCTGTCGCGCTGTCCCGCTGCTGCCGACATCACGATCCCGGGCTTCATTCAATGTCTTCCGGTGGCTTCCTGTGGTCGCGGGCAATGACGTCAAACCCTGCTGCTGGGAGGAAAAAAACTTCAACACTCCCCCCTCCCCAGCAGAGTTTGGATGTCGGTCACGGGGGCAGCGCTGGCGCAGGTTCTGTTACCGCATTGAATGGCAGCTGTAACCGTGCCCCCACAAGTAACTGTTGTTCTTGTTTTTACAAAGATTATCTGACAATATCCATTTGGGAAGATGGTAATGAACTTTTAAGCTTTGTTTGACACATAAGATAGCCATGTGCTCTTCATCAGTGACTGTCCAGAAATTCTTTAATTGCCGAATGTTGGTGTATCATAGACTAAATGTGTGCCTTCATGATTTGTTTGCTTCTGAAATCATTTCTGGTGGCCTTTAGAAGATCTCCTAGTAGTGAGGCCTTCCACGTGCCTTTTCCTCAGGGGGTGTCACTTGGTGGTTCCGAGTGACTTTCTATACCCAGGTCTCTGTTGGCAGGGTGCGTGCTTTCACAATCATCACACTTCAGCAGAGATTATAATTAGCTTATCGTTTTCTTCTTCTGTCAACATTATTTGCAAGGGAATATATCTAACCTTCGCTCTAAACATCTGACATGTTGCTTAAATGTAAACTCTCAGCTTGAAGCCCAAGGCAATTAGACTTTCCAATTTGATAACTGCATATATAAAAACAAGCTTCATTAGTTGCCTGGCAACGTGCGCTAAGGCAGTTACCTAGAGAAATTCACCAATATTACTATGCTGAGCGCTTCTTAGATTCTTCACATTGAGATAATAGTCTCTGATACATCTATCCAAGTTCAAAACAATTATACATTTTCTGATCAAATTATTCCCCACATAATATTTAGGAGTTTTCAGTTGTATTACAAAATAGAATCCTTTGCTGATAATCAACTTCTTGTCTTACTGGACATTACTGACTGTGACATTTCATTACAATCATGCTTTGTATCCATCTGTTTCCCATTCCCCCTGGGATCTCAATATATTTTTATACTTTGCATATTTCATATGCTGATATTGATATTGAAAAAATTATGGCATCCTATTAAAGTTTTCATAATGTTTTTCCACCTTATCGGAGAGTGGTATGACGTAAGTGATAGAGACCCTGATTCCAGTCATGCATCACTTACTGGGCTGCATAGTATAACAAGAGATTGTCTCCAGATGGCTAGGTAACTTGCTATCATGAGGTCTTTCATATTTATGAGCTCTTCATAATGTTTTACCCCATACTAATTGGCAGTTTTCTGCCCATGCACAGAGTACAAAGAAAGAGACAATCAGTGTTGTTGGTGTGGGTACACAAACACTCTTTCCCCAATTTCATCAAGTAGAAAAAAAAATCTGAATTAGTCCAGTGGGAGGTCCCTAAACAATTTTCAGTCTTACAACGTATGAGGGGCATACACCATGTGCTGTAAGAGCAGGCACCCTGCAAGGAGACGGACCTGTTATGACCTTGGTGAGGTCATTAGAGCTCAGGATCCCAGGTCACACAGGAGTTAAAGTGTAACCATGGTTTACGTATTTATTAATATTGTAGAGCAAGTGATTATAATAAACTTTAAAGTATACTTCATAAGTGAAATCTGGAAGAAAACCTTTCAAAGTCTTCCAGAAGATGTCCCCACTAGGCTACTTCTAAACCTGACATATGCTCATTGTCAGGGAAATGTGTCTTCAGCTCCACACACTGAATAAAGCCATACAAGGGGAGGGGTGGGAGGCCTACACAGTGTTCACACTACAGCTGATCAGAGTCTCGGGTTACCTGACATGTTTGATCATCACAGATGACAGAGAAATCATTTTTTACTGGCAATGTATTTTCACAAGATTACTAGCAGGGGCGGACCTACCGCGGTGCAACTGCTTCAGCTGCCCCAGGGCACCGACCGATGAGGGGGGCCCGGGCCTCCAGCCGCGCCTGCAGACTGCGATAGTGTGTCAGAGGTCAGAGGATAGGTGAAGTGAAGGAAGCTTCCTGCTTCCCATGACTGATCCCGCCCCTCCTCTCAACTCCCTGATCTATAATGTCCTGGAGACGCAGACACCACCCCCACTCCTCACCTGGGACAGCAGCTCGTCACACCACTCCCGCTCCTCACTAGCGCCCCCCAACCCCGCAGCTCACCTGGGACAGCAGCTCGTCACACCACCCCCGCCCCTCACTAGCACTATCCATCCTTCCCCCCGCTCCTCACTTGGGAAAGCACCGGGGCCCGCCAGGCTCTAGTTCCACCACTGATGACTTGTATACGCTGTATACCAGCGAGCACGTGATCGGGAACATGAAAAACCGTCTCGATTACTAATCTCCAGAGTGTCAGCTACCCGACGCTGGGGGGCACTACATGCTTTTTCCCTTCTGGTGTATTAAAATGCCAGAAAGGAGGAGGCACCCTTAACTGCCACCGGTTTAATTTGATACGGTGGTCGTTAAGGGGGTTAAAGGGAACATGTTTACTGATACAGGCTGCCTTTTATGTTGGACTGGCAATTAGAAATAGGTAACATACTAAAGTCTGCAACTGAATCTACTGGTTCCTGTACAGACTAGAGATCCCAACCATACATTTCCTAGTTGTTCCTACATTAGCTGGAATAGCCCTGACCACAGACTAAATGATTGTGACTCAGAGCTATTCTGCCTGATCACCTGTGGATGGGTCCGACAAAATCACAGACAACACACGGACCATCCTAGTGGCATCCGTTTTATCAACTAATACATTATCATTCTGTAGCTCAGAAGACTGTAAAATGTTCCTATAAATGATTATACAGTAATAGCTGCTGAGAAAAAAAAAAGCATTGCATACGGATGTCACACGGACACCACTCGGATGTTATCTGAGAAAAAAACGCACACTCACACGCACAGCAGTTGCATGTCACACGGATCAAAAACTGGATGTCACTCGTCCTTCTCTCCTGGATGAGAAACGGTCTGATTTTTTTGATGCCAGTGTATCCTTACCCTAAAGAACATAAACAGCAGAGAGATGAGTTCTAGCTGACCTTCCACTGACTGGCATAAAGAAACGTTAGTATGGCTGGACATCCAAATGAGAATATCACCAGCAGGAAATACCAGCTGGCAGAAAATATTGAAAGATGGACACAAAAGGTGATTGGGTAAACAAATGTTAGCCTAACATTTAGCCTAATGTTAGCCTAATGGAACTAAAGTGAGGATGAGAGAAACGAACATGTAGAGGAAAGGAATATCTTCTGTGACTTTGGCGATAGAGAAGCCAATCAGAGAGACAGACTCAAGGGTTCAAATCCAGACGCATGAAACTACCCCATCCATTTTTGCTTCAAGGTTTTTTCTATTTTCCACCTCCTAAACCTAGGTGCGTATTATTGCACTAAAATTATGGTATTTATGTTCGTCTTTAAAGTGAATCTGTCACCTACATGAAGCACCCCAGGCAATCACTATCTGTCCCTGCACCTTCCTATTACTATTCTAACTATCCCTCTCTTTCCTAAATGTGTGGTGTGACTGTTTTATAAAATGTTTTTATAACTTGCTGGCTCGTATGTTAATGAAGCTGCCGGGACCGGGTCCCGCCCATTGCTTGCTCTGCGTGACTTTAGATGCAGAGGAGCATTGAGCGGCCGAGGAGGGGAGACACATAAAGGAGGTGGCACAGAGAGGGCTGAAGGCGGGGAGGATACCAGGGAACAGCGAGTACTCATTACTGAGTAAGTCCCTCTGGACCCGTTAACTGTACACTTTCTAAAGTGTTTTGTAAAACTTACAGGAGGACTAGAGACATGGGGGACCCCTTCCCTGAATGCAGCAGACACCAGGGCTGTGGAGTCGGTAAGCCACAGTTGCGACTCCGACTCCGACTCCTGGATTTTATCAGGTTCTAACTCCGACTCCTTCATAAATGGCCACGTCGTAACAATAAATTTACTGTTGTAAAATATTACCATCGTGCTTATTCAGTTTCTCACCATCATATAAGTAATCAGACCACTTAAAGCAAAAACTATATTTATTAGAATACAATTAGAATATGGCAAATAACTTTTATAAACTTTTCCAAACTGTAAGTAAATATGCAATAAACACTGTTATGCAGTTAATAAGAAATCTATAAATTTGTCCTCAGAAAAAGTATTGCCTCTGTCAGATCCTCCTTCATGGATGCCCTCAAATCTGATCTAATTAGAGAGCAGAGAACAACCTCTCTACACTAACTTGGGTTGGTGGCAAAGCAGTAGCCACTCGGGCAACATCTCTGACAATGTCAGGATACAGAGGAATCGCTTGTTGCACTGTTATTTTTGATGAACGGTCAAATTTCTCAATTTCTTTTAGTGCACATGAAAAATTCTGCTGAAATGTACTGTCTGTGCTCTTTGATTGGGATGACTCTTCTTCTATGCGGGAAAGGTTTGCACGGTCCTTGTGATCCAAATACTTTTCTAAATTAAATTCTTCATCAGTTGATGATGAGGGTGAAGATGTTGCAGGACGACCAAATTCTTCTTGTTCCTCCTGACTGTTCTGCAACCCTTTCATCCTTACTGCTATTTCAAACAGAGCTTCTTTTCCTTTTCTTAGCTGTTGATCATCTAGAAGAATCCGATGCATTGGGTCTACATAAACAGCTGCCAAAAGAATGTTATTTTGTAATAGTTGCTCCTCTCTCCATTTCATTGATGTAGCAATGCCACTTGCAATTAACCCTCCTCTTTGGGACAGGCGAAACATCAGGTTCTTCCACTCCTTTAAGAAAATACCTGGAGTTAAGTCCTCTGCTTGTAATTTTTTAGTCACTGTAAATGGGTGCTCTAGCAATTTTTCCAGCTCAGTCACCTGATTCCACTGACTTTCATTTAGCTTCAGTTGAGGGTTAGCCATGTCTACAAGAAAGGTTTTCAGTTCAACCAAGCGCTGAATCATTAAGTAAGTACTGCCCCATTGTGTGGCTTGATCAATAATTGCCCCTTTTCCAGCACGTCTCTTCAAAATTGAGTCAACTTTAGGGGTTCTGGCAACAGTAGCCAATTTTCTCACCTTTCTAATCAGTGCAGCAGCATGTCCTTCTTGCAGACTGTCTCTTATAGCCAGCTGTAGCGTATGCACAACACAGTGCATGTGATGAATGAAAGAACGCATTGACACAATTTCAACAAGATCATCTAAACTATCATGTTGCTGTTCATCTGAAGCAACTTCAGTTTGCTCCTCAGTTACAATACTGTGTTCCTCTATTTCAAACATTTCTGTGTCTGTGGACCAGAATGTTCTTCTTCACCATCATTACACTCATTCATTAGCTTAATACCGTGTTTCCCCGAAAGTAAGACCATGTCTTATATTTTTTTGGGGGCCAAAAGTGGCCCCCTGTCTTACTTTCGGGGGGGGGGGGGGGGTCTTATATTGGCAGCCCCAGCCACTCCAGCCTCCCATCCACACACACCCGCCCACCCATACACTTACAAACACATACACACACACGCACACACTTACAAACATACACACACACATACACACACGCACACACACATACAAATATACACACACACATACACTTACACACAAACATACACTTACAAACACACACATACACTTACAAACACACATACACTTACACACAAACATACACTTACAAACACACACATACAAACTGCTACTTACCAGCTCCCCTGGCCTTCAGTGTGGCTCCTTGCTGTCCCCCAGAGTGTCCAGGCTCCTCCAGTGTCCTTGCAGCTGCAGCCTCGCTGGTGCAGATAGGGTTAATCACAGCCTAACATGCTGTGTGCCCTTGCTGAATTCTGTCCAGCCTAACATCACAACAGCCCGGCTCGAGCTCTGATTGGCTCCCAGGAACCAGTGGGCGCAGCTAGATGACGAGCCCACGACGTCATCTGGCCGCGCCCACTGCTTCCTAGGAGCCAATCAGAGCTGGAGCCGGGCTGCTGTGACTTAAGGCTGGGCACACAGCATGTTCGGCTGTGATTAACCCTATCTGCACCAGCGCGGCTGCAGCTGCAAGGACACTGGAGGAGCCTGGACACACAGGGGGACAGGTACTGGCCTTATATTCCCCAGCGCCCCCCCCCCCGGCGGCCTTACTTTTGGGGGGGGCCTTATATTAACAGACCCCCCCCCGTTCCCCCTACCCTGCCTTACTTTCGGGGGGGTCTTAGTTTCAGGGAAACACGGTAGTACTTATATTTGAAGCATTGTCAGTTACGACAGAAAGAACTTGCTCTTTTTTAAGTTCATAGTCTTGCAGAACCTTTTCCACCAAGACCTGGAGAAACTCACTGGTGTGATGAGCTTTGGTTTCTTTTACTGCCAATGTCTTGGTAACTATTTAATTTTTGTCACAAACAAATCGGACATTGATGGCAAAATAGTTCACTCTGTGACGTGTCCAGGCATCCATTTTAAGAAACAGAAAGCGTCGCTTGAGAGTTTTTTTAAGTTCTTCCTTTTGTTTAAAATCATCTTCGATTACTAATTTTCTAATACTCTCTCTCTCTCCAGAGAAACACCAAGCTTGCTTACCATTTCCCCATTCAGACACATAATAACTGGTGGTGAAAATAATGAAATAGGCACGCTATCCTTTACAACAAGCTCTATGATCTGTTTTTTAAATGTATCTACTGTCATTGTCACAGTAACTTTGTCACTGACAAAATATATTGCAACTGATGACTGCAAAGTTCTCTGCTCCTTTGTTTGGCTGGGAGATCTGGGCACTGGTTCCTTGGTTTGGATGCAGTCTTTCTCTTCCACTGCTTTCAGTACTTCTGGATGAAAGCGCTGTAAATGTCTCTTTAGATTAGAAGCTCTGGTAGGAGCATTTTTATCTTTGCCTGAATATGCACTGATCTTGGCTTGACAGGATTTGTTTTCGTCTGGATCATTTGTCATACACTGACAGACATAATGTTTTCCATCTTGAGTGATGGTGAAATGTTCAAATACAGCTGATTTAATGTGATGCCTCTTTGACATTCTCAGGTTTTTAATTCTGCATTCACAATCCAAATGACAATTGTTTTTCCTAAAAACAATTGTACAAAATTATTGCCAGGTCGTACAACTGATATAGTGGTCAATAATACTGTTATTATTCCTCGTGTACTCACAGTTAACTGATGCAAAGTTTGTTGAAAGGACAATACTTCTTACAGTCTTCCTCTTCTGAGTAGCAGGCAGCTGTGAGATGCTTGGGAGATGAACACCTAGTATGATCTAGTCTAGACGAAGAGGAGCTTTACTACTAAGAATTTGCAACACATTTTCACTTTCAGTTTCATACATTGTAAGTAGGGGGGTTGGGGCAGCATGAGGTTAGCCAAGTATAAGATTAGAAGGGCAGTGGAGAACAGTGACACACAAGAAGTAAGAAATGTCTCTATCTCCAGCAGAACTGCTTATCACTGTTGTTCATAGTTTGATAGAACATATATATTTGAGTAACATTTATAAAATTCATATGAAAGTTCAATTATGAAATATTAATACATTTTTTTAAAGCTGGAGTCGGTACATTTCTACCGACTCCGACTCCAACCAAAACTAACTCCGACTCCACGACTCCGACTCCACAGCCCTGGCAGACACGCTGCATTCAGGGGTGCTTTCTCTTTGGAAATCACCAGGGGGTTGACAGGTTCTCTTTAATTCAATTAAACCTAATAATTGTAAATGTTGTCATGTTTGAACAAAAATACACTAGACATGACTAACTTTTAATTAACTTGATTTTTCTGTTGTAAAGATACATGGAATTAGCCTATTTGTTTTACATTGATGCAAATGACTTAATCAATGTCTCCATCTGGACTGCTTATTGATTTTTCTTTCCTTTAGTTTTTCGTACTATATGTTTAGAGTTATGTAACACACAGAGAGTTCAATTCATCAATGCTTTTACTTCAGGCGTAAGGGGCTTTGAAAAGTCACATAATTTTGGCACAACTGGCAGTTGCACTAGAATTATGTGAATTTTAGCATTTTCACGACATAGTAGCACAACACCAGTAAAATAACTATGAACAATACAAGGCAAAGATAGGCACAGGAGGAGAGCAGATCCTGCCCGTGTGGGCTCACAGTCTACTTAATGGCTAAGATACACTAAGACATGAATCTAGAGTGTCTGACTTCAGCTCACCTACTTATCCAAAAAGAACGACATGAATAATGCTGGTCTTGATGTATCAGGCCCATGGTGTGTAGATAAGCATACACAATGCTGTTTTGTTTTTCAGCTCTATAGAGTGGTGTTTTTAATCTAAATTCCCTGCCCCAGTCTTATACTCACCTTCCTGTGTCTTCAGATTCTATCTGCACCGTTCTCATTGTGTCTCTGGAGGTTTGTGATCTGCTGGCTGCTCCAGTGTTTTATGGAGCACTCTGGAAGTTATAAATTGGTGCAAATCTATGAGAGTCTCGTTCTGGCTCTCCTAAACTTGCATTAAAAGCTAATTTTTGACTTCCAGACAGTCAGAAATTTGGATTACAAGATGATGCTTTGTGACAAGAGGGACGCCAATAAAAGTTAAAAGTATAAGATTGAGAGCAGGGACCTTATATAAAAAGCACCACCCCAGAGTTGAGAAAATAAAAAAACAAAAAAAATCGGAGTGCTGCTTTAACCCTTTTCCAACATTAAAGTAGTAATGTTAATGCTACATCTAATACAGAAAGGTGTTCCACAAATGGACATACTGTTACGTCCAGCTGAGTGTTTGGGCACCACTGGAGGTCAAATAAAAACCTCTGTCTGCCAAATAAAATAGCCTGGTGCCTCTGCCATAATCAGGTATCCAGGTAATTCTGCAAATGTAAGGTTATGTTCACACAATTACACTACCGTTCAAAAGTTTGAGGTCATTTAGAAATTTCCTTATTTTTGAAAAAAAAGCACATTTTTTTTTTCAATGAAGCTAGCATGAAATGAATCAGGAATACACTCTATATTGTTAATGTGGTAAATGACTATTCTAGCTGCAAATCTCTGGTTTTTAATCCAATATCTACATAGTTATATAGAGGCCCACTTCCAACAATCACCACTCCAGTGTTTTAATGGTACATTGTGTTTGCTAAGGCCGGTTTCACACCACGATTTTTGGGATCCAGGGCTGTCCGCTGTGATCCGATTTTGCCCTAATATATCCCTATGGGGCCGGTTGGCAGTGATTTGCCATCCGGTTTTGTGCTGTCCGGGAGGATCCGGCAGATTTCATTTTTTTGCCCTGGACACAGAATCGGAGCTTGCAGCATTTTTTGTGTCCGGGTCAAAAATTGGACAAAAAAGGATCCTCCCGAATCCGGCGCCCATAGCATAGGAGTCTATGGGAGCCAGATCCAATGAAAAATCGGACCGATCCCGGACGCCGGGTGCTGAAAGAGCGAATTTCAGCACCTGGAGAGCTCCTTGGCTGAAATATCAGCACCACGGCCAGGTTCCAGCAGCCGCTGTGCTGATATTTCAGCACTTGGACAGCGGCAGCCGCACGCAGGGAGGATTCTGGCAGAAAACAGGATCTGAGGGCATATTTGCCCTCCGGTTCTGTTTTGTCCGGGGCTGTCAGGTTCTGTCCGGTGTATCCTGCAAAACACCGAACAGAACCTGCCAGCCAGAAACCGTGATGTGTACCTAGCCTAACTGTGTAAGAACTGTGAGAGAAAGAATGCGCAAATAGGGTCTTATCTCAATGATACACTTTCGCTTATCGATGTGGAATTGCTCACCTTTGTCAGTTGTGAAACCCACAACTGGTAGAATAGCGTACAGGCAGCTGCTGCAGGGACCGCACTCCCAACGGTGACCGTGGTTGTAATACAGAATCCTGGACAAAGTGCCTCAGTGTCCGCGCTGCTGCGCACTTTGTCCAGGATTCTGTAACTGTGTAAGAAGGCTAACGAATTTTTAGAAAACCCTTGCACAAGTGCAATCACAAATTCTTTGGTATTATTATCTTCATTTAATTTGTCTTCAATGAAGAAACACAAAAGAGAATAAAGCAACAAGCAAAACATTGATCATTTCACACAAAACTCCAAAAATGGGCCAGACAAAAGTATTGGCACCCTCAGCCTAATACTTGGTTGCACAACCTTTAGCCAAAATAACTGCGGTCAACCGCTTCCCGTAACCATCAATTAGTTTCTTACAATGCTCTGCTGGAATTTTAGACCATTTTTCTTTAGCAAACTGCTCCAGGTCCCTGATATTTGAAGGGTGCCTTCTTCTGCCATTTTTAGATCTCTCCAAAGGTGTTCTATGGGATTCAGGTCTAGACTCATTGCTGGCCACCTTAGAAGTCTCCAGTGCTCTCTCTCAAACCATTTTCTAGTGCTTTTTGAAGTGTGTTTAGGGTTATTGTCCTGCTGGAAGACCCATGACCTCTGAGTGAGACCCAGCTTTTTCACACTGGGCCCTACATTATGCTGCAAAATTTGTTGGTAGTCTTCAGACTTCATAATGCCATGCACACAGTCAAGCAGTCCAGTGCCAGAGGCAGCAAAGTAACCCCAAAACATCAGGGAACCTCCGCCATGTTTGACTGTAGGGACCGTGTTCTTTCTTTGAATGCCTCTTTTTTTCTCCTGTAATCTCTATGTTGATGCCTTTGCCCAAAAAGCTCTACTTTTGTCTCATCTGACCAGAGAACATTCTTCCAAAACGTTTTAGGCTTTCTCAGGTAAGTTTTGGCAAACTCCAGCCTGGCTTTTTTATGTCTCGAGGTAAGAAGTAGGGTCTTCCTGGGTCTCCTACCATACAGTCCCTTTTCATTCAGACGCCGACGGATAGTACGGGTTGACACTGTTGTACCCTCGGACTGCAGGGGCAGCTTGAACTTGTTTGGATGTTAGTCAAGGTTCTTTATCCACCATCCGCACAATCTTGCATTGAAATCTCTTGTCAATTTTTCTTTTCCGTCCACATCTAGGGAGGTTAGCCACAGTGTCATGGGCTTTAAACTTCTTGATGACACTGTGCACGGTAGACACAGGACACAATTTGGTTTCTCAAGTCCTCAGACAGTTCTTTGGTCTTCTTTCTTTTCTCCATGCTCAATGTGGTACACACAAGGACACAGGACAGAGGTTGAGTCAACTTTAATCCATGTCAACTGGCTGAAAGTGTGATTTAGTTATTGCCAACACCTGTTAGGTGCCACAGGTAGGTTACAGGTGCTGTTAATTACACAAATTAGAGAAGCATCACATGATTTTTCTAACAGTGCCAATACTTTTGTCCACCCCCTTTTTTATGTTTGGTGTGGAATTATATCCAATTTGGCTTTAGGACAATTCTTTTTGTGTTTTTTTTTCATTGAAGACAGATTAAATGAAGATAATAATACCAAAGAATTTGTGATAGCAATAATTTTCAGGAAGAAACTGAGTATTATCTGACAGAATTGCAGGGGTATCAATACTTTTGGCCAGCACCGTATGTTAGCACAGCTGAAAACTGTTTGGCTGATCAGAAAATCTATAAAATTGACCTTCCTTTGAGCTACAGTAGTTGAGAATCTGGAGCATTATATTAAACTCTCAAAATGGCCAGAAAAAGAGAACTTTCATGTGAGACTCAACAATCTGTTGTTGTTCTTAGAAATCAAGGCTATTCCATTCGAGAAATTGCCAAGAAACTGAAGATTTCCTACAACGGTGTGTACTACTCCCTTCATAGGAGAGCACAAACAGGCTCTAACCAGAGTAGAAAGAGAAGTGGGATGCCCCGCTGCACAACTGAGCAACAAGACAGGTACATTAAGACCCTGTTACATGGCACGACGTTTAAACGATGTCTGCAGCGATCTCGGGTGTGCTTGGTCATTTCTGACATCATTTCAACATTGCTGGTGGGATGTCACATGTCTAGATAATGTTGTGAGCAGGGATCGTTCGCAAACCCCATGAACGTTCCTTGCTCATTGCTGTGAATGGACGAAGTCGTCCACAATATCGTTATTACGGTGTCACACAGAATGATGCAGCAGATTGCTGGAGTTGAGATCGTCAGGTTTTACAACATGTTGTGAAACCTGTCAACTCCGATCCAGCGATTTATCGTAGTTGAATCGAGCGGTTACACGCAGTGACACATTTGCGATGTTGTTTTAACGTCGCTCAACCCGTGACTTTTCAGCGATATCGCCCATAATATCAAGCTGTGTAACGGGGCCTTAAGAGTCTGTAGTTTGAGAAATCGACGCCTCACAGCTCATCATCTGGCAGTTTCATTAAATAGTACCCGCCAAAGGTCTGCAATGCTGTAATTGCTGTAAAGGGAGCATTATTTGACGAAAGCAAAGTATGAAGGAGAAAATTATTATTTCAAATAAAAATCATTGTTTCTAACCTTGTCAATATCTGGACTATATTTTCTATTCATTTTGCAACTCATTTGATAAATAATAGTTGGAGTTTTCATGGAAAACTCAAAATTGTCTGGGTGACCCCAAACATTTGAACAGTAGTGTATATTTTCAATCTGTGCTATCCATGGAAAAGATTGACAGCGCTCCGACCAATGTTTTTCAATTAGGCTGTTCAGATGATTTTTTTTTTTTTTTTTTTTTTTTTTTATTCGTCTATATGGGTGTGCAAAAAAAAATTAGATTCTATATGGATCATCTGTATAGCATCCAATATTTACATGTACATTTCTATTACCAATATAGGAAATTGTGTTTGGTGTTGTAAATTTTATATATTAAAACAAACTCAATATGGATGATCATTTAGAAGATGAATTGTCTTTTTTTTTCTGAATGATAATCAGACAATTATTATTTATACCAGGGCTGTGGAGTCGGAGTTGGTGCCCATTTTGGGTGGAGTCGGATTTTGGGAAATTGGGGAGTTTGAGTCGGATATGTGACTTACTGACTTCACAGTTATGGTAATGGAGTCAGAGTCGATGTCCATTCTGGTGGAGTTGGATGAGTCAGATTCAGGGAAATTGATGTTTGGCTTACCAACTCCACAGCCCTGGTTTATACACTCGTGTAAACTTCTCCATAGGCTGAGAAGTCTATAGCCTTACAATACATGTGTATCGCAGAGCATTACACCAGGAAATAGAGGTCCAGTTAATGTCTCATATAGGAACTAACCACAGGGGTGGATAGAGAAAAAGGGCCCTGTGCAATAACAGTATGTGGGCCCTTGGAGTCAAATAGTTCATCACAATTCCTTCCTTTTATTTGCTGCTTTGAAGGCAGTAAGTTGGCCTATATACCTCTTTGGCTCCTGTGCAGCTGCACAAGTTGCATTAATGGCATCTCTGTCCACAGAAGTAAAAAAAAGAAGACTTAGGCTGGTTTCATACTACAGATTTTTCATTTCCAATGCTGTCCGAGAAAAATCGGACAGCATCGGACCGATTTTGGCCCCCATGCAGCCCTATGGGCATCGGACCGAATTGGATGTGCACTAAATGCCATCTGATTTGGTCTGATCCGATTCTGTCTGATTTTTTTTTATCGGTGCAAAAATCGGAGCATGCTCTGATTTTTGCACCGAAAATAAAATTGGACAAAATCGGATTGGACCAAATCGGATGTCATTTAGTGCACATCCGACCCGACCTGATGTTTTTAACATGGGGCCCTATGGAGCAGGGTCCGAGGAAACATCTGATGTGTCCTCGGACCTGATTTTACTTTACTGAGCATGCTCAGTACAGTAAAACTGCTCCAGCAGGGGTTAAAAAAAAAAAAGTATGCTCACCTGTCCCCGAGGCCCCCGCCGTCTCCCGCACGGTCCCGCAAGCTCCCAGTGTCCTCCCGGTGTCTCCAGAGGTCGTCTGCTGAACAGGACCTGCCGTGACGTCACAGTCACGTGACTGTCTGTTGCACCATGTTAACCGGTGGACACGTGATTGTGACATCACGGCAGGTCCTTTTCAGAAGAAGACGACCTCTGGAGACACCGGGAGCCTGCGGGACCGTGCGGGAGACGACGGGGGCCTCAGGGACAGGTGAGCATACATATATATATATTTTTTTTTTTTTTATCAGCCCGGAGGGAGCGATTTTTTTTCCGGAATTGGACGCCTATTTGGCATCCGATTCCAGGCATCAGAAGGGAGCCGATGCTGTCCGATTTTATCGGACAGCATCGGCTCCCTTAAAAATCATAGTGTGAAGGAAGCCTTAGATAGTCTGTAAAAATACAATAAAACACAAAATAAAGAACAGAAAGAAAAATATTTTGCCAATAAAATGCATTTTTTATGTGTAAAAAAAAAAAAAATTACATGTATTTGGCATAGGCAGGGAACCTAAAACACCGTAAACTTAAAAAAACAAGGTCAAATTATTTTTTCCATCATACTGCCACAAAAAAGTGGAATAAATTCAGTGAAAAAATCATATATAAAGAAAAACGAAATGTGTGGCGTCATTGTTATCCCGCAAGCATCAAGCCCTCACATGGCTGTTTGCCAAAAAGTAAAGATTATAACCTTCAGAATATGGAAATTCAAAAAAATGTGATTTTTACAACATTGTTCATCGTTTGTTATAGTGGCAATATATAAAAAGTCCTTCTTTTACACGTATGTTTTGTGTGGGTTTTATTTTTTTTTTAGATACAGCATGCACCCATTATAATTATGGCAATATTCACATGTGTTTTTACATGGACCGTGCACAACATATGGAGACATGGATGTTTTTTTCCGAGGGCAAATACAGGTCTGAGTCTGTGAAAAACACTTGCAGCACAGAGATTACATCAGTGTGGTGTAGATGTTTAACAGTGCAAAGTATAAATGTACTTATTTCTTTGGCTGGTTTCACATTTGCATTCATGCCGCATGCGTCGGAACGCATGTGCTGAGACACAGGCACGGACACATACAAGCGCTGGCATATGTAGTGTGGATTTACTGGCTGCGTAAGGAGAAAAAAAAGTTAATTGAAATGCATTGTACAGATTGCCGTGCCATAGACTGCCATTATAGCGGTTGGGAAGAAGAGAGAGAACGTTGCTTTTGCCTGCAGTGACATCCAGATGGCAGTGCGGCTACATTGACTTGCATGCATTGTTTGTGCGCTTCAGGCTGTTTGTGTAGGAAGCGAGCATCCTCAAGACCCACAAAAAATGCAAGAAGTTGCGTTCCGAGGGTACTTTGAAAAAACGCATGCGAGCGCAGCCAAACACGAGTACCATACGTCCCCATGTTAAACATAGGAACACAATACACATGCATTTGGCTGCTTTTGCAAACGCTGCATTGTAAACGCAAATGTGAAACTTGCCTTTATCCCACTGTAAAAAAGAAAGACGACACATTGGTGGTAAAAAATGGACACACAGATGACACACCAATGGTAAAACACTGCTGACACTGCTGCCAATTCTCTCATGTATGTGTTTTAAATACGTACATGTAAATGAGCCTGAAGTCTGGTAATTGTACTGACCTAAAGGGCCTGTCACACGTGTCAATGTCGCCCGTGATATCGCTCATGCGTCACATATTATTCGTCGCCTGAGCGTGGAATTATCGCAGGTAAGATGTCACACGCGTCAATATGACCCAGCGATGCGGTGATGTCGCCATCTTGCGGACGATCCAGCGAGCGATTTTATTTAGTCGCTTGTACGGTGTCAAAATAGAAAATACGTCGCAGAGTTTAGTGTCACACGCAGCGATGCACAAGGTCTACTGAGCAATGAGCGACAGGTTTTACGTCTGGCAGTGAAACCTGCGATCAGCGACATATCGCTGGTTGCATCGCTTGGTCACACGCTTCAGTGTCGCTCCTACTTCGTTCCTACGTCGCTTGAGCGACTGAAAATCCGTGACGTATGAGCGACATTGACAGTGATTTCGATGCGTGTGACATACCCTTAAGGAATAACATTATCTTATCACTTTTACAGCACAATGAGCAGGGTGAAAAAAACGACTTCAAACTATTTCTTAAGGCTACCTTCACATTTGCGTTTTTGTCCACCGCGTATAAGCAAGCATGCGCAGGATTTTTCATCCGCATGCGCATACGCATGCGTTCAATGTACACCTGCGCTCGTATGTGTTTTTGATCATGCGCATGTGTTTTTCATGAGCATGCATTTAATAAATTGGTCACTTTTTCACTTGTCCCACCTACTGGCACGCCCATGGGCTTGTGCAAAGGCCCGTATGCATGCGCATCGTACGCACCATACGCAAATCCTCGCGCACGCTTGCGCTCTCATAGGGCTTAATGCATTTTGTATCAGCAAGCGTGCGCAAGTGTGCGCTTGCGGACGCCGGGAAATTTTATGCGCGGCAAAAAATGTAACATGTTGCGTTTCCAGGCACACCTAATTTTCCTACAGAGTACGCATGCGGACAGATACGCAGCCGTGCGCGAGCAAAAGCAGTGTCTTGCGTACGATGCGTATACAATGATAAAGATAGGTGCGCAGTCCGCATGCGCATTTGAATATTGTTGTCCGCAGCGTGCGCTGCGGATACATACGCAAGTGTGAAGCCAGCCTAATGACTGTTTTTTTTTGTTCATTATGCCCCATGAAAATTAGAATAGAAAGTGAAAAAAGAAAAATGTTCCCCAAAATGGTACCAATAAAAACTTCAACTCATAGCATAAAAAACTGCCCTCGTACAGCTCTGTTGGTTGGTGAAAAAATATAAATTGAAAGCACACAAATATAATGTTGCAAAAAAAGGGAGGGTGAAAGTAGCAAGATACATTAAAAACATCAACTATATATCTAGTATTTTTGTAATTATGCTGAACCAAAGAATAAAGCTGTCTTATCCCTAAAGGTATTGTACAAACGTTTTATGCAGGTTTGGAAAAATTGCTGCAAAATAAGGCTATGTTAACGTGACATTTTTGCTGCAGTGTACAGTACTAGCAAAAGCTATGACATTTCCGAAATGTCATGCACCCACGGTTTTTTTTCCTGACTGAATTTCTTCAGCGTTGCAGTATTTTTAAAAGTATGCAGCATGTCAATTCTCCGGGGGCAATTCATTAAGACTGGCATAGCGCATGTCAGTCTTAAAGTAGTGCTCGCTGAAGTGCACTGACCTGATTAATTTAGTGGTTTAATGAATTAGGCATGTCTGATACCCAGCGTGTGCTGTCAACAAAAATGTACGCCAGCCGGGAACATGCATACATTTCTAGAGTAAGTTATGCCACTTTAGTACTACCAATAAAGAAGTCCCAAGCTTGACCTGTTCCTTCAGTGAGCTTTAAATAGAGAAGTGATGGAAGACTTCTCTCTATCCGAGGAGACTGGTATCCGTCATCAGAACCTGTCACTAACTGAGGCGGAAGGAGAGACCCTTATATAACATGGACATTGTTAACCACTATCTAAGCGCCTGACTCGTGGAATTGGGGACCGGAGAGTTAGTGTGCCAAGGAAACCCAAACAAACTGTAGACTTTGCAAGTTCAGTAAGTAAGAGGAAGTCTTGATAGGTATGTTATCCATGTCAGAGATAACCACAATCAGGGCCGGGCAAGTGCCAGGGCCCTGAGCAGCTGGGGGGCCCACTGGCAATCGGAGACAAGCAGACCTGATAAGGAGGGGCCCAGCAGGGACACTTAGCCTGCAGCTGAGTGCTCCCGCAGCTCTGCCAGCGCACATGGCTAATTTGAATGCGATTCAAATTAATCATGTGCCAACTCCCTTCTGCGCTTCCTCCTCAGCTGACTGCAGCAGAGTGATGAGTCATCATCCTGCGACCTCATCACACTGTTGCAGCCGTGCTGGCAGTGAGGAGGAGCGTGGTCAGGTGCCCGCTGCAATGACGTGAGGGACAGCAACTGAGGGGGACAGGGGCTCCGGGGGAGTGGGGGAAAGGTGAGCATAATCTTTTTTTTTTATTTTTTTTTTTATTTACTATGTGCAGCATGATGGTGGATTATAGAGAGGCTGTCACTGGGCTGCTTGGAGGTTGCGCTGGGCTGTGGAGACTGCTGCTTGGTTATGAAGGCTGTGCTATGGAGGCTTCTGCTGGGGTATCTGGAGGCTGTGCTATGGAGGCTACTGCTAGCTTATGGAGGATGTGCTATGGAGGCTGCTTCTGAGGTATATGAAGGCTGTGTTATGGATATTGCTGCTGTGGTATATGGAGGCTGTGCTATGGAGGCTGCTCCTGGGACATAGAGGCTACTGCTAGGTTATGGAGGCTGTGCTATGGAGGCTGCTGCTGGGGTATATGGAAGCTGTGCTATGGAGGCTGCTGCTGAGGTATATGGAGGCTGTGCTATTGAGGCTGCTGCTGACGTATATGGAGGCTGTACTATGGAGGCTGCTGCTTGACTATGGAGGCTGTGCTATAGAGGCTGCTGCTGGGCTATGGAGGCTGAGCTAAGGAGGCTGCTGCTGGGCCATAGAGACTGCTAGGTTATGGAGGCTGTGCTTTGGAGGCTGCTGGGGTATGGAGATTGAGCTATGGAAGCTGCTGCAGGACCATAGAGGCTGCTGCTGGGCTATAAAAGGCTGTGCTATGGAGGCTGCTGCTGGGCTATATGGAGGCTGCTGCTGGGCTATATGGAGGCTGCTGCTGGGCTATATGGAGGCTGCTGCTGGGCTATATGGAGGCTGCTGCTGGGCTATATGGAGGCTGCTGCTGGGCTATATGGAGGCTGCTGCTGGGCTATATGGAGGCTGTTGCTGGGCTATATAGAGGCTGCTGCTGGGCTATATGGCTATATGGAGGCTGCTGCTGGGCTATATATATAATATGTAGGTTGTGCTGTATACATTTTTTGGAGGTTGTGCTGTTTATATAATTTGAAGTCTGTGCTGTATAAATTATTTGGAGGCTGAGCTGTGCTGTATATATTATTTGGAGACACTGCTATGATGTGTATATATAATATTGAGGCTGTGCTTTGTTGTATATATTATTTTGAGGCTGCCTGTACATGTTATTTGGAGGCTGTGTTGTGCTGTATATATAATATTGAGACTGCTGCTGTGCTGTATATAATATGGAGGCTGTACTTGGCTATATTTATTTTTTGGATGCTGTGCTGGGCATTGGGCTGTATATATTGGAGGCTGCTGGACTGCCACAGCATCCAGAAAATATATACAGCAGAGCCTCCAAATTATGTATACAGCCCAACAGCAGCCTCCAAATAATATACACCGTTTAGAGCTTCTTTATTATGTATATACAGCTCAGCACAGCCTCTAAATAATATATACAGCACAGCCTCCAAATAATATACGTATCTGAGAGCCTCTTTATTATGTATATACAGCCCAGCACAGCCTCCAAATATATACAGCTCACAGTCTCTATATTATATATACAGCGCAGCAGCAGCCTCTGTACTATTTATACAGCTCCGCAGTCTCCATATTATATATACAGCCCAGAAGCCATTTGCAGCCCTGCACAGTCTCGAGTCTACCCAGGAGCCTGTATATTATATATACACAGCCCGCAGCTTCTATATTATATTTATAAATAATGGTATGTGTTAAAGGGGCCCACTGAGTTTGTTTTGCCCAGGGCCCACAAAAATCTGGAGCTGGCCCTGTTGGGCCCCCTACACTGAAAACGCAGCCGCCCCTGAAAATGGCACATTCATCGTAGCGCCATTTCCAAGCATTTTACCCAGCTTTTCCAGTGGCCCTGGTGGCACGCTGGGTAATGAAGGGGTTAATATCAGCTTTGTATTGTCAGCTGGCACGAAGCCTGAATTTATTTTTATTAAAAATAAAACACAGCACATTTAGGGACTCCATCCTTATTACAGAAAAAAAAAACCATCCCTCTGATTTAATCCAAAGCCCTTATTATCTTCATCTCTGTTACATTTCTTGCAGAG